>CM060242.1:18960940-19058238 GCA_030555515.1 Acutogordius australiensis | reverse complement strand
ACTTATAACAATATGAATATGGAATCCAAGATGTTAAAATATTCACACAAATAAATTTATTTTATATCTTGAAATTTAATTATAATCATAGCTTTATGATTTGCTAGTCTTCGATATTGTAGTCGTATATTTTTTCTGTGTTTTTTAAACTACTCCTTGCGATTTTGAGACATTTTAATAAAATTTAAACCTTTTTACACGCTTTGAGAGTCCTACAATTACAGATACCTCATGATTCTTTTAAAAAAGCTGGATAATTCAATCATAAGGTATTAATTATTTAATTAAAAAATATGGATTGTGAGATAAAGAAAAATATTTGTTCCTTAGGGCGCGTTCAGACTCATTTCAAATTTTTAAAAAATTTTAAATTTTTTGAAATTTTTTTTTCAGAATTTTTAAAAAACATTTCTTTCAAAAAAACTATTTAAATGCTAATAACAAAAATTGGCGACTTTCTGTAAAAAAGCGTTCAATGTCAAAAGGTAAAAATTTTAAAATTTCTCAAAAAAAGAACTGAGACTGAACGCGCCCTTATATTGTAAAAAGCTGTACAAACCGGGCAATATTAGGGTCCGGTTTAGCCTGGATTATAACCCCGCTGAATATACGTGGATGCCGAGGTCAAAATAATTCGCCGGGAATATATTAGTTTTGGACGCTAAGGTCAAGTCCAAACAATATTCCGCAGGCGATACATAAGCTATGAACGCTGAGGTAAAGGAAAAACAATACTCCGCCGGCGTAAATGCATCTTGAAAGCTGATTATGTGTTAAAAAATATTACCTAAGCTGTATCAGCGTAGAAATCAAGTCTATACAATATTCTGCCGAAGAAAAATGCGTAGACGCCGACCATATCAAAAATATTCCGCCGTTAGAATATAGGCTTTGGATGGAGATTAATCTGCCGGCGGAATAAGGCTTGGACGGTATTATATATATATTATAAAGAGACCGATGCAGTTATGACACTGGGGCTTTTATGAACCTACGGGTATTTATAGTCTAATGCAATGATAGTTTGTTTTAAATCACCTTCTATAAATTTTGGTCCGAGAAAATACACTGTAAGTTAATCATTATAGAAAGTATTAAAATAAACAAACTCATTAGTTATTTATTTCGGTAAAAATAGATGGGGTTTAGAAATTCGCACGAGTTTTAGGTGTCAATATTCAATTTGTAATTGAGAAAGTTTTGTAATTCGAACATAAAATATTATGCAACTTTCAACCGACCTCAATTAAGGAAATCATTTTTAATATTTGTGCAAAATATGGTATTATCACCAATAATATTCAATCAATCAAAACAGATAATGAAGCAAATTTAAAAGCCTCAACCTTAAACCTACAGTACAGCGCATAATAAATGAAAGCAATCAGAATACAAAGCCTAAATTTGATGGTAAAAAAATGCTGGGTGAGTTTTATTTTCTATAAGCCCCTGTGAGTTTCTTTCAAAGAAAAGAGGCTTTTTCTGAATATGCCCCTTTTCTTTAAGCAGAAAAATGGGCTTTTCTTTTGCCATGCCCACAAACTCGTGGGCATTTCAAAAAAAAACTTAAAAAGTTAATAAAAAAACTTTGTTTACCAGGTCTGGTTACAAATAATTTATATGAAATTTTTTTTTCTATAGGCATTCTTGAGGTTGCATAATCTGTCAAAATGGCCTAATTCGGCCTTTTGTCATAGCCGATTTCGGAAGAAATTTTGGAAAACGAGCAAAATATTAGAGATAAAGTCATCATGTAAATTATTTCACTGAAATGTCATAATTTTCAGTGATTACTTATTGATTTTTGTCGATCTGTGTAATATAAATAAAAATATAGAAGAAATATCATTTAATTTATTTTTTAAAACTAATATTATTTGGCATTATTTTCTATTTCAACCCTTTTGGCATTATCATCTATTTTAATTAAAGTGAGCCATGGTTTATAATTGTCTGCGCTTCCAAAATTTACCTCACAGGTCAACCTATATCAATGTCAGAAGCTTGAATTTTATGAAAACATAAAAGAATGCATCCCCATGATGGCCTAACCTCATATGTATTTTTCGTTTTTCTTAGTTTCCTCTCTTTGGTTAGATCCGTCTATAACGGAAAATGGCCTTTTTTGACCAAATTGACAGATCTAAATATACCGTAAAAAGAAAAAATTTAAAAATCTTTTTTGCATATAAAAATCCCTTGTAACTTACATTTTTGATCACAAAAAAAGAAAAATAAATTTTAATTATATATCAAGCTCTCACATCGACATATAGATAATACAAAATGGTTCGCGTCCAAACTTAAATACGACACGATATATTATTGGTTTTAAATGAAAATATTATTTGAAGTTTGAATTTAACAGTTAAACTATTGTGAATATGCAAAAAAAAATTTAATTTATTTTTGTTTTTGAATCTGTTTTGGTTTGACCCTTTTTTCTAAAATTTTCAATGTTTATACCTGACTAACTAAATTTGATTAGGAGAAACGGTAAACGGATTTGATATTCCATAAGATGGCAGGTTTGATCTCTGTTGTTAACTCATAACTCTCAAAAAATTGTTGACCTGATATAATAAATATAATATTAGCAATTGGCAAATAATAATTAGATGCACAGATCAACAAATTTTTGATAGTTATGAGCTAACTACAGAGACCAAGCCTGACATATTTTTAAACCTGTCAGTTTTTGGTGTAACTTTGTAGGTCAGCGATAAACATTGAAAATTTTTTAAAAAAATGTTAGAAAACAAAAAAGAAATAATTAATCAATTTTTTTTATATATTTACAACACCTAAACTGTTAAATTCAAATTTTAAATAATGAATTATTGTTATATAAAGGCATTTTGTATTACTGCTTTGGTGCCATTGGATAAAACGCGTTAAAAACGCGTTTTAATGGATGGAAATCCCATTGCTTAAATTTTACAAAAAACCAACCATTTACAAAACGCCTAGGCAAATTAAAATAGAAAATCATTATGTTATTGGCATCAATATGAATTTATTTTTGTCAGAACAGGACGTTAATGTTCTAAATAACAATTAAAATGCGTCCTATTGCAAAAACTTAAAAAATACTCCTTGCTCTATATTGCAAACTTAAAAAATGATCCTTGCCGTGTCTTAGTGTATTTTATTTTGTTTAATATTATGACCTAAAATTCCTATTACATATGCTAGCATTTTGAATTAAAATCTCGGCATTTTTCGAAAAAAGTTTTTTATGGGCATAAAATAAATGTCCGAATTTTTTCAAACTTTAATTTATGGCTAGACCTAGAGAAACTTTTTTTTAATTTATTCTTTTATTATAAGGACGCATCCAAACTCTTAAATTGGGGAAAAAAACATTTGTCAATAATTTAGATCGTATTAATTTATTATTATCACGAAATAAATGTGAATTATGTGTTTAGAAACTTGATAAAGGATATGATCAAAAAATTACGGTTATCTTCGGAAATATAAAAAAGGTATTAATTTATACATTTCATCTAATTTTCGTTAAAAAATACAATTTTTAAAGTTTCATAAATTGTAGTTTTAAAAAAATTGCTATCTTGTTTTACATTATTAATTTTTATTGAAGGACGTCTAAAACAAATGATACGAAAACTGGCAGATGTTGAAGAAGGTATGTGAAAAATTTAATATATGATTTGCAGCCTTTAAATTTGTGCTGCGAGTCAGTCATTGTTTAGCCATTTCGTCAAACGCTACTTGCATCTGATCTCGGGCTTTCCTACTCAGTTCATCGATATCGGTAACTGATAGCCCAGTGGTTTCCAACGGCGGAAGACAGGTCACGGTAAGGTTGCCTAGAAAGAGATCATAAATCTTTTCTCTCTAATTTTTCTTTATATTTCAAATGCTATTATCTATTTTCAAATCTAAAGATCTAAAATTATTTAAATAGCTTCAGTTTTAAAATTACAACCAAGATAATTTGAATCAGGTAAAAATTGCAAAATAACTGAGAATTTAGGAATCATATTTGTAAATTGGTTAAAATTTTGTTGTCAATGGAAATAGAGTGATAAATATACGCTAAACAGTACTTGGCTGTTGCCAGAATTAAAAAATATATGATATGGCTAACAACCTGATTCAAATCTTTTTTCGGCTTTCGAATAAAAGGATTCATATCTCGAAATTACCACTGGACATACAGGAACCTACAAAATAAACTAAAGTTAATCAAAAACATGGAGAGATTTTTATTAATATTACACATATCGAAAAAAATTTCACAGAGTTAAGTTTTACCTAATTTTAATGGTACCATTTATATAATTTAAATAGCGTTTACTGTTTTACTAAATCTTGTTAAACCTGCATTATTATAATTTGAGTTTACGTTTTAAATAAAGTAAAAAATGTGCTGCTCTAGCCTTAAACTAGTTATTTTAACTCCGAATTTTTAATTTTAATTTTTTGTGAAAAATAAAAATATTCTCAATTTTGTTGCAATTTTATTTTAATTTTACCCATCTGTTGACCTTATCAAACAAAACCTCTTAGTTTAGAAAATTACAATATTTGATTTAACAAATTTTCATAATTAAGTTTGGTTTTCCAAGAAAAAATTTATTAAGATGGACAAAACGCACCATAGCCAATAATCCAAAAAAATTATTTATTTTTGGCAATATTAAACAATTTTTAAGAGGTTGGCAGAACATTTTATGTGGAGATAAAATTCTAATAAAATCTGGGCATGTTTGAAAAAAGTGCAAACAGATTTAAATAGGGCACATGTCTTTATTGCGAAATTGCATAACTAATAATTTCCGACAAGTTTAAATTTATTGATATGTGTTACAGAAAGAGTAGAGCATTGTGTTTACATTCAAATTTAGGATCATGTTCAAGCTAAAATTAAAGTATTTTTTTTTGTTATAATTTCCTTGATTTTGAAAAATATATGTTAAATTTTTATGCCTTTTTAAAATCTAATTTAACTCTTAATTAATGGTCTAATTACTCCAATGCAATATAATAGTTTTTCACTTAAAACCATTTTAAAAAATGAGAAAAGTTGTGAAGTGTATTCTACTCTAACCACCACGATAAACAATAAATCAATCCTCCATATATGTCATATGGTTTATGGCGTTTTACCTGGGCTTTTACGGCCAAATGAAAGGCTCCCTTTTTAAAAGGTAGCAACAAACCGCTAGAATTTCGCTTACCCTCTGGAAATATCCATATTTTGAGCTATAAATTAAAATAAAAATTTAAAATAATTGGAAAATATTTGACTTAAAAAATGTTTTTAGGTGCTTGCGACAAAAGTTGTATATATTTCTATTTTGATAAATCCCATTACTTGCTAAAGGCAGTGCTACTAAATTATATAAATGAACCTCTTTATCTCTCATGATGGTTGACACGCTATCCACCACGAGCTTCGATTGATGAGTATTGGCTCGATCGATGTATATCATCCCAGATTTGTAAGAAAGTGGCCCCAAAGGGATAAGGTTCTTGAGAATGCTTTTGGCAATTATCGTACAATTAGGCGGACAAACAAATCCTAATGCTGTAGGTAAGAAAAAACTATTATAAGGTTAAAATTCGGATTACTTAAAGGCCTAAGAAATTTGTTTGTACCTTGCTACAAAATAGGAGAAATGTAAAATAAGGTAGGTGGTTAGTATTATGTAAATTTAAGGGGAGGGCGGAAGATTGAACTTGAGCTGCCTGGTGGCCGATAAAACTAAATGCTTGATTAGAATTAAAAACAATTTTAATATATTAGATATTACGGATTATATCCAAGGAGCTTTGGTGATTGCAAACTATAACGCAAGACCTCTGGCTATTAAGGTTTTCGATATTCCTAACTGTGATCCTTATACCAAGAATTCGACAAAGTAGGTTGTGAATTTTAAATAGTATTCTAAAGTTTTATATAAACATATTAAAGGAGGCTCGATATCATGCATGGAGGAGTCTCAAACAAAGAACGTAAATTCGTTATACAAAAAAAAGGATGTTAGATATACACATAAAATTTGTTTATAAATTCGCATTTTCGAGAGCTTAATCTTTATCGGGATTCTTTGCAGTTACTGAAAAATCACCTTTCCCCTAAGTTACAACGCCCGGGTTGATTAAGCTTTTAAGGTCGCAGTGCCGGTTTAGAGTTTATACAGCGGATTAATTGCAATTAAACATTTATTTAACGTGTTTATATTACCTAAGGTTTGACGGTCCACTTGGTAATAGCAGGAAAAAGGGCCACAAGGTAATGAGTAAAACATAGGTCAATGCGTAATATGTCATCTTCACGTAGAATTGCAGACCCGATAAAATGGTTTTTGCCGGATACTCTTTTTCGAGGAAAATCTGGTATATGAATATCCACGGAGCCATCCAGAATTTCAGTAATGCCAACAATCTATTTTTAAGCATCTTGTAGACTGTTAAGGATTTCTCGACGGCCAATATGTAAAAACAAAAATATATGGCTTTTTTTGGATTTCGATAACAATAATTTTTAAGTGAGTTGTTTGTTACGCCCCTAGTGGTTATTCAAATGAATTAGTAACGGATGTTTGAGGTAATATATTCCCTACTAACATATCAAAATTGTGTACGGCAAAACAAATTTCAAACTATCTAATATTAACGAGAAGAGACCAGTTTTTATATGAAGTTTAGGATTTTTTAGCACTTTGATCAAGATAATGCTTTGTTTTAGTTTTGCAATTAGCAAAGCTAATAAAAATATCTATGTTACATTCCATGGCAAATCTTCTAGCTGCAAATTTAATTACATCTTCACTGCCCCGCTTTTTAATTAATATAACCTGAGCCACTTAGGCGTAATAAATTAAATATTAAACAATATGATATTAAATTAACCGTTTATACTCAAACATAATAACAATATAAATTTTTTGTTTAATCATGGAATAAAAAACTTGTTTTGAAAACTTTAGAGAGCAGCAGTTGGGTGTTTCAGTTTAATTTAATAGGTTATAACGAATGAAAACGCATTTTAATAATATTAGGGGAAAAATGGATTTTTACATAAAAGCGCGGGGCGGGGGGTTCAGACTAATTCTCAACGGGCAGTATTGTTGAGGCCTGGCCAGCCCGAAAATTTTATGTGTGGCCCGGCCCAAAATAAATATTTTTATCTTTAGCCCGGCCCGATTTTTTTTATAAGAGGCCCGGCTCGGCCCAAATTTATAAATATCGGCCTGTAATATTTTTGTGAATATTAATAACAATTAAACATCAAATATATTATTATTGAAATAATTAATATCAAACGCATCATTTGATTTAAAGTAATTATTTAAAAAAAATTATATAATCCAGTTTTTTCCCGGCCTAAACGATTTCTTCTTTTGGTAAATATTTGACCGGCTGTCAAAAAGGTACGTTCTGCAGTGCAGGAGCTAGAAAGGGGCGGCAAAGATTTTGGTTGCATAAATATTTAATTTAGGCAGAAGTTTTTTATTTCCCACCACTGAAAAAAAGTTTGATTATGTCTTGTCGTGGGAGGTTTATATAAGTTGTAATATCGTCCTCGGTCTAATATCGTCATCTTCCAACCTACCTCCTTGATAAGTTGTAGAGTTTAAATTTGCCAAATTAAGCTAAGACGGATTTGGCGGATCACTCCGTCTCGTTCATACTCATTAATCATTTTTTTTCTGTTCAAAAATCCACTTATCAACTATTTTTAGCAATAATTATAGCGCAAATATATAGGCACATTTAAGCATCAAAAATTTTCAGCCCGGTCCGATTCGGCCCGAGTCCGAAATTAAATGGCCCGGCCGGCATGACTAATACTTTAAATTTAGCGGCCCGGCCTGACACGGGCCGGGCGGCACCAGGCCGGACGGGCTTTTGGATTCCGACTGAGAACACTAGTTCAGAGTTTATCCAATGGGTTTTTGGTTTTATATTAGAAATTTTCGTTATAATGTACAAAAGGTAATGTTGAAATGATTACACACTGGACAACAAAAAAAAACAACATAAACGATTATTTGAGGGTTTTGTAGAAAATTTTTTTGCGATAACGCTCCCACGTTTAGTTTTTTTTCTAATGCCTCCATATTTTTTTAACCGCGTCCAAAGTTAAGAAAAAAATTCACAATATTTTTTTAACTATTAATTCGAAAAAATCTATTGGCATATTCAGTTTCCTTATAAAAAACATATCTAAAAAAGGTTATAGCTCAAAAATTAGCAATTTACTTTTAAGTTATTTAAAATCAAAAAAAGGATTTTAGGAAAACCACTAATTTCATAAAAATAAAGAAATAAAAAAAAATTTTAATATTATATTAAAATTTAAACGCCTTACGTTAATAATGAATGTTTCAGTAATCTAAATATATTTTTTAACTTTTGTTACTACCCATAAGTTTTAAAATATAGAAGCTCAAAATACCCCCAAAATAGAAAAATCTCAACTTTGACACCGAATAACTAAAAATCTGAGGCATTGGCTAAAATTCATTCATATTCGTTATTAGCACCTAAAACTTGACAAAAATGATAGTTACCATAAATGATGCTTAAGGTCGAAATTTTGTTGTCCAGTGTTATAAACTAAGTTAATGGCGCGTTCAGAGGTCATTAGTTTTTAAAAAAATTTAAAATTTAAATAAACTATTATTGATTTAATGCTGAAAAATTACTTAAGCGTGAATTTATAGTGATATTGGGATGATATTGAGCTATTATGGATTTAGATCAGGGAATGATCCTTTGAATCATATTCGTATTATAAAATGGTATTCACAATTTTTGAAACAATTATTTAAACAATTAAGGGTTATCGAGGAAGGTTTTTTAAATACTAATCATCAACTAAGGGTTTTTTGATTAGTCATTACTCATTACATGTTTGGACTTAATTTCTTGAGTAAAGTAATCTAAAAATGCATATTTAAATGAAAAAAGTTATATAAGAAGTATAGAACATTTTATCCATGTTTCTTAAAAGTAGGTATTGGTTTATAACATCTAGAGCCTTTTGGGTTAAATTGCTATCGTTTCATGAGTAGCATCAAAATTTGAAAATTATACATAAACTTTGTATAATTATAAACACAAAATATTTATGCAATTATAATTGTTGATTTAAGTTACACAGGTCAACAAATTAGGTCAGAAACGTGATTATTATGAAAACATAAAAAAATGCATCCCTATGATGGCCTAATCTCATATATGTTTTTTGTTTTTCTTAGTTTCTTCCGTCTTTGGCTCCTTAGATACGTCTATAACGAAAAATGGCCTTTTTTGACCAAATTGACAGATCTAAATATACCCTAAAAAGATAAAATTAAATTTTTTTTTTCATATTAAAATCCTTACTTGTATTTTTAATCACAAATAATGGAAAAAAATTTTTATTAATATATTAAGCTCTTACATCGGCATTTAGATAATATCGCGTCCAAACTTAAATACGACACTATATATTATCGTTTTTTAATAAAAATATTATTTGAAGTGTAAATTTAACAGTTTAATTATTGTAAATATTCAAAAATAAAATTTCAATTTATTTTTGTTTTGGTTTTTGAATCTTTTTTGGTTAACCTTTTTTTCTAAAAATTTAATGTTTATACCTGACTAACTAAGTTTGATTAGGATAAACGGTAAACGGATTTGATATTCCCTAAGATGGTAGGTTTGATATCTGTAGTCAACTCATAACTCTCAAGAAATTGTTGTGTTATATATTAATCATAAAGGATAAACTCCTACACCTAAGTTAACATGATCCCAAAATCTAATAATTTTACAGCAGAGGAAATTGTTTTTTTGTTTATTGAATTTTTTGAATATTGCTCACCATTTTTATTATTAATAAATTTCAAAATAAAATTGTAAAATTTAACATACGGGGAAATATCGTAGTCCGATCTATTTGCATAATTTTTTAAAAATAAGAGAGCAAGTCACATTAAATTGGGAAGTTATTTTTGTTCAATTATCTAATTTTAGCCACAACCCGGGTGCGCTAGTTCTTAACACTTAAACTTTTTTTTAATTCTTTGCAAGTAAGATACCTAATATTTTCAAAACAAAGCGCTCTCTACCAGGTTTAAAGACCGCTGCAGGCCTAATTCTAGCTTTTCCAACAAAAAATATACATGTACACCATTGTATCCATGTTCAACCTTTTTATTATTAAAATTTGGCCTCACAACTCGACGTTGAAGAGCCAAATAACAAAATTATAGAAAAAATGTTAAATAAATTAGGAAACGCATTTTTGCAATCATAAAAAAATTTAACAAAATCATTAGTAGCACATTCTTTGTAATAATTTAGTTTTTTTTATTTAAAAATTTTTGCTACGTTAATTTAATGAATTTTAATCAATATTACTTACTTTTAAAAAAGGCTCTAATTTATATATATCTATTAAAAGGATAATCAAATTTATAAAGGGAATTTAAAGATCCTAAATAAATATTATCGGTAAAAAATCTATTATTAAAAGAATCAAAAAATAAATAAATAATATTAAAATAAATATTTTTTAGTTTATCATTAATTTTTAAATTATTCTCAAACATGAGTAGAAAATAAATAAAAGGTTTAGATTTTTTTATATCTATAACTAAATTATTGTCATTTAAAAAAATATTATATATTTCAAAACAGTTTTTTAAATAAATCTGTAAATGTATTTGTATTTCTTAATTGTTTAATTTCTAACAAACAATGGTGTATTAAATCAACAGTTTTAGAAACATATGGTTTTGCATTGAAATTGATCATTAATTATTTTTGATAAATAAAATAATTTTTAAATGATAAATACAAAAAAAATAAATTAATGATCATAAATATGGTCAAAAAACCCCGACGCTTCGGCCCTGTGACCTGAAAATATAAAGACATTTTTATTTTTAATTTTTAAAAAAGTATTATTTTTATTAATTTAAAAAAAAAACAATGGTGTCCTAGTGACCACACCACCGATGGGGCAACAGCCTGGGTATGGTCCCGCATTAACTTATTTCCTTGATTGCATTATGTTGAAAAAATTTATGAAGGGAAGAAATATTTTTAAAATCTTTCCCTTCACTTAAAATTTCAAGAAATCTTTTACAACAAGTTGCAATCGGTGATTAAAGCAGTGAATATACGGGACATGGTGTCCAGCCATTTTGCTTAGAAATACTTGAACACCACCTTTTTCCCCGGACATTACGTTCGCTCCATCGTAGCATTGTGCAATCAGGTTTTTTGGTTCTAGATTATATTCTAACAAAAGATTGTTGACAAGTGAAAAAATTTCTTTGGCATCAGATTTATAAATTGCTATCACAAATATACAGCTTTCTGTAACACCATATTTTTCAATATATCTAATAACAACAGAAATAATTTCTGTGTTAGTTAGATCTCTTAAGCGGATGAGAAGTGTTGATATGAATGAAAACACTTTAAAAAAAGTAAATATTGTAATATGATAATTTTTAGATATTTTTGAGGTTGCCTCATGCTGTAACCCCAATGTACAAACATTGTTTTTGTTACTATTATTTATGCTAAATTTTTATGGGTTAATATAATTGGGAAAAATTTGTTCTTTAGCGAGTCTAATTTTTATAGGAACCTTACAGTATTTATTTTAGGATTAAGGGCACGTGCAAAGTGAGATTTTATTTTCTTAAAATTTTCAAAATTTTAAAATTTTATTTTGAAATAAAACGCAAATTTTTTAAAATTTGCCAAATTTTAGTATATGTACTTAAAATGCTTTTTCTAAAACAAAAATTAAAAAAAAATTTTTTTTTTTTTGAAATTTTCAGAATTTTTTAAAATTTACGAAAATAAAAACTCACTTTGCACGTGCCCTAAAAACAAAATGATAAATTTATTTTATACAAAAAAAGAGAAAATATGGCCTGCATTTACATTAGTGTTCTCAACGGGCCGAATTTTTAAGGCCCGGCCCGCCCGAAAATTTTTTATGTGTGGCCCGGCCCGGCCCGAAACCAAAATTTTTATTTTCGGCCCTGCCCGGCCCGATGTTTTTTTTTAAATGCCCGGCCCGAATCTATAAATATGGGCCCGTAACATTTTTGTGAATACTATAAACAATTAAACATCAAATACATCTTTATTGCTATTATTTATATTAAATGTATCATTTGATTTATAATAATCATTTAAAAAAAGTAAATAATCCAGTTTTTCCTGGCCTAAACGGTTTCTTCTTTTGGTAAATATCTGACCGGCTGTCGAAAATGTACGTTCTGCAGTGCAGGAGCTTGCTGGAGTGGCAAAGATTTTGTTTGCGTAACTATTTAATTTGGGCAAGAGTATTTTATTAATATCCCACCATTGTAAAAGATTTTGATCATTTACGTCCTGCGGTGGTAGATTTAATTAGGTTGCTAATTCGTCTTCTGTCCTAACATCATCATCTTCCCACCTGCCCCCTTCGTAGGAAGAAAAGTTTACATTTGTCAAATAAAGTGGTGTTAAAGGTTAAGGGTTAGTGATAGATTAAGTTAGGGTCAGTGTTAATGTTAAGATTAGTTTTCATTGCAAGGTTCAGGCTTAAAAAGTTCAATGCGTTTTGTTATAACCAGCAATTTTTTTCATAACTGTCATATTTGAACTTTTGAGGGCAAATATACCCAAAACTAAATAAAACCAGAGATTTACAATAAGGATTTGCGCTAAGCGCTTAAAATATGGCCATATTACGAAAATTTTTGGCCCGGCCCGGCCCGAGTCCAAAAGTAAATAATAAGGCCCGGTCGCCCGGCTAAAATTTTCTATTTAGGCCCGGCCCGGCATTTCGGGCCGGGCGGGCCCGGGCCGAACGGGCTTTCGGGTCCCGACTGAGAACACTAATTTACATACATGGAATATACATAGTTCAGCACATTTAATCAAAATCTAAATGAATAATTAATTTCGATGTGATAATTAAAAGTTTTTTGTTAAACATTGTACAAAAGAAAATGTTATTGAGTTATAAATAGTTTTTTTGAATAATTTGAATAAATTTCTATAACAAAAATATTTCAATAATAATCTTGAAATATCAATGCCCGGTTTGAACTCATTGAGAATGGAAGTATTGTGTTATTAGCTCATAAATTAACCAACAAAATTAAAACTCCCAAAATGTCATCTTTGTTGAAATCTCAAGATTATAATATATTGTTATAAACCAAGTTAGATGTTTATTAATGTTTAAGTCTAGTGAAAATTTCACATCTGAGCCAGACAGGCACGATTCTAGACCCCTTTGGGGGGGGGGGGAGGCATTGCCCACCCCCCCCTCCCCAAAAAAAATAATCAAAAAAATTTTTAATTTGCCCCCACCCAAATACGTATAAATTTTATTTTTTCTTCCACATAATATAATTAAATTTGCTCCGCCAAAAATATCTAAATAATATTATTTTATAAATATTTACTTTTTTTAAAAAGTGTTTCCATTCATCAACACTTCGTTAGAGAGATCAAACTAACACAGAAATTATTTCTGTTGTTATTAGATATATAGAAAAATTTGATTTTACAGAAAGCTTTATATTTGTGAAAGCAATTCATAAATCTGGTGCCTTTTTCTCACTTGTCAACAATCATTTGTTAGAATATAATCTAGAACCAAAGAACCTGATCGCACAATGCTACGATGGGGCAAACGTAATGTCCGGGGAGATGGGGTTCAAGTATTTCTAAGCGAAATAGCTGGACACCATGTCCTGTATACTCACTGCTTTAACCACCGATTGCATCTTGTTGTAAAAGAATGTCTTAAAATTTTAAGTGAGGGAAAAGATTTATTTGATATTTTTTCCCCTTCATAAATTTTTTCAACATGATGCAATCAAATAAGGAAATGCGGGACCATAGCCCGGCTGTTGCCCCATCGGTGGTGTGATCACTATGACGCCATTGTTTTTTACATAAAAATATTAAATACTTTTTTAAAAATTAAAAAGTTTTAATATCTTCAGGTCACATGGCCGAAGCGTCGGGGTTTTTTGACCATATTTATAACCATCAATTTATTTTTTTGTATTTATCATTTGAAAAATTATTTTATTTATTAAAAATAATTAATGATCAATTTCAATGCACAACGATTTATGTTTCTATAACTTTTGATTTAATACACCGTTTTGTTAGAAATTAAACAATTAAGAAATACAAATACATTTGAAGATTTATTCAAAACTGTTCTAATATATATAATACTTTTTTAAATGACCATAATTTATCTATGGATAAAAGAAAAACTAAACCTAAAGATTTTTCTGATTTTTATTTATTTTCTACTCATAAGTTTGAGAATAATTTAAATAATAATGATGAATCAAAAAGTATTTATTGATTTATTTATTGATTCTTTTGATAATAGATTTTTTACCGATAATATCTATTATCTTTAGATTCCCTTTATAAATTTGATTATCCTTTTTTTTAGATATAAATAAATTATAGCCTCTTTTAAAAATAAGTAATATTGATAAATTTATTATCTAAAGAAATTAACGTAGCCAAAATTTTTTTTATAAGACTTAATTATTACAAAGAATGTGTTACTAAAGATTTTGTTAAATTTTTATATGATTACAAAGATGCGTTTTCTAATCTATTTAACATTTTTTCTATAAGTTTGTTATTTGGCTCTTCAACGTCGAGTTGTGAGGCCACATTTTCTTCTTTAAAAAGGATATAACTTCTAGTAGGCTGGCAAGTAGTAACCAGCGTAAAGGTGATTTGGTTTTTCTAGGACACGAAAAATCATTAACTGGGGCGTTGAATTTTGATGAATTCTATAATTTTATCAAAACAACCTCTAGCATAAAATTGTTAGATTAATACAATCACTGCTCATAATTAGCTAATTATTGCTTACTATTTTAAGATGGTTGCAAATTTTTTTTATGCGCATTTAACGTTTATGTTCATGTTTTATTTAATTTTTTACCCTAATATTAATTACTAATTATATATAACCAGTGTTTTTTCATATATATTCTTCCAAATTAGCATACTTATACAATTTGTTTTCATGATAATCAATCTTATTTTACTATTCATTTTCTAAAATCCAATGTTTTATATAATTCATTTTTATCATTCATATATATCATATTTTTAATTTTCATGCGCATTGATACTAAATGATAAAATTATACTTACAATTAATTTCCAAATCTCATATCTTTTTTAGCAATTGATATTAGTGAAAACAATTAATTTTAATTCATATATCCAATTTATAAACGCAATCTTTTTTTTATTTTATGAATATAATAAATTACTATTAATTTGTTACAAATAAAAATTTTAAACATGGATTCAATTGTACATGTATATTTTATGCCATGACCGAAGGTCACGGCTAATTTTGCCGTGACCCCCCCCCTCCCCCTCAGTTTTTTTTTGCCCTTCTCCCCCCCAAGTGGAAAAGCTAGAATCCCTGGAGTCAGAACATAGTAATGTAAATTACGAATATAGGAAAAACTTTTATTTACGTGATGCATTAGAGCCAGTAGCAAATTTGACAGAGCACCTTTCAAAACAATTTGGATATTATAGATTAAATGTGTGTAAGCTAGGTTCGTTTAGATTCATTTTATCAAATTTTAATTCGCCTTTAATGGAATTTAAAAGATGAGAAAAGGGAATATTTGATAGCGAATTTGTCAATTGTGGAATATTTTTAGAAAAAAGATTTTTAAAATGGATACAATGACTAGATATTGTTTTGCAAAAATTTTTCTTAAAAAGCTTTATTAAAAAAAAGATATATTTGATTTTGCCTATTAATTACGACAATAACAATATAATAGGATAAATCTTCCTAGATGAACCATTGTTGGAAATTGCTTAAAAAAGTTAAAATAAAAAAACAAACTATAATTTAAAATTCATGCACCAACACCTCTATTAAAATGGAGGATTTGGAAGTGAAAATAATGAAGTATGAAAATTTGCCTTGGGCAATAACAAATGAAAATATACGTGCAGATTTTTTCCCATCCCCGAGTTAGCAATAATTATCAGCTTCGTTCGTAAGATGTCTGTCAGGCTTTTTCCTGGTTGTATACCGGGAGCCGCCTTAACAATAATTTATTAAATGATATAATTTTCGTTAAAATGAATCTTAAATTAAAACAATTATAATAAAATTTTGTTATATTTGTTTATCCTTTTTGAATATAAATATGAAGCAATGATTAGTTGATAACCTATGCAAATATGTTTTTCTTTATTTTAAAAAATTAAGCTTACATATATAAACAAAAAATTTAATAATAAAAATTAATTATACAATTTGGACAAGGCCTAAAACCTAAAAATGTAGACGAGCACTATCGATAGTACTAGGTAATTGTTTAAAATAATCTAATCATTTTCGAGTAAAGTTTTTTTAAATTAGTTATTATAAATAAGCGAGTAGGGATAACTACTTTAAAATTATTAATTACCCATTATTAGCAGTCAAAAACCGATAAGTATCAATTTTTATTTAATAAGAAATTTAATAATTTTTATGTATACTTAGAGCAATTGCTTGGGTAATAAAAACGTTGTAAATAAAATATCAAAAAAATTAAAAAACACACATTAAAAAATTTCAAATTTTTAAAAATTTTGAAAATGAATTCAGAACGCACCCTATTATGGATTTAAAAATACTTTTTATATGTACTTAGAGCAATTGCACTGAGTGTAAGAAGATATTGTAAGAATAACATAATAATTTTTGTGTAAAAACTCAAATCTTTAAAAATTTAGAATTTTTAATATTGTTGATTTTTTTGAAAACCATGAAATCAACGCGCCTATATGATAAGTCGTGTGAGTCACTTAAAGGGCTGTGTGTTGATACCTGAGTGTAGGCCACAGGGGGAAAAATGAGCTTTTTAAAAAATAAAAGATCACAGTAAATTTTAAATTTTAACAAAAAAGCCCCGAAACAAATTGGGAAAAAGCCCTTTTCAAAAGTAGTTTCCTCTTCTTTATCAAGTTGGAATGGGATTCATTGTTATTAAAAAGCCCAAGCCCCTTATTACTAAGAAAAAAATGGAAGCCTTTTTTGACAATTTTTTAAAAAAAGCCCCTAAAATCCTTAGCTCTTTTTTCCCAGGCCTGGTTGAAACATCAATTTTGAACCTTTATACTTTAAAGAAAAGCTATGTTAACACTCTGTTTTCCATTAAAAAAATTGTGTTAAGCAATTGCACAAACGAAAATTAATAACATTGCAATTTGTATTAATTCTAAATCCTGACCTCTTTACAAGCTCGATTCATTTTTTAAAGGGGCTGAAAAGTTCATCTGGTCCCAATGCCGGCCCGTCCTTAGCCTGATCGGATCGCGACCTAATCGGCCCGGACTGTATCAACCTTTGTAAAAAAAAATCGGATCGGTCCGGACTTGACCCTAATTAATGTTAATCTTGATTGGTTAAAATTTAGACCCTATTGTGGTAATATTATTATATCCTTCTAATTTTATTTATACCATAAATTTATAAATGGATTACGTTTAGGCTGAATGATAATTTATAAAATAAAGAATATGAAATATTAATAGCCTGTTATTAGTAAAATCTTGTGATTCTCTCCCTTTAAAATAAATTAAATGTGCATATGGGGAACAATTGGTTTTAGTTTTTAAACGCACAGAGTAGAAAAATTGAATTTGCAGAGTTGGTGGGAAGAAAACAAACTAATTTTCCCAAACCAAATTATCTAATACGCTTATAAAGTACTGTACGTAAGGTCAGTCAGCCACCGATGAAAGAACCTTATCAAACGTAGGCCATATAATCGGAAAGGGGGGGGGGAGGATCTGTTAAAATCCAGATAGCATTTTAATGAATTCTAGAAAACATAATGCTGTTATCTATAGTATATTTTTTCACCTCTATGGTGTGTGCAGAACAAAATTACATAATATAACTTTTTTTCAGCCTTTTGTTGAATAATAAACCAAGATTCCCTAAAAAATGGTGATCGAAACATGCATTGTCATTTTTGATAATTTATTATTTTTTTCCATCTGATTAAGAAGGAATTTAAAAACCCAATACTTGAGTTAAGAGGCGCTTTTAATTTTGTATTTACAGAGATCAAACCTGCCATCTTAGGGAATATCAAATCCGTTTACCATTTTTCCTAATCAAACTTAGTTAGTAAGTTATAAACATTAAATTTAGAAAAAAAAGTCAAAAAACCAAAAAAGATTAAAAACAAAAATAAACTGAAATTTTATTTTTGCATATTTAAAATATTTAAACTGTTAAATTCAAACTTCAAATAATTTTTTCATTAAAAATCGATAATATATCGTGTCGTATATAAGTTTGGACGCAAAATATTTTGTATTATTTAAATGCCGATGTAGAGCTTGATATATAAATAAAATTTATTTTTCATTACTTGTGATTAAAAATATAAGTTACAAAGGATTTTTATATGCAAACAGATTTTTATATTTTTTCTTTTTACGGTATATTTAGATCTGTCAACTTGGTCAAAAAAGGCCATTTTTCGTTATAGACGGATCTAAGGAGCCAAAGATTGAAAGAAACTAAGAAAAACGAAAAATTATATGAGATTAGGCCATCATGGGGATGCATTTTTTTATGTTTTCATAAAATTCACGTTTGTGACATTAATATTTGTTGACCTGTGATTAAAACGGATCGGACCGAAATATTTCGGGTCAAACGGTTTTGTATGGATTTAAGGAAGTATGTTATGACCAGGCCGGATTTTAGCGAGAAAACAATTGAATAGGGTTGGGGATCTAAAAATCAAGGTCTGTAAAAAACATTATAAACGTGTTAGTAAATTTATGTCCTCTACGAATTTCATACCTTGTCCGAATTGATAAGGCGTAGCGTTTATGGCAACCTAAAAATCTTACAAAACTAAAACCTTGTCGCGGGCGGGAGATATATGTGAGGCATATAACAAAAAGGATTAGTTTATTTATACTTTTTTAAACAAATAAATTGAGGATAAACCCCCACTTGACAATTGTATTTTATTTCAGTTGTTGCCTACGCTTCTTACATAACTTTTACCTAAGTTGCTTTATTTTGTCTCAATGAGAGCTGTCCGCTCTGGCAATTGATATTTACAAACGCTATATTTTAACAAGGTATATGCATTTTTTTGTATTTACATAGGGCAAAAATGGTATACCCTTAGTGTAAATGAAGGTTTTATATGTCCATTTAAATAATAATACGAATAAAATTTACATGGCACTTTGCCTTGAAAAGGGTTTAACGATTAATACGGAAGAAAAACGAAGGAGTTTTTTGCCCATTTGATTGAGGAATATTTGTCTTTGTATAAATTTTTCTTCTCACCTTAACATTTGTATTTTGATATAGCTAAAAAATTACAAAGGACTGAAATTCGTTATGACTAACCTTATCTTTTTTATATTCTTGATTCTCGGGAATAATTTTGGGAACGCTAAAACGCAGGGTTTGTAAATTTATACTAAATTTGTCAGACTCTTCAGGTTCTATATAATTCATTTACTAAAGGTGGGTTTAACATATATGAAATTAGGATAGTTTTATTTTATTAGAATATCATATAATATAATTTTAAAAATAACCTGTCATTTTAATGTTTTGAGGCATTTTGGAATTGAATGTATAATTTTTATCAGAAATTGAACATTATTTACCTGGCTAAATTTACCATAAATATAATTTTTTTTTGGCAAGCATCAAGAGGGTTCTTTATCATATATTTTAAACTTTCTTGTTAAGCCGAACCACTCACAAAAAGTTGGTCAGAATTTAACAATAAATGCCACTGCCGTGGATTTTGGCCCACCACCGTTAAAATAAAAAAATTCATTTACTTAAATAAAATAAATTATTATTAAAGTCATGATTCCTATATTTTAGTTACTGACAGACATGCGAAAAAGTAAATTATATCTGCCATATTTGTTCGATTTATTTTTGACATACATATATACAGATAAATTTATAAATTAGGCTGGCTCCTAACAAAATGATAAAATTCAACAAATATATTTTTAGGATCAATGTTTTTCGTTAGCATTGCCATTTAAACACCACAATGCTGGAGGCAGTATTTTTTTGCCATATATGGGTTCAATCAAAATTTATGAGGTGGTAATGTTATTTGTGGGGTCTTCGGCAAGATTTTCCTTTTTCACATAAGAAAGAAACAATTATTTAAAGTAAAATATCTTTATTTATAGTTGTTGGGGGGGGGGGGGATTGATTATTTGATCTTGAAGCTAGTCTATAAATAGAGGACTGAGGTCATCTACACCAGTTTTATATTAGAAGAACAGATGGATCAGTGCAGTACAACAATAAGATAAGAAAATAAATTGTTCTCACTGATGTCCGTATTCCTTAAAGTTAAACGGTGCATTTAGTGTTGTAAAAGTACCAACTTATTGACGGTCGCTTCTTTTTTGAGGCCACCATACCCGTTGGGGCTTTGGTACTAATCCTAGGCAAATAGTAATATCTGGTTTGGTTCAATGAGTTGCAGGTTAAAATGTTTTTTGCCGCATTTCTTTTCAAAAAGACTAGATGGGGGAGAGGGGTGACTGAAGACTTGCGGCCTGAGATATGAACCAAACCTAATATATTTTGGTCTTTCATTATCTCGTTCTCAGGTGTATTATAGAGCTCTAATTTATTCTGTTTAGTTAGGCTTTTATTTATGACTGTAAAAAAACTCTCAAAAATAATGCATTATAAGTTCACAATCAGATTCCTTCCATATCAATGCAATCAAGACTTAAAACCACACCAGAGCGGACTGGCAGTATTCCAATATATTCCCAAAACAATAAATAGGAGCATTTTTCTAAAGGTTATATCCATAAATTATTGACGAACACAATCGCTAATATAAATTTACAATATTGAACTATTCGAATCTGCTCTGCGGTAGAATTCAAAATGGGCCGTGATATTTATTAATTTAGTAATTTATTTTAGACCCGACCCTGCCCGGACAAATACAAAAAAATTTTACTATTAGCTATAAAAATTTTCATATAATATCAAAAAAATACAAAGTGTAGAAGTAATTTATTGCGTAATAATAAATGTATCTTTTTAACTTGTTCTATTGATATGCAAAAACATGGCAAAATAAGATTTAAGTAATTTTTTTTTCTAATTCATAGGGCCCGACCCAGCCCCTTTTTCGGACGGTGTGGCACGGGCCTGGGTGCTTTTGAGCCCCGACTTTGATCTCTAGTCTGCAGTTTACACATGATATAACTCCACCAACAGGAATAAAATAACTAAATTAAATAAAAATATGACGAAACATTGTATTGTATTGTGATATTTTTATAATTTAGACATGCAATTATGCACGAGGTATGATTATTTTGTTTGCAAGCATTATAAGCTTATTTTGCTTATTTTTTAAAAAAAATCTTTAGATTAATTTTAAGAATTGTTAAGAATATTTCGGCCAAACCCCTTTGTTCCATTCTCCTAGAAATTTAAAAACTAATCTAAATAATTATATATCAGGTAAATCCTTCATCAATATGGTCAATAAAAAGCGCTTCCCTAATTCGTAATTCTAAAACGTCGGTTTGCTTAACCGACAATGAGGATGATGACCTGGCTAAATGTTACGACCTAAATACATATAATCCCGCTCTTATTCCAGCGGCTGTTCAAAAGGTATTTTTTTTTATAAAGCAGAGGCATAGTTTAATTAAAAATAACCATGACTGAAGGGTTTAAAGGGCAAACAAATGCGAATAGGCCTATATTTTTCCTGGTATTTCCATAAGTTAACATAAAATAACTATCTCACAAGTCGACATATTTTTAAAAAATCAATATGGTACTAATCTTTTCCATATCTCCAGTTATTATAAAGTCGAGACGAATTCTGGGGTCCAAAGGGGAAAAGTTATTATTATTATCCAGGGGCCAAAGGTAGGTATTAGTATTGACGTGCTCGGCGGGGAAAAAGACGGGAGTTATTATTATTAAGGCGAGGGGCATTAGGATTATGAATAAATACTTCTAGACCTTTATATTTATTTCAAACATACAATTATTCAGTCTTTTATATTTATTTTAAACAATTTATTAATTTCCTTGCATCAAAACATCGAATTCTTCATGATTACTCCCGGCACTCAGCCAACACAAAACAAATTCCTTTTTTTTACCACAAAAAAAACTACCACTAAAAAACTAACTGCAATTATAATATTTTCTTATTCTCTTCAGCTTCGCGTGCGTTATAATAATGTTTTCCTATTCCCTTCAGCTTCGTGTGCGTTGGCACGCGCACGACTGATATAAAACAATCAGAATTAAAAATTGAAAACATTAATGAAACTTTATCTAAAATAACCAATAAAAAATCTGGTATCGAAGTTTTTTCCGTACCTTTTTCCGGAATAAGGGCTTCGTCTACTTTAAGAAACTTTAATAATGGCTCCGCTGGCGTAAGGATTTAACCCACAGCAGACACCTAGAATTTTAGGTCTAAGTTCTTGAAAAAGACAAATTTTGGTATTCCAGTGGTATCATATGTAAGTATTATTTAGGCTAAGGGCTGCCTAATTGATGAACTATCTCAAGCCTGCAGCTCCTCTAGGTTGTTCGACAAAATTGTATAAAACCTATACTAACTATATATTTTGTTTATTGAATTTATTATTTTTCCGTTAACGAATTTTATTAAGAATAAACACATAATAGATTTAAAATGGGTGGACACTTAAAAATGATTAATAATTTAATTCTGTATTTATTTAAAGCCTCAATTAATTTAAATATTATAATTAATGATTATATTTTTTAAATACTCTCGATATAGCATAGAGAATAAAGTATTTTTCCCCAAACAAGTTTAGCTTTTTATTGATATAAAAAAAATAAAGAATTAGATTGGTATTAATTTTATTTTATTTCAAAACAACTGGTGATTATCAAAATTTGTCAATTCACATTTATTTACCATTTTTGCCAAATTTATATTTTTTGTCATAAATTGAGAAAAAGACAAACTTTCCACGACTCAAATTAAAAATTTTGCAAATTTTTTTTCTTCAATTTGACATAAATACAATTTGAAGTTAATAAAGCATTTGTTCACTTTAATTAGATGTTTTTAAAATTTAACGCAAAGGTTGAAAATAAACATTAAAATAACAAAAAAGCAGGTCACATAATCGTTAAACATAATCAATCAGTTATTCTGGACTGATCCGTGGCATATATTTATAGGCCCCGCTAAGCGAATTTCGGATATAGCATGCATTCCATTAAAATTTCTTTTTCTAATCCTAATACTAAACATTATAAATGGACCTGAACTAATAAATCCAATATGGATTATGGCTTAAATTGTTTCTATTAAAACAGTATATAAATGATTTTGAAGGCGTAATATGTGGAATATAATTGAATAGAGTGAGCGAAAATGATATAAAAGTTAAGAGGTAGGGCTCGGCATTAATTAAGTTTTTTTTTTCAATGTTTTTTGTTAATATTTGGCAACGTTTTGCTTTTGTTGGATTTTTAACGTTATTTTTGTATATGTAGGTTTTATTACAAGGTTGTCATTTTTGTGATTGACCTCAAACTTGTGTTTGTTTCTGACAATAGTTTTGCTTTTGTTTTTGACAATCAATTTTGTTTTTTACTTTAGATTATGTTTTTTAACCATCACAGGTTACTATCTTACAAAAAAGTTTTTAAGGTTATAAAGCATTTAACATCAGGGTCTCAGCGCGTAAAAACCGAGGTTATTTGTTATTATATAAAGAAGCGAGAAAATAAAAAATTATTACTTTATATATTAAGCCACAGCTTTTATTAGCAAAAATACATGGTCTACCTCAAATCAATATTTCACCTTAAGGTCTTAGATTTGGCTAATTTCGTAGAATCCTTGGGTGCTGGAAATTTGCTTTGGCTGGAAGTGATTTGACCAAAATATGAGCAAAAAAATTTTCTATTTTTTTTTCAAGCAAAATTTTTGAGGCATGCATTGTAGCTAAAGTCTTAATATTTTTTTATTTTAATATCGTTAACTAAAAAAATATATTAGTTAACAAAAAACTTTCGTGAAATTTAAATGTAAATAATTAAAATACTTAAAATCTATAATAATCTTAATAAGAATTCAAAATTTTGATACAGGCCTTATTTAAAAAATTAATTTTTTGCTTTAATTAAGCTCCTATTCCGGGTCGGGCCAGGCCAAAAATGTGTTAGGCTGATTGGGTTAGAATATCACGGCCTATGCCCTACCCCGCCCGAGATATTTTTTAAAGGACGGCCTGCCAAAAATTTGGCTTTTTAATTTTAGGCCCGGCTTGAGTCAGCCCGAAGTCACAAAAACGGCCCTAAAGTTTTTTATTATAGGCTAAAATTTTTGTTTTAAAATTTTCAATATTATACAGAGTTTAGAAGTAATACCTTATATCGTTTGATAATAAATTTATCATTTTTAGATCTTGTTAATAGTTAAGAAAAGTTAGGCAAAATATGTAATTTTTTTCTATTCAGGCCCGGCCCGTTTGAAACCTCGGCCCGGTTTTGCCCGTTCTAAGTCCCCGGTTGAGCGGTCCGAATCCGGACCAGGCTTGCTTTCGGGTCCCGACTTCTTATTCAAACCCACGTAACACAAATTACATTTTTTTTTTCTGTTATACACTAATCAAAAATTTATGACCAGAACTAATTATGGGTCGGGCAACGCCGAGTTTGCCCGCTGGGTCGTTTTTACAACTCTAAGCGGGTGTATGGTGCCCATTTTGTATTTAGGTTCAGGCATAAAAGCAACTATAAGCCTTGAAAGTCGACGACAAAATTAGAAGAAATCTATGAAACTATATTATTTCTATGAGCAAAAAATGTTAATATTTATATTCATATGCTTTAGCTCGATCTACTGGCCGAAGGTGATCGCGTTTATGCAAAAGAATACTATTCAGGATTTTACATCCATAAAATCACTGGACCTACCAAAGGACTAAAAAAATTAGTCTCACCAAAGAATCGAATTCCTAGAACCTTAAAAAGCGAAGATCTAAGCATCCAATCCACACACAAAATACGTCCGGAATCAATCCTGAGTGCCAGTTTCGATCACTTAGGAAATAAAAATGCTAGTATGTAGTTATTTATATCAGGTATGATTTAGCCTAAGGAAAAATCTCAAAGACCAAAATCTTGATTTACGTATAAAAAATTATTTATAAATTCTTTAGATTTTTACTATTGGACACGTTAAGCAGCAGTGTTATATGGGAAGCGTTGTTGCATTCCAAATAATTTTTAATTAAACTTTAGTAAATTAAAAAATTTGTGAAAAATAGCAAAAAAAAATAACTTTTTACTATAACGCATTCATTAATAAAATTGTTTTGCTTAAGTTTTGTATTAAAATAAATCTTAAATAATTTTTCTATTCAAAAAACAAGGGCGCATTTACGCTAAATAATTATAAAAATTTGGGAAACAAATTATAACTCTAACTAACCACTAATCGAATATGTTAATTTTTTTCTTAAAATATATTAAGTACCCTATTTGAACTACGAGGATATTTGTGAATTGGTGACCGAGCCTGGACGCTACAACATTTACAAATCGGGCTTCTTTTACAAGTTTTTCATTTTTATATTTTTAGTCAAATAACTTAAGTGCCGTTATTTAACTGGTATTAATTTGCGCTTTTATAATTAAAACAATTATTATTTCAGCGGATATGATCTCGAATACAACGGCAAAAATTTGAGCGAAAAGGTGGAATCATACCATTTTGTGGATGTGATGGAAAGTGTCCTCGAACAGCATACCCTTTTTAGCAGAGTAGATAGGGAGGCCTTAGCAGCAAAGTTTAGCAACAAGCCTTACCAAGTTACCATGAAGCCTACCAAAGTAATAAATAATTAAATCTTATCTATCGAATAAAAAGCACAAATTATTGAGATTGATAATGCTTGATGCGAAAAAGATGCGATAAAATTGTTTTAATAAACCGAGTCGTCAGCTTTTAAACATAATGTTATAATTGGGTTAAATCAATAGGGGAGACCGGGGCGAAATGGTTGGTGGGGTGAAATGATTAATGGATTTATCTCTGCCAAAAATTATTCAATATATATAAATTTTATATATGTTGTAGATCTTAAAACAAGCTATCAATTCATTATATTTTTTACATATACATCCATTTAAAAAAATTTAGAAAATCTCAATTAAAGAAAAAATGTTATATCTAATTTATGTTTTAAGCAACAATATTTTGCTTTATTTTTATTAAAATGTTACCTCGAAAATATTATTATAATTTAAAGATTTATAAAACACTTCGTTGTAAGAATATAATACTTTTTTAACTTAAAACTTAATATTATTTGAACATTATTGATTTTGCAAACACTACTCAATGCGGGGCGAAATGAACAACATTATGTAAAATATGTAAAATGCTCAACTGAGGATCCAGTAAATTGAATTATTATATTTTAAATTAAGGCACTTATAATTATGGATAACCATGTATCTCATATATCCATAAAAGCAGTGAACTTTTTTAAAGATAATGGGATTTAAGTGGTCACATTACCACCTCGTTGTTCACATAGACTTCAACCCCTTAATGTTGGGATTTTCGGGCCACTGGTGAATGATTATGATATAATTATTAATAAAATGATCTAAATCTATATTTATTTTTCAATATATAAGGTTTATTTGAAATTAAAGCTGTAAATTTAATAAATTTTACACACTTTCATTTTGCCCCATGGGTGTTTCATTTTACCCCGTATATGGGGCGAAATGGTTAATACTAGTGGGTTTATAGATTGTTCAATATCTTTTTACAGAATTATATTTTTTTGGTTAAACAAATTATTTTATAAAATATAATGAATTATCTATAAAATGAGCCATTAAATTTTTCTTTTGGATTAAAAATGTGTCGGCAGCAACGATTTTGCAAAAATATGTTCATTTCGCCCCGGTCTCCCCTACTATTACCCAAACAGTGTAACAATAGTTCCATCAATGTAGCCTTAGTTTTTTACCGGCTCAAAACAATGTAGTCATAAGAACTTCTACTTTAAGCACGCTGTAAAAATATAATAAACCCTATAACAATTTCTGTTAACATTTTTAGTTTACTTTACATGCAACCGGCAAATATCACTCCGTGATGATTTTCAATATACACAAACCCACCGAAGCTTTTTTGCTTCCGACAAAAATTTGCAATCACGAGGTTATATTTTGAACATTGATTTTTGATTTTGCATTATTATTAGCTTGCTGAATTGTAATACTTATTGTTACATATTTCTTTTTAATAACACATTGTGAAATAACTTTAAATTTTTTTTAGCAAATACTCAAAAATGCGGGTTGTGAAAACAATTTTAACACCCATGATTTTTAGTTTTTCGAGAAATCAAAAAATCATTCTTACTCTTCGTGTGTTAGCAAAAACAATTCACGGTATATGTAAAAGGGCTTAAATCGTTTAGGGTATATATTGTCCTAGGGCATTAAGCGATTCGGCCATGCTTGAAATGTTTTATCTTTTTCGTGTATTTCAAAATATTTGTTAAATCCCTATATATAAAAAAATGGAGGTTTCTTTTTACTAATTTACTTTTACTTTTTAGTATCAATCAAATCCTCATTTTTGTCATTAAAATTGCTAAATTTGCCTAAAATACCGTTAAAAAATAATTGAATTTTTTCCAAAAATACGTGGTGCTTTGATACTAAACAAAATTTTAATTTACCCAAATTTTCAAAATGCGACCGATTGCCTAATGCCAATAAGCTATTGCCCTGAGCTTAAAACCCTACAACCAACATATTTTATAATTTCATTCACAATTTAAAATCCAAAAATTTCTCCATTTAACAACAAAAAATAGGCATATATCGAACAACAAAACGAGGGCCTTAATTTCGTGTGCAAATTCAAAGTGAATGGAACGTTAAACACGCAAACTCAATACATGGCCAATCACTTCCTAGCACATTACGAATTATGGCAAGATCACATAACGCATCCTACCCCTGACCCCCTTATCAAATTTTACAAAACTTTTAAAAATTGCGCAAATCAAGATTAGAAACAATTTAATATTCCATTCCAGCATAATGCTATTTATAAAAACCTTTTGCCAGTTTTTAACCTATATAAGGCCATGTGACAGGCTTAGTTTTATTTATAAATTTCATGTTTAATATATGTTCTAAAATACCTTAGGGTGTCATGATGCAGTTGTTTATAATCTAAAAAATTAAGCGTATTATTATTTATATGGCAAAATTCAGTTTTTTCTTGAACCTATTTTATTGTTTTTTAAATTTTTAATTTGTTTTAAAAGTAAGCAGAGGTTAATAAAATATTATTGCTATAAATTTGCCATGTTATATGAATGCTATAAACACATTTATTTCATTTTGCATAAAAAAACACTTTAATCCAAATTCTTATTTTTTTGTTCATGGGGCAAATAAAAATAAGAGAGCAGTAATAATGTAAGAAAAAGTGGTTGTGCTAGACATGGTTTATATTACTTCTCAATTCATTCATTTTCCTGGCTAATTTTTATGATATTTATTTAGCTTATATTTTGCATTAAAGAACCTTATACTACTTTTTTATCACTAAAAACTATAAAAAACTAGCTTTTTTTCAGCTAACATTTTTATATCTTAATACAAGAATGTAAACATAAAATATATTACGACCTACATTCACGGTAGATTTTTACATAAAGGCAACCAAATAAAATTTGAGTATAAATATTTGAAACTTATACAAAAATGTTAAAAAAACAAAAAAAGATTTAAACACAAAAAAATATTGAAAAATTTATTATAATAATCAAAACAGCTAAACTGCTTAATTCAATTCAAATAACATTAATAATTAAAACGACAATATATGATGTCCTTTTTAGGTTATAAAATATTTTCTTTTTAGGGTATTCTCGAAGTCGCAATCTGTCAATTTTATCAAAATTGGCCATTTTCTGATATATTCCCGAAGTCGGAAGAAACTTCGGAAAATATATATGAGATAAGACCATCACGGGGATATTTCCCAGCGTTTAAATATTATTTTTCCACTCATAGATTTTTATCTAACTGTGTACTTTTCTAATGGTGACAAGATATTTATATTGCGATATATCCATAAAAGATAATTAAGAATGAACATAAATAGCTATTTTATAAGATAGTTAATAGAAGTTTTTTATTGGGTCCTCGAAAAAAATTTTTTTATTTCCAGTAATCTATAATATATAATTGACATTTTTATAATGAACACAAATATTTTTTTTTATTTTTGGGATTCTGCAAAATTTTTTTGAAATTTGATTGAAATTCAGTGTTTTGCGGTCTTTTATATTTTTCTGTCTCATCATATGTATATTTAAAACATAATCTTTTTAGATGCATTAAACATACAAAAATAATTTTTTATTGATGATTTAAAATAAAAATTTTATTTTTTTTTAATGCTTGTAATTAATCATTAAAGAATGATTTCTATTAATAGTCGTCGGCCGCCCGAATACCCAAATAACAAATTTTAACATTTAATCTTGGCTTAGAATCAAACCAAAATACTTCGAGACAATTATATTATGGAAAGAGTCTATTAAAACTTTACATTTTACGATGTGATGTATAAGGTGTATGTTTGGATAGAAGGGTGGCCAAGACCCACACAAGCCTATATGGTATTTTCGGGGTTGACAGCCCTCGTGTATTTAAATTTGTGGTTATACTGGATTCACATTTGAATTCAACCCGGGCCGTTATATTCCGGGCCTTCGACAAATTTTTCAACTTAGGCCTGCAAATTTACAAAAAAAGGTACGAAAATTTTTAATTTCAAGCTATAAACTTTTGTTATAAAATTAACAATAAAATGCAGAGTGTAGAGGCTTTGTCGTGTGATAATAAATTTATCATTTTTAGTTCCTGTGCAATAATCTAAAAATAATATGGCAAAATGAGATGTAAAAAATCGGACCGGAGGTCCGTTATTCTTTTGTTTAATTCAGGCTCAACCCGCCGGTGCGTTTTAAATTTTGGTCCGGCTTTCAAATATCGAGTCCCACAACCCCTACTTAAAAAGGCCAGAAAATTTTCCTGACTCGGCCCCTAGCTGAGTTATTCTTGTGTTATTCCTATAAGTTTTAAAATTGGGTGGATGTACACAGGTTTATAAATGAATGTCCGGAGTGGTTTATGAATATGCAGCTAAATAATCTACATCATAATTCTAAGTAAATTTTTTTTCCATTTTTAAAAATATCATCTAAACCCGGCCCACCAGAACGATAGCGATTGGAAAAATGTCAAATTCAAAATTAACATCTTGAGAAATTAAGAAAAAAAATTAAAAACCCTTTTGTTTCTAAGTAGAAACTGTGACTTAATTTTTGCATCGGAAATAACGTGGTTTTAATTTACATCCCTAAGTTATATACAGATTAATTAATAGAAAAAATCATGACTTCTATCCATTAAATATACAAGCAATATTCAAAAGTTATTTTTAAAAGATACTATTTTATTTTAAATAAGCTATGGGTTACGGATTCAATTCTAGACGCCGTTTTTAGCTGCTTGTGGGAATATTATGTCACCAATCAAAATTTGTATGCTAACCGTTAAAACCTAACCCTAATCTAGAAATAACCTTACTATTTAACACTAGCTCAAGCTTAAACTCAACTTTAACCCGACCCTAACAACATATATTACTAAAAACTCAAGGTTTGTGCATTTTTACATTACGTAGTGACCCAGCTAAAATACAAAATTCCTTATAGCATAATTAGGTATCTTTTAAATTTTGTTTTTTTTGTGACATGCATATTTGAATTTTGATTTATTTAAGTTAAAAATTTTTTTAATGTGTTGTTTAAAAATATTTTATTTAAAAAGTATTGTGCAAAAATTCTTTTATTTTTAATAATTATAGCTGGAAAAAATTACCAGTCTGATAAACACTGAAATTTAAAGTGAAAAAAAACTAAGAAAATAATTTTTTATAAAAAGATGGGCTCTAAGATTGCTTGCAAAAAGTGTATATGTCAGCGTCCAAACGCAATATTCCGCCGGCGGAATATTGTCTGGACTTGACCTCAGCGTCCAAAGCTTATATTCCGCCGGCGGAATATAAATTGGCGTATAGTCAACGTCCAAAATGCATTTTCGCCGGCGGAATATTGTCTGGACTTGAGCTCAACGTCCAAAGCTCATATTCCGCCGGCAATGTTGCACAATTTAAGGGACAAACAAACTTAATGTGTTAAATTTTTAAATATCGATCTTTAGATGTTTTTGATTTTTTATGCTTTGATTATGAAATTTTAAATAATTATGGGTTAATTTGAAATTAAGGTTGAGGGCTAGAATGGTGTTTAGGAGTATAGTATAATGCTCATCTTTTCAGCTCCGAGCGCTAAGCTCTCACTCTTTTCTCACAATACTCAGTAGCGGTGCGTGTTTTGTAGCTTCTTAAGGTGGTCGGTTAATATAATATTTTCCTCGGTTCTCATATCGTCATCTTCCCACCGACCTCCTTGATGAATTGAAGAGTTTATAATACTTTAACCTGAGACCGGATTTGGCACACTCCGTCTCGTTACACACTGTTTTCATTTTTTCTGTTCAGACGTCCATAAATCTACTTATCTAACTATTTTAGCATTATAGCGCAAAAAACAGGCAAATCTAAACAATCAAAATTTTGGCCCAGACAGACATTTCGGGCCTAGCGGCAGGGGCCGGGTGGCATATAGCCGGACGCTATATAACCGGACGGGCTTTTAGGTCCCCAACCGAGAACACTACCAAGAAGTGCGCTAATGAATTCTAATAACCGCGTAAATTTTTATTTATACTTAATGGGCGGAAGACCTTAAAACGTTGATGTAAACAATGCTGTCACTTTAAATCCCCGAAGATCTTAGTGCGCAATAAAGTTATTAATGCTAATAGTTTATAAAAAAACTTACCAAGGTGCGTTAAAACACGAAGGTGATTATTGAGAGCGCGCGAAAGACTTCTAAGACTAGAGGGACTGCACTGATGTCAGACTTACTGATGTCAGACTTTTAGGGAATATAAAACGATAAAAAACCAAAACCAAAACCTTTTAAGCTTTATCTCAGCTCTCTCGTTCAACCGTTTTAGAGTTAGGTCATTAAGGACCAGCTTGACCAGGCTTATTAAATACTAAATTGGTGTTAAGGTAATGGGAGGTATATTATTAGTTAAATATTTGCAATTTTTGTAGAGTAAATACACAGCTTTAAACATTTTTAAAGTAAATTTTGAACTCCACGAGTCCCATTTATATTTTTATGCACCGATAAATAATTGAAATAATTTAAAATGACATTTAGCTCAATAAAATTTCAGGTTCGAAATATACCAATGTCAATATTTTGACAATTTTTTTGGATCCCTTGCCAAACTTTGAAATAAAAAAATTTATATGATAACCCAGCATATTACAATTAGAGTTTAAACCGGCCCGTAAAATTCCCGCCCAAACCATCTGGCAAATCATAACTTAGGTAGGCCCTGCCTGCCCATAATTATTTTTTCATTTTTAATTCTGTTTGACTCAAATACCTACGGAAATATGTTAATAGCTATAAATTCTTGTTTGGGTTATCAATATACAGAGTGCCGGTACTTTACATCGTGTTTCCCATATTTGATTCGTTAACAATGTTTTTTTTTAAAAAAGGCAAAATAAAATAAATTTGGCCCCGTTTACTTTACGTATTTTACAGACTGCCTTCGCCTTTAAATAGTCTAAAAAGTTATATGAGGCTAAAATTATTATTTGTCTAACACCCAAAAAAAATTATTTGTTAATGAATAATAGGGTTCCTTGGTAAAGAAGTTTAAGGTGGGGCTATCGACCAAATGACATATTTTTTTCTACAACAGTTAATTTAAATTTTAATGTCTAGCACCTAGTTTTAATTCTCCATTTAAAAATGTTTAAATGTTATTGCTTTTCTGACAATATAAATGAGAGAACCAATACGCTTTGTCATTCTACAAAATTTTGTTTTTTCTTGTGAAATTGTAAAATACTTAATATTTATGTAATATTTTATCCGAGCCCTCAATCGTTATGAATTTTACCAATTAAAAACTACATTATGTTAATGGTAACACAATTCAACAATATCAATGACACAACCGATTTTACGAAAACATAAAAGAATATGTTTCCATAAATCTTATTTCAAATATATCTTTCGTTTTTCTTAGTTTCTTCCGGCCTTGGCTCCTAACATCCGTCGATATCGAAAAAATGGCTTTTTTTGATCAAATTGACAGATCGAGAATACCCTAAAAGAACAACTTAAAAATCTGTTTTTCATTTGAAAATACTTTTTATATATTTATCATATCAAATAATGATCGGCATTTAAATAATACAAAATATTTCGCGTCCAAACTTAAATGCGATACGATATATTAACGGTATTTAATAAAAGTTTTACTTTTTTTTGGGTGAGGAGCTTTGAAATTGCTATGCGGCGACGTTCATAACCCCTTGTGTCAATAGAATTAAGCGCGTATCTTCGCCAATACCATAATATCCATCGAAATGACGCCGCACTCTCCGGAATATTATAGCATGCAGGCTTTACAACCCTGGCATAGGTCGAAGGCCAGAGTCATTCACCTGCTAAAACAATGCCCCCTCTTGCCCTACATCTCTTGAAAGAGACGGCATACCCGTCAGAGCATAGCCCCTTTTAGCCCTGTCGGGTACTAGGCAATCACTTAACCTAAACTAAGAGCTAAAGAATTTTCGGCCAGAAAACTGGCAATATTTAATTATATTAATTTGAGACTGAGCCCTAAAATATCAGTTAACAATATATTATCACATTTATTTGAAGATATTAATTTCATGCAAGTATAAACGTTTATTCCTGCAAAGCAGAGCAGTGGCAAGTGGGTCATCAAAGAATGATTTACAACACGGACAGTCCAAGCACTTGTAACCAATCTTAATAAATAGTCTTGCTTTTTAAAAATTTCACCAATTACCTGCTCTCATATTAAACAGAAGTTTGCAGCCGAAAGAAAATTTTATGCAATCAATACTTTTTTTAAAGAAAAATAAAAAAGGTTGTGAAGTTTGAACTTAACACTTTAGTTGTTCTAAATATGCGAAAAAACTTTCAATTAATTTTGTTTTTGAACCTTTTTTGTTTATTTGGCATTATTTCTAAATATTTTCAATGTTTATAGCTTAACTAAGTGTAATTAAAAAAAAACGATAACGGATTTATAAATCTTTAAGATGAGGTTTGATCTCCCTAGTTAGCTCATAACTCTCCAAAATTTGTTGACCTGTGTAAGTAGGCGGGGCTAAAAGGGTTAGGTTGTGCCGGGATAAGAAAAATAGGGCGAGGAAAGTATTTTTAAGTGAATGATTCTGACTTTAACTTTGATAAGAGACAAACATTGTGCTAAGAAAAAATGATGTCGGGCTTGGCCAAACTTTTTGATAAATTATACTTTAATTAAAATATTTTTGACAATACCCTGACCTGCATTATGCAGTTTAATTTTAGCAGTTCAAAAACTTGACGCATTAAACTTATTATGACAATTTGATTTTTTATAAATAACCAGGTAAAAACTCATTTTGTAGAACAAAAAACCTAAAACAATGAATAATTTTGTGTTCGGGAAAATAAAAGACAAAGCTTCATGGGGGATTAAAGAGATTCGTATATTTAGGCGGGCCAGGTGTGAGTCGAAAATTAGGTAAGGTAGACCTAGCCGGATATGCCAACTTTAATTATTGTGAGCCTTTTTGACATCATAACTTTTTTTCAAATTCTTTAGATGCCTTGGCTCACCCAATAATCGGGTTAGGTCAGGCTATAATCTAAATATTTATATTTTATCAAGATTTGTGAAAGTAAATTTTTATGATCAAGTGGAAGGTCGTTAAGATTTATGACTAATATCACTTTTATCAACAACATTTTTTTCTTAATGGAGGAGATAGGTTGCGCGTTAAAGAACGAAAATTCTCATATGATCTTAACATTTTGCTGCACTAATCAAACATTATAAAGAAAAATTTTCATATTGCGTTGAGATTTTTTAAAAATAAGATTTTTCAACTTTAAAGAAACACCATTCTAGTGTTTTCATTTTATCAAACTAAATTAATTGAAAAATTTAATATTGTCATAAAGCGTTTTTAAGCACTTTGGTAAGTTTTATAGACACCAGGATCCTCGGAGCATTTAAAGTCACCGGCGCGTTATTATATCTTAACCTTTTATGCTTTCGCCCATTTTTCAGTTTAATAAAAGTCGGTTAAAAATTATTAGCGCGCCTCTGTGTATCTAAAAATTCTACGCGCTTTCACATATGTAGGTGATTAAATCGAAATTCGAAAGTCCGGCCCGCCCGAAACACAAGCCAGGATCGGTCAAAATTTATAACGGGCCAAATAAACTTGACTTTTATCTAAAATAGTATTTACGGGTAGCGCCTAAGCTTTATATGTGCTCTTTTTTTACTATTAAACAAGAACTAGAAACCAATTTTTTAAGTTTATAATTAAAAATTTTCGGGCCTTATTTTTGGATTCGATCCAGGCCGGCCATAAATTTGAAAAAACATTTTTAAAAATATATTTGGCTGCCGGGCCAAGTTTAAAATCTAAATAACATCTTTATTGCCTGCCTTCAAAAACCCTCAGCGCCATTCTGAAGGGCTTACAGATGCTTTGATCTCTTTTATTGTCTAAATTACTTTTAAACTTAAAGCTTGTTAATATTGGCCATTCCGTTATACATTAGGTTACCCCTATACTTTTTATTATTAAATAAATTAAAGAGGCGTCCATATGTATTTATGGCACGCGGCATAGGGTAAAAAGAATTTATATTAAGAATTGCCTTCTAAATATTTGAACATATAAATACTTTTGCTTGATTTTAAATTTTCCTTTTTATTCAAATTAACATATTTCCGGGAACAGAATTAAAAATGAAAAAAATAATTATGGGCAGGCAGGGCCTAAGTTATGATTTGCCAGATGATTTGGGCGGGAATTTTACGGGCCGGTTTAAACTCTAATTGTAATATGCTGGGAGTTATCATATAAATTTTTTTATTTCAAAGATTGGCAGGGGATCCAAAAAAATTGTCAAAATATTGACATTGGTATATTTCGAACCTGAAATTTTATTGAGCTAAATGTCATTTTAAATTATTTCAATTATTTATCGGTGCATAAAAATATAAATGGGACTAGTGGAGTTTAAAATTTACTTTAAAAATGTTTAAAGCTGTTTATTTACTCTACAAAAATTGCAAATATTTAACTAATAATATACCTCCCATTACCTTAACACCAATTTAGTATTTAATAAGCCTGGTCAAGCTGGTCCTTAATGACCTAACTCTAAAACGGTTGAACGAGAGAGCTGAGATAAAGCTTAAAAGGTTTTGGTTTTGGTTTTTTATCGTTTTATATTCCCTAAAAGTCTGACATCAGTAAGTCTGACATCAGTGCAGTCCCTCTAGTCTTAGAAGTCTTTCGCGCGCTCTCAATAATCACCTTCGTGTTTTAACGCACCTTGGTAAGTTTTTTTATAAACTATTAGCATTAATAACTTTATTGCGCACTAAGATCTTCGGGGATTTAAAGTGACAGCATTGTTTACATCGACGTTTTAAGGTCTTCCGCCCATTAAGTATAAATAAAAATTTACGCGGTTATTAGAATTCATTAGCGCACTTCTTGGTAGTGTTCTCGGTTGGGGACCTAAAAGCCCGTCCGGTTAAATAGCGTCCGGCTATATGCCACCCGGCCCCTGCCGCTAGGCCCGAAATGTCTGTCTGGGCCAAAATTTTGATTGTTTAGATTTGCCTGTTTTTTGCGCTATAATGCTAAAATAGTTAGATAAGTAGATTTATGGACGTCTGAACAGAAAAAATGAAAACAGTGTGTAACGAGACGGAGTGTGCCAAATCCGGTCTCAGGTTAAAGTATTATAAACTCTTCAATTCCTGGAGGTCGGTGGGAATATGACGATATGAGAACCGAGGAAAATACTATATAAACCGACCACTTTAAGAAGCTACAAAACACGCACCGCTACTGAGTATTGTGAGAAAAGAGTGAGAGCTTAGCGCTCGGAGCTGAAAAGATGAGCATTATACTATACTCCTAAACACCATTCTAGCCCTCAACCTTAATTTCAAATTAACCCATAATTATTTAAAATTTCATAATCTAAGCATAAAAAATCAAAAACATCTAAAGATCGATATTTAAAAATTTAACACATTAAGTTTGTTTGTCCCTTAAATTGTGCAACATTGCCGGCGGAATATGAGCTTTGGACGTTGAGCTCAAGTCCAGACAATATTCCGCCGGCGAAAATGCATTTTGGACGTTGACTATACGCCAATTTATATTCCGCCGGCGGAATATAAGCTTTGGACGTTGAGCTCAAGTCCAGACAATATTCCGCCGGCGAAAATGCGTTTTGGTCGTTGATTATACGCCAATTAATATTCCGCCGGCGGAATATAAGCTTTGGACGTTGAGCTCAAGTCCAGACAATATTCCGCCGGCGAAAATGCGTTTTGGTCGTTGACTATACGCCAATTTATATTCCGCCGGCGGAATATAAGCTTTGGACGCTGAGGTCAAGTCCAGACAATATTCCGCCGGCGGAATATTGCGTTTGGACGCTGACATATATATGTTCATAAAAAATTTGTAAATATTGTTTAACCATAAAATATTAAACCTTACTTAATAACACAATTTACGCGTATGTGTTTCATGCCAATTAAATGTCTAATTTTAAAATATTTAAATTCTTGCAATTAATAAAATTAAAGAAAAGTATGTATTTAGAAGGAATGCATTCATATTCAAAATTAAAAACATTTTTAGATTTTCCCCGAAATCTTCTTAGGGACGGTATACCCGCCACGGCCTACACCTTTTATTTAACTTTAATGGAACTTTTAACTTAGCTCTGCACAGCGTCTCCTACTTCCAAAATTCCAATGACGAGCTACCCCCCATGGGTAAAAAATATACACCGGGGTAACAATTCCCCCCCCCCCCCCCCCCATTGTTTTCTTAATTATAAACAAGGTGCTCTTTTTTTATCAACTAGACGATAAATAAAGAAAATATTTATTTAATAAAAAAATTATTAAAAATTGTACGAAAACATATATATGGATAAATGTAAAATTATTATGACTAAAAGTAATTAAAATGATTGTTTAAAGGCTACCACGTAAATATTTAAAAGTTAATAAAAATAATTGATTGCAACAATTAATCTTGATTTAGATTACAATAGGACTAGTTAAAGTAAATTATTGAAATTCGGATATAAATATTTAAAATTATTTATAATTGTTTCATTATCTAATTTTAACAAAATATCCTCTTCGGACTTTAACAATATTAAATTTTGTAAAAACTTATCTCCCATTTTGTCGCGAAGATAAGTTTTAGTTAATTTAATCTTGCTCATGGAACGTTCAGCGCTGCAGCTCGTGATAGTTAATGAATGCAAGATATTATAAATTTTTTTTAAGTTATCAAAATTGTTAAGTATTATATTGAGCGCTCTATAAGGTAGCAAAAAATTGTCCTCTGAGCTATTAAACACTGTTTAAGCATCATCCTCATCATCGTTTTCCACGTCTTCACCGGAGGAGTTATCTATATGCTCAGAAATTTTTGAATTTATAAATTAAAAACAATTTTTACCATATAGATCTGTTGAAAGGATACCATCTTTTAGAGCCTGACGAAAGTATGGAATAAGTATTTTCATATCTTGAGCAATAGCATGTGGGTTGATATCATAAAAATACATAGGGCCTTTATGTTTTGCACATGTACTTCCGTATATTTCTTTAATGAGGCTGTTGTAAAATACGACACACCCTTATAAAACTCAAGGGTATCATTATTAAACCTATCTTCAAATTGCACTAGAATTAGATCCAGAGCTGCAAAAAATGTTTTTATACGGTAACTACAAATTATAACTCTTTTTACTTTTTAGTTACATCTTCTATTTCACCACGTTTACGTTTTAAGTTAAATTCAATATTATTTTGTTCGCAAAAACTATTTGTTTCCCCTATAATTAATTCTTGTCTTGATCTAAATTTTAATATAATAACACCAACATATATATGTTATATAAATTTCAAAAATAAAAACATATGTAAAATAAATAAGAAAAATAACAAAATATTTAAATTAATTGAAGTTTATTGGAAGGCAATAAATCAATAAAACATATATTAAATAAATTTTAAAAATAACAAAAAAATTTAAATATATATATTGCTGGTCAAGGGGGTCTTTTTCCTCATTTAACCCCCATATTGTTATACCTACCCCCCATGAACAACCTACCCCCCACGGCCAATTTTTATGAGCCACGCTCGTCATACCCACCCCGGAGTAGGAGACGCTGGCTCTGCAGGTTCCAAGTGATTCACCGCAAGCCGACAACTTATTTTTTTAGTCCAAGACTTTCAGAAATAGGACAAATTTAGAATTTTACCGGTCATACAAATACCAACCAAGGTCAGTTATGCTTACAAAATACAACGCAAGCTTGCGGCATCTAAAGTTCGTCAATATTCAAATTAACGACCAAGTATTTCCATAATAATTAAGTTTTTGCCCTAAAGGTAGGAAGAAGTTTACTCAAAATATTGTAATTAATTTTCACCCTAACAATTTAGGGTTAATGTGTTGCCAAATTGATCATGTGAGAATCTTCTGATCATTAAACAGATTGAGACGATGTCCATAAACTAATAGCAGAAACGAATACTACAAACAGTTTAAAATATATATTCCCTTCAGACATGTAAATGAAGTATTGTCTTTGTGTGATATACATATTGCTATATGATTTAAAATGCTGTTTAATAGGTGTTTTTTTGTATCTAAAAATTTAATTCGCCTTTTGCATGTGATATCCTTAATTCTCATTCCCAGAGATGGAAACAAGGTTTAAGTTTGTAGTATAATGCAATATACATTATTCTAACCCAGGTTTTTCGGCTTGGTTAAGAAACTATCCGATAAAGTAGACCTATAAACTTCTTTGGTCAATTTTCATAATGCATTTATACTAGAGCAATAATAAAACTGCTCCCCCACCCCCCTACTAAAACCCTGGCCGTGATTTTCCCGCTCGGCCCGCCCAACATGTTAATTTAGCCCTGCCCGAACTTTGATTTTGTATTTTAGGCCCGTCCCGAAATTATATTAAAAGTTAAAAAATTTTGCTTTAAAACTATCAATAAAAACAAAGTGTAGAAGTAATACCCTTTAATGTGTGATATTAAATTAATAACTTTTAGTTCTTGTTAACAATAATTAAAAAAGAAGCTATAAGACTTAAAAGAACGTTACAGTCCGGCTTGCGTTTCTTTTTTTCTAATTCATCCGACCATATTTCGGGAGAGCCGGGCGGAATTTCGTGTCAACTTTGATCTCTATTTCCTACATACCTGACATTTGATTACGGATTCTAATGATACCGCGTTTACGTCGTGGAGTCAATATTCCGTATAGAATACAAATGGTATCTTTACTCTCTCCTCTATTTTCGTTGGAATCTTTAGATCATAGCTCTCTCAAGCTCAATCCAACCAACTTCCAATAGATGGGGCAACAACAACAACATTTGATTACAAATAAAAATAACTTATCAAAAAAACTAATTGAGCTTAAAAAGTCGTTAAATCGACTCTTTAAACTTAGTATAAAATGGCTAAGTTTCTTTTTTTTTCAATAATAAGGCGCATTTAAATTTTGTGATTTTTAATTGATAACTCTTAATTAAATGTACGTTATATAAAAATTTTTGAACAATAGAATAAATGAGTGATATAGTTTACCAAAATTATATGACTAACTAACTTTAATAAGGATCATCATATATTAATATTGTAAAAATATATATGGCTTAAAGTAGATTTTAAATTTTAATCATCGAGAATCAATTTGTGCTCACAAAATTATAATTTTTGAACCAACTAAAATGAACATTTTCTTTAAATCGTAGGGACCTTAAAGCTCCCGCCCAGCCTCAAATTACAAGTTGAATGTATTAGATCCGTTATTAATTAAAGTTTTTGTAAGTTAATAGCAGGCCCAATTCTAGCTTTTCCAATTTGGGGGGCAAAAAAACTCATGGGGGGGGGGGGGGGGGCAGAAATTTTTCACATGTACACCAATTGAATCCATGTTCAAACTTTTTATAATTAAAAATGTTGCTTCACAATTCGACGTTTAAGATTAAAAACAAACTTATAGAAATTGTTAAGTAAATTAGGAAACGCATCTTTGTAATCTTATAAAAATACAAAATCATTAGTACCACATTCTTTGTAATTAAATTAAAAATTTTTTTGCTACGTCAATTTCTTTAGATAATGAATTTTTATCAATATTACTTATTTTTAAAAGAGGCTCTAATTTCTTTATATCTAAATAAAGGATAATCAAATTATAAGGGAATCTGAAGATCTAAATAAATATTATCGGTAAAAAATCTATTTATAAAAGATTCAATAAATAAATCAATAATATTAAAATATACACTATTTAATTTATCATTAATATTCAAATTATTCTCAAACGTATGAGTAGAAAATAAAAATCAGAAAAATCTTTAGGTATAGTTTTTCTTTTATCTATAAATAAATTATTGTCATTTAAAAAAGTATTATATATATCAAAACAGTTTTTAAATAATAAATGTATTTGTATTGTTTAATTTCTAACAAACAATTGTGTGTTAAATCTAAAGTTTTAGAAACATAAATTGTTTTGGATTGAAATTGAATAAATAAAATAATTTTTCAAATGATAAATACAAAAAAATAAATTGATGATTTTGAATATGGTCAAAAAACCCCGACGCTTCGGCCATGTGACCTAAAGATATTAAAACTTTTTTATTTTTAAAAAAGTATTTAATATTTTTATGTAAAAAACAATGAAGTCGTAGTGATCACACCACCGATGGGGCAACAGCCGGGGTATGGTCCCGCACTTACTTGTTTGATTGCATCATGTTGAAAAAATATATGAAAGGGAAAAAAAATATCAAAAAAATCTTTTCCCTCACTTAAAATTTCAAGACAATCTTTTACAATAAGATGCAATCGGTCGTTAAAGCAGTGAATATACTGGGCATGGTGTCCAGCCATTTTGCTTAGAAATACTTGAACACCACTTTTTTCCCCTGACATTACGTTCGCCCCATTGTAGCATTGTGCGATCAGGTTCTTTGGTTCTAGATTAAATTCTAACAAAAGATTGTTGACAAGTGAGAAAATTTCTTTGGCATCAGATTTATGAATTGCTTTTATAAATATACAGCTTTCAAACATAATATTTTTCTATATATCTAATAACAACAGAAATAATTTCTGTGTTGGTTAGATATCTTTAGCGGATGAAAAGTGTAGGAATAAAAACAAGTAAATATTTTTAAAATAATAATTTTTAGATATTTGTGGGGGAGCAAATTAAATTTTATGGGGATGGAGGAGCAAAAATAAAATTTGTTTGTATTTGGGGGGGGGGGGGGCAAATTTAATTGGGGGGGGGGGGGGCAAATTTAATTGGGGGGGGGGGGGGCAATCAAAAACTTTTGGGGGCAATGCCCCCCTCCCCCCCCCCCCCCAATTAAATTTGCCCCCCCCCCCCCCCCCTCGTGCCTGGTTATTAGGTAAGATTAAATAAATTATTATCAGGTGACTAGTTCATGGTAATAACTAATAAATTTAAATGACTCAGACAAAATCGAAAAAAATTGCATTTATGTTTAGATCCACGTATATCTCTTTAAAATTCTAATTAAAACACCTTTTTAAAAATACTAGAGTCATAGAAGGTTAAAAATTGGGGTGCCCACATCCTTTAAAGGGACGTCATATAACTTTTTTTCCCCTAACTTGATTTAATAAAATATCAAATTTTATAAGTACTTAAACTGATTTTAAAGCAATAACTTCATAGATTATAATTATTTTCCATGGGTCAAAAAAATTTATTTTGAATTTTCGCAATTTCTAACAAAATAATTAGTCCTAAAAGACTGTATTTATTATAATTCTGTGAATATTTATGTCGTTTCAATTAGTAACAGACTATTGTTTAAAATTTTATGCTAGTGAACAATGTAGGGCGCGTTCGAAGTTGATACATTTATTTTTTTATTTTAAAAATTTTATGTTATACAAATTTTTTTTAATACTTTTATGATTGATTGGCAATTTTTGTAAAAATCCATATATATGAGTAAATATTTTTACAATTTGTGTAATTTTAACTAAATAACGCGCTTAGGAAAAAATATACCGCTAATTTTAGGTTTTTTAACAAAGATGTTAGGAAAGGATCAAAACATATCCCAACCGCCGGATATGTCGACTTTTTCGTTTGGTTCGGTGCTTAAGTGTCAAGATGGTGCTTGGTTATGTGAAAGTCAATCTCAGTGCATTCCACGTTCCAAAAGATGTGACGGTATGGCTCAGTGCTTCGATCAAAGCGATGAAAACTGCTGTAATATCTAATCAAAATTAATTGAATAATAAAGAAACGTAAAAACATTGACCCATGTATAACTTTATTGAAACCTAAATATTATTGGTACAGTTTGATCAACTTTCACCCTCTGCTGATATATATTAATAGACAAAAGATGGGACTTATTAAACAGCAAATCGGCTCTAATGGAATCAGGTACGAGTATAGATAGTGACGGTTATCAGGAAGTTTATGTACTTCCATCTGATTTGAGTAATAATGAAAATGAGTATTTGCCAATCTGCCTGGGTGCACTAAATCAACTGTCAGCTCACCTACTTTGCCAACAAATGGGCTTTTCAACCATACTCGATACGAAGTCTGTAGCTTTAGAACAAGTTATAGATAAATTAAATTTGATTTTTTCTGTATAGGGCTTTCTCTAGATGGTATGTAAAATTCGTTTAGTTTTTAGGGTAACACAGATTAATTAAAATATACCAAATTTTTTGTAATTTCGTTACTATTTATTAAATTTATATACAGTCAAACCTAATGTATCACGAAAAAGGAATTAAAAGCCTTTTTATTCAAAAAGTTTCTTGCGATGGCGAGGAATCTACCATTCAACAATGTTCCATGGTATGGTCACCAAAGGTTTGCGTCACTCTGACTGCTCTTAAATGTGGACGTAAGTTAAAAATTTGTTTATATTTAAGATTAGGACATAGGCATTTTATAGTTGCTTTCAATTATAACCAGGTCGACAAACATCGATCCCCATGATGGCCCTATCTCATATGTGTTTCAGTTTTCCGAAGTTTTTTTCGCCTTCGGCTATTTTACTACGTCTACATCGAAAAATGGTAATTTTAACCAAATTGACTGATTTTGCGACCTCGGAAATACCCCAAAAAATCAAGAATTTTTTGTTCATATTATAATCACTTGTAACTTATATTTTTACCTCATATAAAGAGAAATAAATTTTTTAATATATCAAGCTTTTAAATCAACATTTAGATAATACAGAATTGGCATCCCAACAAATATAGGACATAATATATTATCGGTTGAAAATATTACTAGGTTTGAATTAAAAGTAGTTGTTGTAAATATAAAAAAGGCGCGTTATCGCGCGCCTTCGGCTGGGCCGTGGGCCGGGTTGTCTTTAGTTAGCTCATAACACTTTAAATTTTTATAACCTGTGTTATACATATCGCTTAAAGTATTTGGTTTCGTCTCTATTTTATCAGTTTTGCCTATATTTTTTAATCTCAAGCGTTATTTTTGTCAAAATTCGCAAAAGTTGCACTCTTTACTGTTCAATGATTTGAAACTTGGTATATAGCATAAAAATTATTAGGAAAAATGGCTTTATAGCCTGAATTAAAATGATAACCTTATTAATATTAGTAAAACAATGTTAAAATAAAAAGTAGCAATTGCAAAATATAAAAAAGGGTTGTAAGACATATATCCTTATTATCTTACCGTATTCTTTAAATGTTTAGTTCCTCATCTTAAGCATTTTAATAAGCAATCTATGAGCTCAAATAGAAAAGGCAATTTATAAAATAAAAGATTTATAATACTGCGAGGTATCAACCAATTCTTTGGCAATTTTTTTTAACATTATTATTTTTTCGGGTTGGCTCCTTTTTCCCATTTCCTAGTACTAGTGGAGCAAGATTAATAATTGAGATTACATTTAAAAATTTAAACTATATTAAATAATTCCGTGAAGAAGATTTTCTTAACGTGCTTTTGAGCGAATTGCAAAATGACCTTTTTGTGACTCTACAAAAATGATACTAAAAGTATTAAAAGGACGTAAAAATAAAACTAACTCGAAAAAGGAACATTTTATTAGAAAGTAGGGCTCGGTAATTAAATACTAAGAACTGGTGTGTATGTTAGCTTTTTGTCAATGTTGTATTTGTTTTATTGGTTCTTCATCAACAGTCTTTGTTTTTGTTTGTTTTTGACAATATATTTTTGTTTTTGATGGTTTTTTGACAGAGCTGTTTTATTTAATGCTTTTTTTAAAATATATGTTTTGTTTCTGACATGCTACCTCACAATTTTTAAATATAAATTCTAACCATCCAAATTCATCATTTAATGCTGTAATTTACACACATTTTAAAAGAACACTATTATTACCCAGTAATTTTCATATTTCTAGTCAACAAACTAAATCACTTTTATTTGAATTTTTAAATCAAGGTTATAATTTAAATACAATTTTAAAAATAATAAATAAAATATTACAAACAAAAAATGCACTTACACAACCGGCATCACAATCCAAAAGTTTTGAGTTACAGCATCTATACAAAAATAATGACACATCCAAAAACGAAAAAAACCCATCTACTTCCTCGCACACGAAAAACATATTTTCAGAGAAAAAAGACTTACCCATATCAAAAAATAATTCTAATCTTCCTAACATATGTATTCCTTTTATTAACCACCTAAGCCACAATATACGCCATGTATTAAAAGATTATGCCAATGTATTTTTTAAACCCACTAAATCTTCCTATAAGTTTATAAAACAAACTTTTCACAACCAAAATAATATATCTAATTGTGTATATAAATTTAATTGTAATGATTGTAATTTCTCTTACATAGGCCAAACTAGTCGATTTTTAAATATAAGAACTAAAGAACACGAATCAGCTGTAAAAAACAACCAATTTTTTAAATCTGCTTTAGCAGAACATCACCTTTTAACCTCTCATTCATTAAATCTTACGCCACAAATCTTAAATGTCGAACCAAATAATTTTAAAAGAAAAATCTTAGAAAGTTTCGCTATACAAAATAATCCCTATTCATTAAATAGGAAAATTGATTATAATTACATCTTAAATAAGGCGACTTCACATTTTATCAATAATCATCATTTTTTATTTAATTAAATTAATTTTTTATTTTTAAATCAGTTACCATTTTTAATTTAATTGAATATAAACTTAATTTAATTAAAAACAAATTTACGCGCTTTGAAAATTAGTTTTATATTTTTGTAATAAATACTGGCTTTACTATATTTTTTTCCTTATTTTTAATACTATCTTAAAAAACATTCTAACCATCAAATCATAATAATTGTACATGGAATATATCGTTCGATTCTTTCCATTCTAAAATCTAATTTTAATATACTATGACTAAGAGATTCATTTTCTCGAAAATTTAGTTATATTTTAATTTTTTATTTTTTAATTTATTACATACCGGAAAATACCATTATTCAAATATTTTTTGCTTTTGTTTTTCTGGTTATATTTAATTTTAGGCTGCTGACTTTTATATTGTAATTCTTTACAAAAGTTGTTTGGATTCGGCAAACTTAACTTTTGGTTGGGATAATGATTACCTATACGATATCGCAAAAGAGACTGTGCCCTCTTTCAAAATTGTTTACACTTTTTAAACACGTCATTTCATTTATAAATTATGCAATTTTTTATCATTTAATGGTCAAACTCATAAAAAAAATTTAATATTGGCAAAAATATATAATTCGATGATTTTGGCCCTATATGTTGAGTTAACTTGTCCAACTCAAATTATGAATATTTTCGGCGAGGTTCAATTGTATTTTTTAATAACATTTAATTCTTTTTTATTTGATTTAGAGGAGGGTTTCTCAAAACTAGATAGAGAAAATTGAAAATACAAAGAATATAAAACTTAAAAAACTTTGAGCATTTTTTACAAAATAAAATTAGGAGTTAATGGTCGAGTTCAAGTCACGAATAGAGCATTTTTTTGATATCTAACATTTTAACCAAAAATATAACGGAAATTTGTTGAAATTAGCGATAATTGGGATTTAAATAATACATAATAACTATATATTGTCAAAACGTAAATCGTTAAATTAGAACTCATGTGCTTTTTTCACAATAATTCAAATTTTTGTTTTTGTGCCTTGCCTTAAAAAATGTGCAAATACTTGAAACCGTTTTATTGTTGATATACAAATCAAATCCTATAAAAGGCTAATAAAATAATTATATATAGCATGCTACTCTGTTATCAATATTGAACCATCTGCTACTTCTTCTTCCGAAATTGCCCTTTCCTGGAATCAGGCGTTAGGACAAGGTTTGCCGGGCCGTAATCTAACCTCGAAATATCGTCTCATTTCTCCTGGATTTCCTTCTCTGTACCCCCATCTAAATTGCCGATGGGTACTCAAAGCGCCGTCCTCGCATTGGATTCGTATTTCGTTAGAAGTTTTGGATCTTGCCCCTTCAACTGTTTCAGGTTGCGAAAACGGCTATCTGCGCTTTCATTTAAAGCTACAGTCATATGAAAACAAAGCAAATTACAAAAGAGCGTATTCTGACGAGGTGTGGGATAAGGAAAATTACAAACATCGAAGTTATTTCGAGGACCATTCGCGGAACACTGGCCACTATCCTAAATTTCGACTGTTAAAGGCTTCATTGGGTACATACTATTTAATTGTTAAAACAAAATCCAGTTTGGCATGCGATAATTGGTGGTTTAGGTTTGAGTGCAGCCGAGTTTATTTATGTTTTATATAATTTTTAAAGATTTAGATATAAATTTAATAAATTTTCTAAAGATACAAAGCAATGCCACCTGATATAACAAAAAATGTGATAAAAACAATGATAAAAACCCCAACTTTACAAATTTAAAATTTTTATTTGGAATATAAATGAACTCTGAACGTCCCCTTTAGACTTTTTTGTTTACATAAATGGGGCTCTTATATCCTACTTTGGCCCTTTAAATAAAACCTATTTTTCACAAATGTTTAAGCGCGGGGTAACATAGAATGATACGAGGAAGGATATTACTTCTACACTCTGTAATTTATATTTAAAAAATTTGTAGCATTTTCGGGCCGTATTTCTAAAATGGGGCCGCCCGATTGGACCGAGCCCGAGCAAAAAACCATTTTTCGGGCGGGCTTAAATTAAAATATATGTCGGCCGGACCGGGTCGATCACGGCCCAGTTTGAACTCTAACATAGATAAAGCTTTACTTATCTCTAATAAACATAACCATAATTGAACGGATTTGACGGCAGAGGGTAAAATTTGTTTTATAGCTTTATTAAATATTAAATTTTTTGTATAAATTTTGCTCATAATTTCTAATATTAAAAAAAATTAATTGAACTCGTCTATCTATTTGGCTTTATAAAACAAGAAATATATTAGCTAGCCATATTTAAATAGGAAAATATATTTATATTTTATTAATTTATTTGAGCTGATATTTTTTAATTTTCTAAGGGCCACAACCCGGTTTGCCAGCTTTTACAACTTATGTTAGTTTTAGGCTTTTTCATCAATATTTTTTAAGAAATACTAAAGCGCAATAAACCACTTTAAGGATTTCAGAAATTGATATTTTAGAGGCACACTGTGGAAAGAATAGAAAAATGTATTCCTATAACGAAAAAAACCATTAGGTTTTAAAAGTCAAATTCAAAATCACAAATTTAAAGATCGTTTTACAATATGCTACTAACTATCAAGCAAAAAATTAAAAAGGTTAAAAGAGAAGTATTTTAAATCAAAACTTGAATAAAAATATGGAGAAAGATGTTAAATTATATCTGCGTGGATGGTCATTTGAATTATTAAAATTATTAATATAAAACGATTTTAGGGACTTAATTTCTCTACCTAATACATTAAAGCCCGAAAAACGGCAGGACACAACAGCTATAAAAGCTAAATGATATTACAGATTTTTTGCATTGGTTAGCAAGGTTGGTTTAGGATAATTATCATCAAATTGTTCATTGTTATTGGAATTTAGGAAGATAAAGATTTTTATAGCGATAAGGATAGATAAGTTTGGCACGGACACTAATTTGTGCTCTTAAAAGCTTAATTAAGAAGCTCAAAAAAAGATCTCTTCATTACTTAAAAATTAAGAAAATGACGATATGATAGAGGAAAAATCTTAAGAACGAAGACTTTCAAATGCTGAAAAATGCTCTAAAATGACAAAAAAAAGAAGTACGCTTGGTTTGGACAAATATGAGACTTAGGGAAACAACTAAGTAGGCACAATGGCCTAGGGCAAAAGCTTAAAAAATAATTATGCAATTTGAATATATAGTATGAATTTGTTCCAGTCCTTAAGTTGGCAATAATTATTATATCCGTTTTAAAAACAAAAATATCTGTACGTCTTTTCTCATATTTTGAAACTTACCCCTTATTTCTCAATAATAATTTGTTGACAAATTATCTTTATAGAAATGAATCACAAATTAAAGCAATCATATTATCATATTTGTCAACAAAAATTTATTCATATGAACATTTCATATAATTATCAATAATAAATTTAGATAAATATATTAATCAATTTTTTCAATACGAAATACATTTTTAGAGAAAACATATATATTGTAGACTTTCAAGCATATTTGTTTGCTTGACATAAACACACAAGCTTCTTCATATTAAAAAAAATTTAAATCCCAAATTATAAAACTTGTACATGGCTTCAAACTAAAAATGTGACGTGTACTATTGATAGTATTGGTTAATCATTTTTTTTTTAATTACACTAGACAACAAAATTTGAACGACCTTTAGCATCATTTATAGCAAATATTGTTTTTGGTCAAGTTTTTGGTGCTGATTACAATTATGATATCAGAATTTTAGCCAATACTTCAGATTAAGATTTTCCAATTTTTGAGGTATTTTGGGCTTCTCTATATAAAACCTATGGGTAGAATAGTATATGTATTTAGATAATAGAAACATTCTTTAACGTAAAGTGTTTGATTTTTTATATAATATTTAAATTTTTTTTGTTTTTAAAATTGGTGGTTTTTGTCATAAAGTCCGTTTTTGGATCCTAAATAACTCGAAATAAATTGCTAATAATTTTAATAATTTTTTAAATATGTTTTTTATATGTAATCTAAACATGCAATGTAATCTAAACATGCAAATAGATTTTTTGAAAAATTAATGATTTAAGTATTTTGTGGATTTTTTTCTAAACTTTAGACGCATTAAAAAAAAATTGGAGGCATTGGGAGAATTAAACCGATCGTTATCGCAAGAAAATTTTCTACAAAAACCTGTAAAAATCGCTTATGTTGTTTTTTTTAGTGTTATCGAGAGGTTTTTTTTTAAAAATTATAAATTATCAAGTAGAGCTTTATTGCTGATGGGTAATATCCAATTTTAAATAAAACTATCAAAATTTAATTTATTCCTCAGAAAAAAAGTAATTGCGAGCAGCCTTAACATATGATACACAGGTCAACAATTATCAACTTCAGAAACGTGAATTTTATGAAAACATAAAAGAATGCATCCTCATAATGGCCTAATTTTATATATATTTTTCGTTTTTCTAAGTTTCTTCCGTCTTTGGCTCCTTAAATCCGTCTATAACAAAAAATGGCCTTTTTTGACCAAACTTTTCTAATCGAACTTAGTTAGTCAGCTATAAACATTAAAAATTTTAGAAAAAATGCCAAAAAAACAAAAAAGATCTAAATATACCCTAAGAAGAAAAAATTTAAAAATTTTTTTGTATATAAAAATTCCTTGTATCTTATATTTTAAATCACAAATAATGAAAAATAAATTTTATTAATTTTTCAAGCTTTTACATCGGCATTTGAATAATTCAGAATATTTCGCGTCCAAACTTTAATACAACACAATATATTATCGGTTTTGAATGAATATATTATTTGAAGTTTGATTTTAACAGTTTAAATATTGTGAATATGCAAAAATAAAATTTCAATTTATTTTTGTTTTTGAATCTTATTTGGTTTTTTGACCTTTTTTCTAATATTTTCAATGTTTATAACTGATTAACTAAGTTTGATTAGGAAAAACGGTAAACAGATTTGATATTCTTTAAGATGGTAGGTTTGATCTCTGTAGTTAACTCATAACTCTCAAAAAATTGTTGAAATAAAAGCAAATCTTCTCTCTAGCGAACGCAGGCGCCAATACTTTAAATCAACAAGAACCTCGTGGAGACATTGGTATCGTTGCTGAAGTCTGTGGCTCCTTGGATGACCCCACGAACCCCTTTATCAACAAACAAATGTTTGTGAGCCAAAACAACATAATGATGGTTACGTTTTATTCCGGTCACCGGGCTTCCAACATCAACCTATACAAAGGATTTTCGCTAAGTTTTGCAGCTATTCCACAAGGTATTATCGATGTTTTTGTTAAGAGCAACTTGAAGGAGAAGTTTGAGTTTGTCCAATTAATACTAGCAACATAACCTTTTTTATTTAATGTTTTATTTATTTATTAAGGTGGAATACGTGGCCTTAAGAAGATATCTAAAAACCTAACTCGATGGCTAATAGCGGTTATTGTGCTAGCGATAACGTGTACTGTCCTAATTGTTTATATACTCCTCAAGTATTTATAATTTTTAAAGGGCCTAATTACCTTATCACCTATATTTTAATTTATCCACGTGGATCTGGAATTAATGAGGATATAAAACAAACACTTAAAGAATATTCATGGGTAATTCAAGGTGTTTGTTTATATGAATTCCAAGCTTTAATCGACTAACATTTAGGCTTGCCAAAGTTCATTAAAAACATATATTAACCCGCTTTGGTCGTAACAAATATTAGGAAATACAAATTCTTGCGTCAAAAAAGGCGACTTCGGAGAAATTTTCGGCAAGTACAGCGCGTGGGTATTGCTCAAGCTGCTAAGCGCGAGAAAGTAAAGGGGCGACCTCATGGGTATTTAGCGGCTCTCAAATGGCCCAAAAAACACTCTTGCTGCGAAAGTCATCAGAAACATAAAAATTCAATTTTTTTGGGAGACAAAAGCTGCGGGACGCTTAATGGGAAGGAATTTGTAGATGCACCACAATTAGGATCATTGCAGCGCGATAAAAAGGTTATTCAATATAAATAAATATATTTTCTCATTTGACATTTTAAAAAATTCAAACCTAAATTTTTAAAGCTATTTTGTAAATGTTATCGGGATTGCTATAAAATTCATAAATATTAACAGAGCCATTACCAAGCAAAAACAAATGATTGTAATGCATCAAAAAGGCAAAATGCTTCCGATTTAGCGAGTCATTTGATAAGGTATTAGTATATTGTTTATGGTCACGAATAAATTACGTTATAGGAATGTCAAAACATAGTTACGATCGAATATTGAAAATTTTAATAAGCTTTTAGAATTTGTAGAATTGAAATTTTAATCAAAAAATTCTCATAAATCAGGAATATATCACCAACTACCTTACACCGCGTCTGGACGGAAAAGATGTTGGTTGATGGAAAATACGTCAATACGAATAGTCTGAAAGATAATAATCATCCGACACAGAAAATACCCTTTGAAATTGGTGGAAATTCTGTTCGATTTAACGAAAAAAATAAATATTTTAAGGTTGGTATAATGCAATATGATGTCGAAATGTGTTATATGATATTTGTAAAAATGTCTTTTAATTTTAACACTTTTCGACAAATATCAATGTCAGAAAAAAAAAGTTTACAAAAATTGAAATGAATAAATTCCCATGATGGCCTTATCTCATATGTATTTTTCGTATTCGCCTTTGGCTATTTTGCTATGTTTATATCGAAAGGTCTTTTTTGACCAAATTGACAGATTTTGCAACCTCGAAAATACTCTAAGGAACAAATTCAAGATTTTTTTAATAAAAATTTTTTTTGTTACTTATCTCATATAATGAGAAATAAAGTTTTTAAGTAAATCAAGCTCTTAAATTAACATTTAGATTATACAATATATTTAGTTAGCCCCCCAACCTAAATAGGACCCATTTAATGAAATTATTATTTCAAGTTTGAATTTAACAGTTTAACTGTAATAAATACAAAAATAATTTTTTCAAAATTTTTTGTTTTTATTTCTTTTTTGTAATTTTAAACATTTTTTCTAAAATTTTTAATGTTTATAACTATCTTATAAAGTTAGATTAGAAAAACTGTAAACGGATTTGAAAATCCTAAGATGGCAGTTGGTCTCTATAGTTAGCTCATAACTCTAAAAAATTTGTTGACCTGTGTTTAAAAAAAATTACTAACTAAAATGGAGGGGTCGGCTTACATTAAATCAGGGGAAAAAAGTGTTCTTTATCAAATGTGCTAATTAAATTTTGGTTTATGGAAAGAAAAATTATGATACATTATTGGCCATTAAGTGGCCAGTTTCAATGAATGGTCAATATCCACATAAAATTTGGCCATCAATCAGGAAATTTTTGACCGTGATCACAAAAAAATTTATCACAATCGATCACAATTAATTGATCATGATCGTGGTAAAAAAGTTAAAAATATTATATCTGTTTATTATAAGTATTTGTCATTTCAATAATGGCTTTCAAAAATCTTGTTAATTACTTTCATAACATAGGTCAACAAATTTTTGAGATTTATGAGCTAAATACAGAGATCAACTAGGGATTTTCAAATGCGTTTATCGATTTTTCTAAAACTTAGTAAGTCAGCTATAAACATTTAAAATATTATCGAAAAAACAAAAAAGAAACAAAAACAAAACAATATTGTAAAATTATTATTGTATTTAAAAAAGTTTGCTAAAGTCATTAAAATAATATTTTTATTAAACACCGATTACAAATTGCTTCATATTCTGGTTGGGGTGCCAAATATATTGTAAAATCTAAAAGTTGATGTAAGAGTTGATATACGTAGAAATTTTATTTTCCTTTATTTGACATGATAAATATAAGTTACAAGGGATTTTTATATATAAAAAATAAAATAATTTTTTCTTTTAAGAGTATTCTCGAGGTCGAAAAATCGTCAATTTGGTCAAAAAGACCTTATTTTAAAAAAAACGGAAAATATATAGCCGTCATGGGGTTATATTCATACATATTTTAATAAACTTTTTTTTCTGACATAGTTATTTGTCGCCCTGTGTAATAATTGTTCTCATAAGTTGCAAAACAATTTATTAGTAAATTATAGGAATACTGAGAAATTTTTATTGGGTAAAAATAAACCCTAAAGAAGTTTTAAATAGGATTGAGTTTTGGGAATATGGTGGAAGATATACATGTTAAAAATTTTTAAAAAACATTAACTAGAGTTAAAGGCCGTTATATTACGCCCGGGCCTGCCCGACATATTCTTTAACATTGGGCCGGCCCGGAAACTGGTTTTATTATAGGCCCAACTCAACAAAAAGGGCCGTTATAAATTTTTTGCTAAAAAAATTCAATAAAATTTATACCCTTTAATCGCGTTATATTATTTTTAGTTTGTTAAAAAATAGATAAAATAATAAGGCAAAATGAGATATAAAAATTTTGCCCTTCAGGCCCGGTCTATCAAGCTGGTTTTGAATTTTGACACGGCCATTTTTTTGAGCCGGGCGGACTTTCGGGACCTCAAATATGCAAAGGTGCGTTGTCCATTATTTCTTCTGAAGGTAAAAGAATCTTCTCTTTAATCTTTAAATAAAATTGACGTTAATTAGATTGAGGTGGCAATAAATTTATAAAACATTTTAATATATTTAAAAACTAACTAAAAACAAAAAAATTTGTAATATTTAAAAACACACATTTCCTGGATCAATATTTAACAATCGTGATCAATTTAGATGTGTTCACGATCAAATATATATAATGGTATCAATGGCCAAATTTTGTGGACATTTTGCCCCTTTTTTTTCGACACTGACCACTTAAATGTTGTAAAAATTTAAAATAATTGTAAAAATAGTTTTTTATAATGTAAAATAAAAATCTATAAAAATGTATTTTTTTGGACATGTTACGACGTTCAAAAAACAATTAAAAATTTTGTTTTGTGAAATGTCAAGTAATTGTGTTTGCTTCATTTTCCACGGCGTATAAATGACGAATCGTTCTTTGAATTTGAATTAAATTCTATGGCCATGTTCATAAGAAATTTGCGTGAGCTCGGAATTTCCAGCCACAATTTAATCTCAACGTTTAAATAATTGTTTGCAGAATCTAGATCGTAAATTGTTTACGAAAAACTTACACGTTACCGACCTGGATGATGTTGAAAATATTTATGATCAAATACAAGAAAAAGGTAAGTCGCTATTTATTTTAATGGGCCATAAGGCCAATAATATAGGCCGTTTTATCAAGCATTATGTCAGCTTTAATTTCAATATTGGTTAAGCGCACGTTTGAGGTTAAGTTTTAATATATACCCCAGATTTTTCAAGAATACAATATGCTAATTTTTTATGTTTGTGGTTAAACTTGCTTAATCTAGCATAATAAAAAAATGCAGGAGCATTAGAAAGGGGCCGGGGGGGGGGGGGCGCGGGAGAAATTATTAGTTTTGGATTATCCTTATTTTACACCCATTTCTTAACGGACATGCCTACTTTCACTTTTTAAGTGTCTAAAAGTTAACAAAAAATTTGGGCTCTATGTTCCCATTTTAGATTTTTTCAAATATTTTGGATTAATATATTTTCTCAAAACTGGCTCCATATAATTTTCCCAATTCTAAATATGTCGATTTATGTGAATTTATTGACGCCTTTTTAGGTCCTATGACCGAACAAGATTTTTAAGATTAAGAGTAAATTAGGTATTCTGTATTAGAATAGAAATTTAGGCTACCTCCAAAATTTGTTGAAGAGAATTTTAACCATCTAAATAATAATCAATAATAAAATGTTTAGAGTAGGGCCAGCTATCAACCAAATGCCGACTCTTTTTATGCAAACTAAAATTCAGAGTTTGCTCTAGGCCAATTTAAGGTTTTGCAATTCTCAACCTGCCCTTAAAGTCGCTTTGCCAAATTATTACATTTCTTGAGACCAAATGAATGAGCTCTAATTCGATGTTGCTTCTAGAAAAATAGGCGAAAAACGAGCTTTAACATGTCGCGCCTACCTGACCAGTTTTGAGTGAGAGAGCCAAAATACTCATTTTAATCTTTACTTATAGTGATATCACATTAATTTATTTACCCCTAAAATCTTGAAATTTTGAAAGAGTAATTTTTTTAACCTGTTAGGTGTCCGTGACCCAGCCAACTTTGGGTCTTTACCAAATAAAAATTTGACTGAGCCCTCAATTGTCAAAAATTATTTCTACCTTGTTTTTTTTATTTTATGAACATATATATGTCCTACTTCAAAATAAGTGTTTTGCATTAATATAAACAAATAATATATTAATTATTATTTCGTTCGATTCCTTAACCCCAAAATTTTGCCCAAAATATATGTTTGGAGTTTGGAGAGTTCGATATAAAGCAATTTTTTTTTACAAAAATAAGTTAATTATGAACTAAAAAGATTTGTTTAAAAAAATGAATATCCTTGATTGAACTTTTTTAATTAGACAGTAAATTTCTTTCCTTTTTAACTTTTACACCTTTTTCGAAATAAAATGCCTATTGTATGATTACTGAATTTAATGGCGCAAAAAACCCTGAAAACTGATCTCAAAGATCTTTTAAAAAATATAGCAATTTTTTCTATTTACTTATTACTATCAAATTAGCGCATTCGATTCGTGAAAAGAGTTGTACCCGTGATCAAGAAATGAATAGCTACCGTTTTACTGGAAAATCTAGTAATGTCGATCCTGTTAGTTGTAAACAATTAAATGCGCGAAGAACTAACGATGCAGATAAATTGAAAAATATCAACCTTAATGACTCCTCATCAAAACGCTTATCCCGTTTTACGAATGACTTAGACTTAAAAGCTTGCAGGTTAACGTAAATCAAATTATGCTAACGGAAAGGGGCCATCCCTTGACTTAAAAGATGAAGAGCAAGGAGGGAGGTGGAGTGTTTTTACAGGTGAATACCGTGACTTTTTGTTGCTAGGGTGGTGAGAGTGCAGGCTCTAATATAACGGAGATTGGGGCCTCAATTCAATGGGTGTTATAGAATTGGCATAAGACGTGCTTAATCCTAAAGACCTCAGGGATAATGAACGTCTTCGCATAGCATCCCTTCCAATTGACCCCCCAAAAAATGCTAGCGAAAATAAAATATTGTTCCTGTGTTTGAAAAAAAAATGTATACAAATTTATATTTACGCTTGTGAAATTATTGCTACATGCGTTTAAACTAAATTTATTGCATTCAGGTCATTAGATAACTTGACCGATTTGAATCAAGAAATTTATGTGGATTTTGTCAGCAGTCTTCCAGTGAGGAGTTCCATAACGAGTTCAACGGTTAAAACTGCGATGTCAATAAACATCCCAAAAACTTCATTATCATCTTTCATGGAACCAAAAGTAGTCTGCCCAGAAAAGGTTGTCAAAGGAGTTGCCTTCGTAAACGCTTATTCGAATCAACAAGGCTGCCCCACAGACAAAAGCCTTTCATTCTCATCTATTATGAACTATCCCCTTAAAAAGTTTTGTGGTTATCTCTAATGTTAAAATTTATGGGAATACATATTTGTAAATTATTCCTGTTACAATTTCTCTGTAAAACCGTAAATCTGTGGGTGCAAAAAGCATTGCTCCCTCTTAATACACAGGTCAACAATTTTTTGAGAGTTATGAGTTAACTACAGGGATCAAACGTGCCATCTTAGGGAATATCAAATCCGTTTACCGTTTTTCCTAATCAAACTTAGTTTTTCAGTTATAAACATTGAAAATTTTAGAAAAAAGGTCAAAAAATCAAAAAAGATTCAAAAACAAAAATAAATTGAAATTTTATTTCTGCATATCCACACTATTTAAACTGCTAAATTCAAACTTCCAATAATATTTTCATTAAAAACCGATAATATATCTTGCCGTATTTAAGTTTGGACGCAAAATATTTTGTATTATCTAAATGCCTATGTAAGAGCTTTATATTAATAAAATTTATTTTTTATTATTTGTGATTAAAAATATAAGTTACAAGGGATTATATGCAAAAAAGATTTTTAAATTTTTTCTTTTTAGGGTATATTTAGATCTGTCGATTTGGTCAAAAAAGGTCATTTTTCGTTATAGACGGATCTAAGGAGCCAAAGACGGAAGAAATAAAGAAAAACAATAAATATATATGAGATTAGGCCATTATAAAGATGCGTTCTTTTATGTTTTCATAAAATACACGCTTCTGACATTGATATTTGTTGACCTGTGGATAAGGAATTTTTTTTGATGTATTTATTTTTTATAAAATATCTCTACATTATTTTGGTTTAAATTAAAAAAAAAATAGAAATTGTCAACAAGCTGGAGATGATGCGACTAATCGGTATCCTTCTCTAAAATTCAAGCAAGTAAAATCGACACCTCGAATTTCAGTAACTTCTAACACATCCATCGTGTTTGATTTTGACAAAATTCCAGGCTTGTCCGCAATATCACCTATCTTATCCCATTCGTTTTCTGCCCAAGAGGGGAAAGATTGCAAGAACTCAAAGGATTCATCGAAACGTAAAAATCGTCAAAATAATGTTGAAACTCAAAAAGGCATGCTAAATGACGACGAAATCCCAAGGACTGAACAACCAGATTTTGTTGAACAAATAAACTACGCATTGCCAAAAAAAGAAAGTTTTGACAAAGAATGTTTGGACGCAACATCCTACGAAAATATCCCATCGATCATAATACAAGACTCTTATTAGAAAATATGAGATTTGCTTATATTTTTACCTTTAAACATTCATTAAATTAATTCTTAGAAAATTAAATACAATAATATAGTAAATAAACCTTGGTGCCAAATTATTATGGTTTTTCCAATCATTGCAAACTGGTCTTACGACTTTGAAGTGCTGCAAATTACACTTATAACGCTATCATTGGTTAGTACTTAGATAAGTGATTGCCAGAAAATACCAAAATCATACATTTTCAATAACCTAAGCCAAAAAACCTAGGTTGCCGTCTTGTAATACCTTAATGGGGCGTCAGAAAATTCTGTCGTTTAAAGAAACGAGGCTAATGCCTCGTCATGCAGCTCCACCCCTAATTATGAAAAGTTTGTACACGACCGGTCTCATATGGCGCCCCTAATAAAACATTTACCAAGCGCCTAAAACACACATGTTTCCAAATAAATTGGTTAAATAATTACTTAAAGTTGTCCGGCGCCCTTAATCATTACTTTACGCCTTCGGTTTTTATATCAATTAAATTATTAAAAATGAGGAATTCATAAAAGAAGGCACAAAGAATATTTTGTAAACTACAAGTCATTTTCTGGAAAAATTATAAATTTATAGGAAAAAATTTAATTAATACTCTGCGGACCGACCGGTTCTGGTGTAGACTCCAACATTAAAGTGTTGTTTATATGTCTCAAAAACAAAAATTTACTTAGTTACGTTCTCTTAAAAGTTGGTAATATAAATTTTAAGATTAAATTTTAATTGTGGCTATACTGAAATATTTATAAATTTGACTTGGATATAAAAGAAAATTTGACAAAATTTTTCCAAACCCTAAATGACCATCAGTGTATTTATACCCGCTATTAAAAATAGCGTAAAAAATATATAACAAGCTTCGTAAGGTTCAAATAAGACAATGGTGTTTTTTAGACAGGTGAAGCGTTTGACAACATTATTCACTTATTTTGACTTAATCATTAGAATGGAATTTTACATTTTATGATATCTCCTTGGAAGTATATATTTATAGGTTCGTTTTTTATTTTACTTTATTATATTAAAACACCCCAATTTTTAATATGTACGCTCGTAAACTCAAGAGGTAACAACAAGTATGAGTCCTTTTGAACGCAGGTAATCAACTGTAATGACCGGTGTAGAAAATTTCGTTAAGACATTTTAGTGAGTAAACAATCATATGTTAGTTAATTTTCAAATTTTAACGTTAGCAAAAGACGTTAGTTAAAAATATTTAAGTATTATGTTCCAAAAGTGTTTGTGTTTATAATTACTACCTCTTAAAGGGCAATCATGACATTTGACGATTTTCCAATTGAGAACAAAGAAAATATTCTTCCTATGGGTCAAAACTCCGTGAAGCGTAACACTTTGAAACGCAGGGTCAGTGAATTACAAAGTAAGTCAGTTAAAACGCTTAGGAGTTCGTTTAAACTTGCTAAAACTGCAATATTGGAGCAACGGTTCGCTAATTCAAAATTATCGTCTGCATCTTGTTGCCATGGTAACCACCAATCCAAACGATATATTGAATCAACACATATTTGTCCTTTATCCGATCTCAAAGCACGCAAAAATCAATATACTTTAATTCATAGTGCAAGTGTCAGGCTCCGAAGAAATTCTCTATCACGACGTATTTTCAGATCAGCTGGTTCATTCCGGAAGGCAAGTTTCGGACACCAAAATTATTCGTATTATTATGGAGCTAGCTTGACAGCTCAAATGGATAACGTTATTCATAACTGGAAAACTCTTCAAAGCCAGGTCTATATTTATATAGAAATGATTAAACTCCTAATTCTCTGTTTTGTTTTGTGTTATTAGCGCTTTTAAAGCTTGTTCCATTTTTTTAAAAATACCAAATTTTGGACTGAATAAGTCAAACAAAAGCAAAATTAATTGTATTTAAGGCTTAAAGGGGCTATACATTTCTTAATACTAAAAATATATCTCACAATATGCAATACTGCTATCGATTGGCAAGTTCCAGATTAAAAAGCGACGAGTTAACTTGGCTCTTAATACAAAGTTCTACTTCAAATCCCTGTATAAAACAAGGTGCTGGCTCGGTGCAAAAACCAAATTTTTTTTATATTAAAAACAAAAGCAGGTGGCAAAAACCAAAACGCAAGGTCATAAACAAAAATAGTTAATAAAAACAAATTTTTGTTTTTAATGTTAAAGCTTATGTATTACAATTTTGAAATACAATTCAATTCATAACACCGGACAATAAAATTTACGATCTGATCATGATATATGGCGTTTGTCAAGGTTTTGGTGCTAATTACGAATATAAATTCAATTAACCCCGGTATATATTTCGACAGGCCCGTTTTCCGGGGCTGGCACCGGGCGGGAGCTTTAGGGTTTTGACTTTTATCTCTTGCGCTTATTAAAAGCTTAGAGCAAATCTTTGTTAATTTTGATATTCGCATTCCCCTATCTCATATTTATTTAAAATTAATATTTGAATGTGAAAACAATGCAATACGCTTTCTTTAGTAAATGAAAATTTTGTAAACTTCTTTAAGTTAATTATATGTATTTGTAAGATTACGAATTCTCTTTCAAATAAAACCCAAACTTTACATAGTCAGTTTGTTACAATAAAAGGTATGACGTTTATTCGAGCAACTATTGAAAATGTAAAAGAATCGTCATAGTTTTAAGTCTAGGTTTTCGCAAAACTTTTCATTTCCAATCTTTATTTTCTAATCTAGACAATCTTTTTATAAATTTTTGTACATGCGCTAAGTTCTCATTAAATTAACGCAATTTCCATTTAAAATTCAATACTAAAATGAATTTCCTACATATTCCTGTATAAGCAAAAATTAGGTCAGATTAAGGTTACGTGAATATGTTAGGAATTTTAATTTCATTATGGTTTACATTTTCACTTTTATTATAAAATCTATTTAAGTTGTTTACAATAACGATTTGTTAAATGTCAAAGTCGCAGCCCAAAACTATACATGGCTAAAATTGGAATTTGATTTGAGAGTTTGAAAGGTGAGCAGTCCATGTTCTAACTTAAAATAAAATAAATTGAATTACACAATTATAATTTATCTAAATATTCTTAAAGCCCATGGTCGAATTTGAAACTTATTATTTAAAAATACCTCCAAATCTAAATTTAAAATTCACCGAGTTCAAAAAATTTAACCTTGGAAACTTTGAAATATAAATCGAAACCCATCACGCCCTCCACATTTTTTTAAAAAAAATGTTAGCCTAGATTATTGATTTTTAATTTCTCTCTCATTAACTATTCACACGTTTTTAACATTGTTTCTGTTTAAAATTTGAAATTCAGGTTATAAAATTTTATTCTATGTTTATACCGTTGCGATTTAGCACTTATTAACATTGTTATTAAGCCTTGTTTTATTTAAGTGATTCATAAATTTTTGGATTAAAAAAAAACTCAAATTACAATACGCCCTACATTTTACAAACTAAAATGATTATACTACGTTACCCCTCTCGTCCCAAATTAATGCAAAACCTACAAAATAAGAGCTTTTTGAATCCTCTTAAGCTTTACCTGAGAATGACAATACATTAATTTTGGTTCCATTCCCCTACCACACCCATAAACCCACATTTACGCACATCCCCGCACTCCTAATCCAGAGGCTGCTGTTACAGTGTTAATGTAATATAGGACTGCTAAACAATACTCTAGTAACGGCAATGCAACAACAATAATAATAATATTACTAATCTTTTTTCTCTAAAAAACACACCTTTCACGTTTTTCCCTCTAACACCTGTGTACTACCTCTAAATTTACAGGTAAAAATATATTATACAATTTGATCTTTCAGAGCTCCATTTTAAGATCTACAAATGTATACTTAAAAAAAATTTTCTGCTTGCAAAAAAAGTTTGTTGAACATGTTAAATTATAATGGATTTCCAAAAATATTCAGATATAATGGGATGATCTAGTCTACTTTTACATTTAAATTGTTACTATAATATTATTAACTATGTTGTAAAAATGAAATGTGTCCCCAGCCACCTTTATAGCCATTTTGCCGTGCAAAAGTCACGCCTTATTTTAAATAATGCTCATCTAACAACATAAAACCGTTAGCTTTTCATTAGAATGCTATTATAAGCAATAATAAACATACGATGGCATTTTGATAGTTAGTTAGCTTTGATGATGCAGAAAAATTATAAATTTTTGTGTTAGTATTATGGAATTCCTCTTGCTATATTCTCAAAACAATATCATCTCATTCAAAGGCTTTGCTTTATTAATATAAAACATATTCCGACGACATGACAAAAGAGGTAAACTTTAAACTTTAAAAAATTTTCTCTTTCGCTTAGACCGCAATTTTTTAACATTTAACGCTTTTTTTTATTATAAAATAAATTGCGAAATTTTATCTCTCACCTTCGATTTTTTTCTTTTTAAATTTGTTTCCTTTAATACATAACGCGATTTTCACGGCCATGGGTCCAAATTTAATACATCGTCGAAAAATCAAATTTCGTGCGGACAAATATTTCTATTTTCATTATTCTCCAAAATAACCATATTATCAATTAAAATTAAATTCATATTGTCAAAACGGACTCAATTAGGTCGGGGAGACTTTCTTTTTGGTATATTTTGTATAAATTGATTATAATTATAATTTTTTAGTAGTTTAGATTAGCAAAGCTTAAAAATTACTCAGCCCTAATTTCTTATTTACGCATATTAAATAAAAGTCCTTTTTGTCACCTCAACTTTTCAATCGCCAAAATAAAACGCAATTTTTTTCAAAAGTACATTTAACGTCGGATTCAAATAATTCTCGCAATATGTTATATCATTTCCTGTACTGCTATTAAAATAAAAAGTGTATAAGGTTTTACATCAGTATGGAAGTGAATGGACATTGCACTTAGGATTGTACTGTTATTTGTCTTTGTCGCAAACTTTGATATATATAGACTTATTGATTTTTCGACTCCGCCTAATTCAAATCCTTTCTGACTCTGTAGCAAATCAGGTTCTTGTTATTAGTCTCATGGTGATGGGGATGGGCGTACACATAAATGTTTTGGGCATACAGTAGGACTATGAATCATGACAATTATAAATATTTATGAGTGAACATATAAATATTTTGTGTAATTTGTATTTCATATTAAGCAATTCACCATGTTTGAGTCATTTAGACTTAACAAGTTACAAAAATTTTGTAATATGCTTAATAGTTATAAACCCTTTTTGAATATAGGCCCTAACATATTCTTTTCACCCAAGAATTTGCTACTAAACTTGCACAGCATTATGCAATTGCCCTTCACCATTTATTGCGTTTAACACAAATTATTATATTAATATGAATATTTCAAAGTAAACTTTAATTACTTGCCCATAGAAATCAAAGAAAATGGACCCATCTCTAAGAAGCAAGCTCGAGCTTGAACTAAAATACCGTGACGGCCTTATAAAACTTATTCGAGCGAGCGGTGGTTGTAATCGATTGCAATATCTAGAAGCTTCAATGGAACTTTTTGTATCAAACCTAAGAATTCGTTCATACATTAAAGTGAATAATAAGAATTCAACTCTCGCAAAGGACCAGTCCCATAGTAGCCATCAAACTAAAAATCATGAGGTTATTATGAGGAAGAAGAAGCTAGAGGTTAGACAGCTCAAAGCATCGCCAGCCAATCACAAACCTGATTCGTTACCCAGATCGTGTTGCTGCGATTTAACGGCTGCCCAAAACAATCACTTCATTCTAAATAGTAATAAAAACAACAGTGATCAAAACAAAATATCTCTCGTGACTGATGTGCGCCTACGCGAAGAATGTCCCGACACATTAATAGCTCTGCCGGGTATCCGACGTGGGGAAACAAATTCTTCTACCAACAGTTCGTCTTCGGTCACCGATGACTCAGGCGTTAGTAGCGGTATAGCACCTATGCCTTTGTCTACGGAACCCAATTCTCAAGGTCAACATCCCCAGGCGTCAGAGAAGGCTGATTCAAAAACGGTAGCAAAGGATCGTACTACCGCCCCTAATTTTATGGTCGATGAGCAGAGCAACGGGATACACGTTGTGGTAGCCACGATACCCGAACCAGACTATGACGATAATGAGAGCGATGATCAGGTCGAATATGAGGATGCCCTAACGGAGCCATTAAAGCCCAAAGAGGATTATGTTAACGTTTCTAGAGTGCTCGCTGAATGCCCAATGTTACATAACCAGAAAAATTATTACTATTATGGCATGAATTACCAGAAAGATGGGCAAACATGCATAGGTAGTGGTAGAAAAATTTATTTAAGTAATTGTTCATCTCCAACGCACAATTGTGATAATCTGCATATTCAAAGAGCCGATGGTATTAATCGCACTGAAATTTGCCAGACTAGTGAATTAAAATTGGGTAAAAATATATTATCATTTATATCAGCTCCCTTTAGTTTGCTAAACAAAGTTATTACATACTAAAAATGTTTTTAAAAAAGAATTTTAATTTATTAATAATATTGTACAATTAGAACAACCACTAGTAGAATATTACGGTCAACAGAAATGTATAGAGCGGGTCCGAGCTCCAACAAATAGGCACACAGTCTTCCTAGGAACCCAGGCGTTTGATAAATACGTGGACCCTGTACCTAACGCCACCAAACTTGAGTCAAATTCCCATAAGCCTGATAGATTGTCTAGTCACCTAAAGGAAGTCAAAAACAGGTAAACCATTTTAGTGCTTTTTAAACCTATTTAAATTCCCATAAAAGCGAAGCAAATTTGAAAAACAGCTTAAGTTAAACGGAAGTTTAATGAATTAATCGTAAAAAATTATAGGTCATCGCGGTAGGTCTGCGTAAATTTAGGTGATTTCTGTCCCTGTCCCTTGTCTTAATATAACCTAGTTCGTAAATTTTATTTTGATAATTTATATTGGATTACCATTGTTCTTTTTTCAAATCGGTTTATATGTTTAAATTTAGGAAACTCTATATAATTACGTGCATGAATGGAAAAACCTGACCTCTATTTTTCTAGGCCTTTTTATAGATATATTTGCTTTCATTTATATGATCGAGATCGATGGCAATTAGATGCAGTACCTAATTTTGCGAAGATTTTGCACTTTAATACCCAGACCAAAAATCCGGACATTAGAAAGTAGAACTCGCACCGAAGCAATATTTTATGCTGTTGTGTCAGGATCCTTGTTGATGAATTGACCAGAGTCGTGCATAAACAAATTTATATTGAAGATGGTGCCAACATCTAAAAGACATATCAAATCTAATTCTGGGTTTAAATTTAGTTAAGGCTCGTTTCGCGCTAAAGTTTATAGGACAATAAAAATTAGAAATTTACCCAATCGGTTATCAGAGAAAAATAACAAATTTAAGAGGTAAATTTTATTTTTCGTCATAATAGTGATCTGTTAAAATTTTTCCAGAAAATTATATATATTTAACCTTTGTTTCAAATTTATGGAATCTGTATAATAAGCCCATCTGATTCGCGTTTTATAATGAGGAATGTACCTAAATCAAGCCCGCGTGTAAAAATATGTCCAAAATAAAAATAATTTTGCCTAAAAAAGGAATTTTTAACAAGAAAAGATCATGATTGTGTAATCTAAGCCGATACTGATACGTTTTGCATAATTAGAAAAAAAGAAAAATAAAAATCTATTTTTTTGTATTTCTGCACACTCAGTCATTTATGATACTCACATGTTAATATAATACGTTCATTATTGTTGTATCAAATGTCCCTCTAACCATTCAAATAAAAAAATTCTGTAAAAAACTTTGTATTCGAATTATCCCAAATGTAATAAGGGCAGTATTGGAAAGTGCCATTTTATTTAAATACGTCAGCCTAGATATATCCTTTATGCAAAAACAACCCAGCAACTTTTTTAATTACTCTAAAATCGCCCGTAACAGCCACCTGTAATTGCCACATTTAGCGCGATACAAAAACATGGGGACCACGGAGACAAATATAATGTATATTATAAAATTCTCTAAAATTATTAGTTTTTCGGGAAATTCAAAAAAATCGTTTTTTCATTAAGTGCGTCGGCAACATTTTCCATGTTAACACTTTTTTGAGGAAAGAGGGGCCCGTTCCAGGTTCCTGGTTGTGTGATCTCAAATATGGTTCTAATAAAACGAAAGAAAAAACCCTTCAACTTTATTTGAAAAATAAAATTTAATTAGTTTAAAAAACAAAATCACAACTATCTCTTTTAATAATTATTTTTTAATTTTACCATATAAGGGCTAGACTATTATCTGTTTGATGACTCTATGATAATACAAAATCTTAAGTATCAAAGTTGAAGTTTTGCAACGGAGAAATTAATTACAATTGAAAAAAGTCAAGTGGGAAAAAATGTAAATGCTAGCGTATTTAAGATACAATTATTGTGACCTTATAAGCGCGTGACATATATATTATTGTGCCAGCCTACCTGCTCTTGTGAATAAGAACATGCACTAAGCATGACCTTTATGTTTAGATCCTGTTCTCCGTTTTAGATGCTGCAATAATACTTGAGATTAATTTTTTAAAGAAAAGGAAGGCTAAAAAAATGCTTTTTTCTGATTAAATAAAAACAGACCAAAATGTCTCGTTTAGATGCACTTTTCAGATAAAGAGTTTAATTTTTATTAACACCTTTTTCCAATTTCGACCTGTTGATCAGAGATGGGGGATAATTTTAACAAATTTTAAAATAAAAAAACATGTCTTGTTTCCAACATCCTGGGAATATGATTAGTGTGATTATGGCCCCCTATCAGTATAGGATGGCAATATATGAAAAACATTTTCAATGTTAATACTAAAATACCTGTGAGATTAGTCAAAGGCTATTACTATACTCTTTTTTGCAAATGCCGCCTTTATCTTTGCAGCAATTTCTTACATTCAACATATAATACATTTCTTACAAATCCCTAACCTTTAAACGTTTTTAAAAAAATCTTCCATTTTTTGCGTACGTTAAAAATCGCACTTTTTCGCTATATTTCATTTCATTGTTAAATGAATGTATTTCCGTAGGACATATATTTAAGTTTATGGCATCCTGGAATCAAGTCGAATATTGCATTTAGTGTCATAAAGGAACGTCGTAGTTTAGATTAAATGTCAAGGCACTAATTACGCGACTTTGTGAAAAGTCAAAAAAGATTATTTTTTAAAGTTAGGTTAACACTCTGTTTCTAAGCACACACACACACAGGTGTTAGAGTAAATTTTATAAGATAAAGAAATTTTCTAAAAAGCGGCGCTAAGATGAAATTAGTAATTAGAATCATGCCTTAATTGGATTGAAAACGAATATTTATTTTGCTGAAGCATATAAGTGTCGTTTAAATTATTAGGGTTAGATAAGTAATTATAGAAGTGCAAAACATTTATAAAATATATTAATAGTCAAGTTCTAAAGTAAATTATAGCCGGAAAAGCCTGACTCGAACATCGTTTGTCGTTATACACATTAGAAAATTTAAACTAGTTGGAAAAAGAAGGTTGGATTAATTTATTTTTTCATAAAAATATTTGATAAATAGAAAATTTATATATTTTAAAATATCACTGATATTAAGGCAAAATATTTAATAAATATTTATTCGCTAAATTCGGCAAAAATTTTTTGGCCGCTGAGGTCAAGTCCATGTAAATTTGCGCCGGCGAAAATTTTAGACCCCGACTATAAGTCCAAAATCAAAGAATATACGCTTTGGACGTTGAGGTCAAGACAAATTTCTGCGGCGGCTAGCCTTTTGGCGGTGACAGATTAAATGAGAGAATAATAACTTATACTTAAGTCAAATTACGATAAGCAAATATTTATTATTTTTCTTGTTTGAGCACTGCTTGTCAGGATTTTAAACGAATGCTTAAGGTTAAGTTTGGCAATATTTTATAAAGGGCTTCTTAACAACAAACAAATCCTAAATCATTTAATAAAAGATTTTACAGGGGTCGTCCTTTGTATTTTAAAATTTTTTATCTTTTTTTTGCGGTGATATTGTTGGAATTTCTATCAAATAATGTCAATTTCGCATAGTTCAATTTACAAATTAAAAAGATTTAACATAAAAAAATTGGTTTTTCTATGCATAACTTATATTTTTAACTCATAACTATTTATCTGTCTTAACAAATTAGTTCAGGCCAACTCAGCACAAATCATACCTCGTTTTCTACTTCATCTTCCTTATCATCATCGGTTCCATCGAAAACGCGGAAATTTGCTCTCGATTCAAAAATTTTGGGTAGAAATTCCATGTTTATTACATCCTCACCAATCCTAAATCCTGACAGACTAGTTGGTTGCCTAAATATTAAGCCAAAAGCCCCCCAAAACGAATATAAAACTCTTCAATTATCAGGTATATTTATTAACAACACCTAACTTTTCAGGGCTACATTTTATCGGTTAACGTTTCGTCGTGATTTTAGAGCTGTTTTGTTATAAACAAAAACTTTTGTTTTACTATATTTAAGCATTTTCGCAAAATATAATACTTTTCAATTACAAGGACAAATTTAATAATTTATTCACACAATAATTATGGTTTTACTAAGCCAGCTTGGAACAACGAAACTAGCCAACGTTTTGTAAAATGTAAATTATATAAATATAACGTAACACCAATTTTATAATGAAATTGACAGCTAAATATTGATGTTTTTTTTTGATAAGATCCGGTTTGAAATTAAAGCAAAATAAAAGTTTTAGCGTCCATATTCATTTTAGAAAATTATTTGTTTGCCGGTCTACTCCCTTAAATTTATGATTTATCATATTGCAGTCCTAAACATTTTTGTACATATTTTATAGAACTCAGAATTCCGCTTTTATGGTCAGAAAAAGAACACTTTAAGGCGCAAAAGTATGCGAATAGCAATTGTAAGTTTCTAATTAATTACTTTATTAGAGTTGTGCATATTGTGTATAACCAAATCATTCTAGCCATAGGGAATAGTCCATGTGACAGGTGGCCTAGCCCGTCGACAAAATTAAATGCGTCGGGGTTAAAATGTCTTTAAAAATTTGGGTCTGGTTATATAAAATATTTACCCTAACATTTTAATTTTTGTTTTACCTACTATTTTGATTAAACTCTTTGCGGTTCATATCATTTTTCTATTTTAAATATTTAAACCACAACTCTCACTAAATATAAAAGGGTATGACCAACAGGAAAATATAGAGGCCTTACTATTTTTAGGAACCAAAATCAGAGGAATTTGAGCCTACGTAGTCTAATATAGCGCATTCCGTACTCAAAAATTTTTATGATCTGAACACAAATTTTGGAAAAACAAACGGACACTATTTTATAGTTTTAATGTGAATCTGCACTTTTTGTTCTTAAGGGGCAAATTTTTGTATTTTACTTCAAGAATGCATAGAAACTCATTTCTGTCCATATTTTGTAATTCTCTTAAATATAAAGCAATAAAAATAAAAATTCACTAAAAAAACTTTTTTAAATATCCTGTTAATTATATTCATATTAATTATTATTATCTGTGGCGTATCCTCGTTTCCTCGTGAGAGGATACGGGGGGGGGGGAATGTTTTAAAGCTGATTCCTTTGTTGTAGCTCTGCACTACAACAAAGGCTTGTGGATTATGGAAAAAGCAATTTGTGTTGGAGAATTTTGGAAGAAGCAAGTTATTGGATAATTATGAAAGAAGCCATTATGGAAGAAGCCTATTTTATAGATTTTTATGTTATTTTATGTGCATAATAAAGATGAAATAAAAACCAATTCAATTAATAAACCTTTTTCAAGCTATAACAAATGACGCAGTCACCTTACCTGTGCTGGAGAATTGATATTATATAGACCAACACTTATTTATTGCAAATTTTGGTTTTGTGGTCAACATGATGAATTCAATACGTTGAAAATAATTAGTATCTCATGATATAATGGTAAGTGAAATTATTGGTATAGTTGACAAATCAAAAAGATATCCAATTGGGCAAAATAATACACATCTAAACAAATTTTCTACAATTGTGAGATACTATCGGAAGATCCATTCAATGTGATATGATTGAAAGCTAATAAAATCCATCATAGGAAGATACAGGATGGTTAACAAACAAGCATAATTAAAGACTAATAAAGCACATATTAGACCTGCAAAATGTGATCTACAGCAATAGTTTTTGTCTTTTGGGCAGATTTTATATATTGACACAAACATAAGTGGTAAAATCAAAAACTCATTTACTGCTCAATAGTTTTTTGGAAAGCAATGCCAATAATGAATTAATTAAAAAAAAAGAGCATCAAAACGTGTACAATCTGAAAAGGCAATTAGCTTTACAGATATCTGATGAAAACCAGTAATATTACTTGTTGATGGTAAAAACATTTTTTGACCCAGAGTAGTTTTATAAGCATATTAGATATACCAAAACTAGTTGCGTTATTAAGTTTGTGAATTTTGATACAAAGTCTATGTGTTAATGTTTAACAAATTTTCTATAAAATAATATTTTTTTTTCATTAAGTTTTAAATTTGATTATACTTAATTGTATACATTTTTTTTAGTAAAGAAAAGTTAATGGCTATTTAAAATTTTGAACAAACATAATATATTATTGAATATATATAACAATTGTATTTAAATTTTTTTGTGTATCATTTTTTTATAAGGGACCATGGACAAGAGTTGAAAAATTGATAACTATTTCATCAAAGGAAAGTTAATTGGAGGGCAATAGGACACACAGGATTTAAAAAAAATATATTTGGCCAAAAAAAAGGTATTTAGAAACAATAAAATAATGATTGGAGGAAATTAGGGGATTGGATAAAAAAAAAATTTATAAAAAAATAAATAAAATTGGAGGGTTTTGAAATATTTATTATTGGCTTTTGAGATTAATTTTGTATAAAAAAGGGGGTAGGCAGTAGGTGTTAATAATCTCTACCTGATTACCAAAATAGGGTAAAAAAAAATTAATTATTGGGAAAAAGTATAAGGAATAAAATAAAAAAAAAGCATAAAGATAAATAATTAATAATTTTTTGGGGGTATTTTGGAATTTTTGGGTAGAGGTCTCCTCCGTAGACGAGTTGAGGATACCTAATGCTTTGCCTAAAATATTAAGATAGTTTTTTGGATAGTGAGAAAATAAAATGATAAATAGGTTAAATTAAGAAAAAAACTTTGGGCACCCTTGATATAGTTAATAGAAAAAAAGGGGGGCAAGGATCAGCATAAGATCTCAATTTTATTCTTCTGTCTATGGTCTAATTTTTTTTATTATTGTATTATAACTTGTACGCATATTACTATTATAACAAATTACGCACATAATAACATATGCAAATTAATTGTTTTGAACTGCACAACGGGCCACGACTGTCATCAACAACGTGATGATGAATGCTTACCGCTTTGCAACTATTGGGCAAGGATTTTAAAGGGGGGAGATGTGGCGTATCCTCGTTTCCTCGTGAGAGGATACGGGGGGGAATGTTTTACAGCTGATTCCTTTGTTGTAGCTCTGCGCTACAACAAAGGCTTGTTGGAGGATTATGGAAGAAGCAATTTGTGTTGGAGAATTTTGGAAGAAGCAAGTTATTGGATAATTATGGAAGAAGCCATTATGGAAGAAGCCTATTTTATAGATTGTTATGTTATTTTATGTGCATAATAAAGATGAAATAAAAACCAATTCAATTAATAAACCTTTTTCAAGCTATAACAAATTGGATAGGCAATTTTGTTGTATTTTTAGGATAGCCGATTGTCGTATTTTATATAGATTTACTTAACACAAATCAGTTTATTTTACAACACAAATAATGTGTATATCAAAAATAATATATATTTCAATCATAATCTTTATTAAAAACAAAAAGTGATCTATCTTCTTTTTATTAACTTTTTTTTGTTCATTTCTTATCCCCTTTTGGTGGTGCGAGTATCTTCTCCAGCCATTTGATTGGCGCGACATCTGCACCGTTCTTCTTGTCTTTCGTGTCGGTCCCTTGCTGTGGAAGAGTCTTTATCCTAGTAGAAAAAAATATATAAAGAACGTATCCCGTCCAGCACACGACCACCTTTTTTTTTTAAATCACCATTATTTATCTTATTTTTTTTTTAACTTACGTCTCCTCCTCGGCGAGGAGCTCGTCCTCATCTTCCTCCATTGCGGTAGAGGCTTCCATCCTCCTACGCTTGTTGTTCTGGTTTAATTGTTCGACGATTAATTGTATGCTGCTTTGTAAAAGCTCCGTTGTCGCATCCCTGGGCGGCGGAAGGTCCAAGTTCTCCCATTCGCCGTCAACCTCCAAGACATTGTTAAACCGGTCGGGGCGTCGGTTAAGAATTTCCGCGGGTGGCGCCCGCCGACATAAAATAATTGATCCAAGAATTGGATGTTGTAGTTATTTAATTAATATTACCTTCATATTGCTGGTCGACGATAATTTTCAATTTTCTCTTTTTTTTTAGATGTTGGGCGAACAAGCAAAAAAATTAATGGAAACTACGAAACAAAATAACAAACAAAAAAAACTTTTAGCGAGTAGAAAACCAAAAATGAATATTAATAATTAATATTCATTTATATACTTTTCTTTTGTGGTTGTTATTCCCCCAGTACATGCTCTATTAACGCCGCACAGATGCCAGCCAACATGTGCGCTTCTTTGTGTCCTCACGTTGATTTCGTTAGACGAAATTATCCTTTTATCTCTCGTTCTCTCATCTTCGCATCTGTTTGCACTCACAAAAAAAAAGTTGAAACTAAAATAAGCATTAGAAAAATAATATATAAATTCTTGTAGATATTTGATCCAAACCAACAACTGGATTAATCAAAATTTTACTTATCTCAACAGTAGATATAGTTGGTATACTAACTTTATATGATCTTAGCTTATGAGTCCTAATTAGATAAAATATTTATTAATTGACTATTAACAGCCAAATTGTCTGAGATTACGCCCGTGTCCCGAGATTTAAGCTGGTTCCCCGCACGTATAACTGTGCCTTCTTGTTCCACTTGCACTATGTAGGCACCCTTTTGAGACATCGTTATTACCTGCCCCTTTAAAAATTTTCTATCGGTTGAACCTGGCTTTAACACCCATACTTTCTGCCCATCTTCAAATTTTCCTTTAAACTCGACTTTTATTTTCTTCTCTGCTAAGTGAGACAGGGGTAATTTTAAATCGCGTTTCAGAAATTTATAAGCGGAGGCTGCCTGGTTCCGATATAATTGTACTATCCACAGTGTTTCTCTCGTGGATCCCATTTTATCGCACCATGACTTGACTAAGCCGACCATTCGTTCCGCCAATCCATTCCCTTGGGGATAATAAGGTGGCACAACTATATGATCTACGCCCCAATTGTCACAAAATGCATTAAATACTTCACTTTTGAAAGCTGATCCCCCATCTGTGGCTTAAATTTCCGGGAAACCATACCTGGCATACAATACTTTAAGTGATTTGTTGACTACTTCCGATGTTAACTTGGAGACCCACCTGACTTCCAACCAATTGGATTAGGCATCAACTATCACTAAAAAACGGTGTTTACGCCATTCGCCAAAATCAAGATGCAATCTGACCCAAGGGCCTTTAGGTGTTTTCCATTTTGTATATTTCCTTACCGCCGGTAATGGTTCTCTTTGATTACACTGTTCACAGGCCCTTAAATATTTTATTATGTCTTTCGACATCTTTGGCCACCACACATACCTCCGAGCTAATTGCTTCATAGCCACCTGGCCTTGATGCCCCCCGTGTAGTAAATCTAACACTTCGCCTTTTAGTTTATCGGGAATTACTAAACGTTGTAAACGTTTTAAAACGTCTCCATCCCAATTTAATTCAAGCTTAACCCTTTCAAATCCCTTATCTTCTTCTCGCCAGCTATCTTCTTCTAACAGAGACCCTTTAACTCTCATCAGTTGGTCATCCTTATTAGTCTCTTCGCTAATTTTACTATATGAGCAGACCGGTAAAAGTATACCTAACAAGGGTAAATCCTCGGTATTTCCGCTATCACCATCTAATTCTGTTAAATCTTGTTGATTAGCTATACCTACCTCGACAAAGTATCCGGTAACTCATTTTCTGATCCTCTTCTATACCTTAAATCAATTACAAAACCCGAAATAATTACCAAAAAACGTTGTAAACGATTTGACATTAATAGCTCTTGGTGTTGCTTCCTTAATAATCCAACCAACGGTTTATGGTCTGTGTAGATTTTCACCTTACGTCCAACTAGGTACTGCTGACATTTTTTTAGGCCAAAAACTATAGCCAACGCTTCTCTTTTGATTACTGTATATTTGCTCTCGGTGGGTGTCAACCTTCGGGAAAAATAACTTACCGGCTTTTCAATACTTTCGACCACTTGCAACATAACGCCTCCTATACCGACTAATGATGCATCCACTTATTGTCGACCAGCAATATGAAGGTAATATTAATTAAAAAAATACAACATCCAATTCTTGGATCAATTATTTTATGTCGGCGGGCGCCACCCGCGGAGATTCTTAACCGACGCCCCGACCGGTTTAACAATGTCTTGGAGGTTGACGGCGAATGGGAGAACTTGGACCTTCCGCCTCCCAGGGATGCGACAACGGAGCTTTTACAAAGCATCATACAGTTAATCGTCGAACAATTAAACCAGAACAACAAGCGTAGGAGGATGGAAGCCTCTACCGCAATGGAGGAAGATGAGGACGAGCTCCTCGCCGAGGAGGAGACGTAAGTTAAAAAAAAATAAGATAAATAATGGTGATTTAAAAAAAAGGGTGGTCGTGTGCTGGACGGGATACGTTCTTTATATATTTTTTTCTTATAGGATAAAGACTCTCCCACAGCAAGGGACCGACACGAAAGACAAGAAGAACGGTGCAGATGTCGCGCCAATCAAATGGCTGGAGAAGATACTCGCACCACCAAAAGGGGATAGGGAATGAACAAAAAAAAAGATAATAAAATATATATTATTTTTGATATACACATTATATTTGTTGTAAAATAAACTGATTTGTGTTAAGTAAGTCTATCTAAAATACGACAATTGGCTATCCTAAAAATACAACAATATCAATAAGATTTTAAAGATATAACTATTTATGATTGTTACTTTGCCTATTGCTTGCTTGAGCTTGGTTCTCCCTATCTTTTTCTCCCTTCTGGTTACAAAAAAATCGACGAAATGTTAGTGACGGGAGATGAATAGTAGATATACATAAACCGCACTAAAACTACAAAAAATCGGCTTGTTTTTATTTATATTTGTTTAATTATTATATTTATAATTGGTGGAATTTTAAAAAAGCAAGGCTAAGATTTATTACAAGCGATTTCGACTGTCCGTGTTGTAAATCAGTAGTTGATGAACCACTTGCTCATTTTTCACTGCTCTGCTTTGCATAAATTTAAACGCTTATACTTGCATGAATTATAATCTTTAAATGATTGTGATAATATTGTTAACTGAAATTTTAAAACTTTCTGATCAGTCTCAAATAAATATAATTAAATATTGTCATTTTGCTGACCGAAAACTTAAGCTCGTGGTCTAGGTTAAATGATTGCCTAGTACCCGACAGGGCTAAAAGGGGCTATGCTCTGGTGGGTATGCCGTCTCTTTCAAGAGATGTACGGCAAGTAAGGCATTGCTTTAGCAGGTGAATCTCTGGCCTCTCGACTTTTGCCAGGGTTGTAAAGCCTGCATGCTATAATATTCCGGAGAGTGCGGCGTCATTAAAATGGATATTATAATATTGGCGGATATACGCGCTTAATCCTATTGATCCTAGGGGTTATGATCGTCGCCGCATAGCAATTTTAATGCTCCTCACTCAAAAAAATTCATAACCATTTTGAGTAGTGAATTCAAAAAAGTTTTTCCCCACATTTTTGCATCCTTTTTTTATTTTATACTACACAAATATTTAAAAGTTATGAGCTAATTTCCAATAGACGTGTCTTAGGAATTTTTCGTTTACCCTTTCAATCAAACTTTGTAAGCCAGCACTAACCTATAAAAATTTGTAAAAAAATGTTAAAATCAACGAAGATTGAGAAATAAAAAAATATTGAATGTAATTTTTATAACAGCTTAACTGCTAAATTTACACTTCTAATAAAATTTTATATTAAACCAATAATATATCGTGTCCTATATAGGTCAGGGTGCCTAATATTTTATATAACCTAAATGTTGATACACTTAAAAATTTTATTTCTCATTTTTTGAGATTAAAATATATGTTACAAGATCTATAAATTGCAAAATCTGTCAATAAACTTCGGAAAACGGAAAATGAAATAAAACCATCACCAAGGTTATTTTCCTCCACTGTCATAATTTTCTATTTTCACTCTAGATCTTTGTACGACCTTTATACTTAATGATCCAATTTAGTAATTAGAGTATGTTTTTTTAATGTTTAAAAATGTGATTAATATAAATTCTTATTTCGGGCGTGTAGTTTATTCATTTATTTCGAAAAATTATTTTGATATATAATTTTTAGATTTTATTTTGTTTTTCAGAATTTTTTTAATTTGTTTTACAAAATTTTTTAATGAACATTGAGATTGGCAACTTTTTTGAAAAAATGATTTATAGGTCAGTTTTTTTTTTGAAAAATTGATTGAACTCTAAAAGAGCCCTTCTGAAAAAGATAAGCGCCATTCAAACTGAATATGAAACTTTATCAAACCCGGTCGATTTTAAAAAAGGTCGATTTTGTTTTACAGTAATTATTTAAATATTATTCTTTGCTATTTTCAGCAAATCCTTTCAAATATAACTTTTCTGCATTGACTTCGGGAATCAATCTTTCCAAATTGTCTCAGGATGAAAGCTCTTCATATAATTTTTCATGCCAACAATTGTTAAGAGGAACGAAAGAATTCCCTAATTTTGGCCCAAAATGCGAAACTGATTTGGTAAACAGGACGAATAAATGTTCAGCCGACGAGAATAGTTGGTGTGTTTTTGCATTAGCTCGATATGAACACCAAATATGGCACTCCAAACTAATTACGGGGATCGATGCTTCTTTCACTGATATAACTTTTGATAAAACATCCTTTGCTTTGTAATTTTACTTTTATACTTGATAACATTGAATCTCTCATTGATATATTTTTTGGCATCTCGTATTTTACAGTGCTGGGAAAACAATGAGCCAAAATACTATGGCTCATTTATCCCCCCAAAACTTAAAAAAAGAAAGGGAGCTACAAATAAAGGGCCAAAATAAGAATTCAAAAAAAGCCCTTACTAAGAAAAGGGACAAATAAAACCCATAGCTCTTAAAAAGAGCCCCCAAAAGCCCATTTTTTGTTTTCTTTATAATAATTTCGAAAAAATTTGATTTTTTTTATAATAATGATGGGTGGGTTATTTTTTCTTAAAGCTCCTAGCAGTTTTTTTTGAAGAAAAGGGGCTTTTTTTAAATATGCCCCTTTTTTAAGCAAGAAAAGGGCTTTTCTTTTGCCATGCCCACGAGTTTGTGGGCCTTGTTAAAAAATATAATTTTTTTTCCAGCCCTGGTAATTTACCTGTTGCAATTTAACATTCTTTGATATATGATTGCGAGTTATTGTAATCAGATTTTTTGTAAAATAAATGTCTAAAAATTGAACATTGCAGCAAAAATGTTGAACCGAAATTTACCATTACTCTTCAATTTTACGGTGCCGACCTCAAGCCATCATGTCCTGCTAAACTTTTCAACGATGATCATAAGCAAACGATATTGGTAATATAGTTCTATACCTATTACTAATAATCTGGGCAACAAAAAAGTTTCGATTTTACAGGGTTTATATAGAAGTTTTTTGCGAATCGCTTTTTCAAATGCCTCCATTTATTTTGAATATGGGTCCAAAGTTCAGAAAAACCATAAAATATCTAAAACTATTAAGTTTCAAAAAAATCTATTGGCATATTTAGATTCCTTATAAAAAGTTTGTTTAAAAAAGTGTATTACTCATTATTAGCAATTTACTTTCAAAATATTTAAGAACAAAAAACGGATTTTATTAAGAAAACCAGTAATCAGAAAAACCAAAAAATAAAAATTAAATTATAAAAAAAAATTTAAACGTTTTACATTGTTAATGAATGTTTCCTAAATCCATATATATATACTTAAATTTTTATTTCTACCCATAGATTTTGTGGTATAAAAACCCAAAATAGCCCAAATATAGGAATCATTTTTGACACCGAATATAAAAAAATCATGAGGCATCTAATATTCTGATTTCATGTTCGTAATCAGCATCTAATTGACCAAAAACGATAATTGCCATAAATGAATGATGCTTGAGGTTTTCTAAATTTTGTTGTCCGGTGATTTGATAATTATTTTATTGCCAAGTTGGTGTTTTATTCCAGTTTTCAATATCTTACTTAGGGGAGACCGGGGCGAAATGAACATATTTTTGCAAAATCGTTGCTGCTGACACATTTTTAATCCAAAAGAAAAAATTAATGGCTCATTTTATAGAAAATTCATTATATTTTATAAAATAATTTGTTTAACCCAAAAAATATAATTCTGTTAAAAGATATTGAACAATGTATAAACCCACTAGTATTAACCATTTCGCCCCATATACGGGGTAAAATGAAACACCCATGGGGCAAAATGAAAGTGTGTGAAATTTATTAAATATAGCTTTAATTTCAAATAAACCTTAAATATTGAAAAATAACTAGAGATTTAGATCATTTATTAATAATTATATCATAATCAATTACCAATAACCCAAAAATCCCAACATCAAGGGGTTGAAGTCAATGTGAACAATGAGATGGTAGTGTGACCACTTTAATCCCATTACCTTTAAAAAAGTTCACTGCTTTTATGGATATATGAGATACATGGTTATCCAAAATAATAAGTGCCTTTATTTAAAATATGATAATTCAATTTACTGGATCCTCAGTAACATATTTTACAAAATGTTGTTCATTTCGCCCCGCATTGAGTAATGTTTGCAAAATCATTAATGTTCAAATAATATTAAGTTTTAAGTTAAAAATGTATTATATTCTTACAACGAAGTGTTTTTTTAATCTTTTGATTATAATAATATTTTCGAGGTAACATTTTATTTAAAATAAAGCAAAATTATTGTTGCTTAAAACATAAATTAGAAATAGCATTTTTTCTTTAATTGAGATTTTCTAAATTTTTTCGAATGGATGTATATGTAAAAAATATAATAAATCGATAGCTTGTTTAAAGATCTACAACATATATAAAATTTATATATATTGAATAATTTTTGGCAGAGAGATATCCATTAATCATTTCACCCCACCAACCATTTCGCCCCGGTCTCCCCTATATATGCTTTATGTTCTTTGTTTTGAAATGCATAACATATTTTCATAAATTTATTCATTATATTTTCGTAAGTACTTATAATGATAATTATGTTTTTTATAAATATAGAGCCCTGTTTTACAAGTGAAGACAAAGAATTTAAATCAAAAGGTTTTTTACAAACAATACAGCAACAAATTAAATAAAAGATTTTCCCCTGATTTAATTAAACATATGTTACATAACAAGACTCGACGTGTTCAAATTAAAAATAAGCAGCCCGACCTTTCAAAACAAGTGTATGTCCAAACTCAGCCAAAGCAAAGCTTAAAGCCTTCCTTATCTTCAGGCAGTTTTTCCAGTTATATTGAATCTAACCTGCGAGATAATGATTCGACAAAACAATTTCCTCAGGATGGTCTTTCCAAACACAGTTTGAGAAAAAGTCTAATCAGCTATCTCTTCCGACCAACCGCCGCATTTAATCCTTGCATTCACAATGATGTTATTGAGATGCCACCTGAAACCTCGAGCCATATGTCTAACACAAATGATTTTAATATATCGGGGAAATTAAAAAACTCTCTCGATTCTTCAGTCGCCAAAAAAATACCCAAAGAAGAATCGATGTTAGTTAAATTTAGTTATACAATTTTAAATTTATCGGGAAAAATTTTATTTTGTAAAAAAACGCATTTTTTTTAAAAAAGTCGTCAAATTTTTACGCACATAAAATGCTTTTCTGACATAAAATTTTTTTAAAAAAATTTTGAAACAAAAAAAATATTTAGAATTTTAAATTTTACGAAAATAAATTTACTTTGCACGTGGCCGAATATAAGTTATTTTTTAAAGTGTACATGTTTTTGAAATTCGCCTGGGAAAAATAAGGATAATATAGGTATAAATTAGAGGGAGGATATTTGTAATTACTAGTTTGACTAAGGTTTTCGATTATGAATTAGTTAAGGTAAAATTAAAGTTAGGAATAAATTAGGCTAGGGCGAAGTTAACAAATAAATAAAGTTTAGTACTTGCTTATCAACCTAATGGTTTGTAACCCTAAAGTTATAACGTCATTATTACAATATAGTCCCGATGCATTTGTCCTTTTGGCCGAATGTCATTTAAAGGCTGCCCAAATACACGACTCGTTGCAGGTTGGAGATCTGGACGTAAAAACGAATGAAGGTATAGTTTTAAAACTATTTGGATGTACTAAATATAATCATCCATTTAATAAATAACAATATAATTCCTTTTATACAAAGGTATGAAAATTCTTCCTATCCTTGGACATTTTTCCTTCAGATTCGATGATCTCTCAACTCCTTCTTTCCATGCAAACGCCTGAATAAATAAAGAATACATTACATGTTCTTTTCCAGATTTTTTTAGAAATTTTTAAATGTTTTTTTAGCACACGCAACATGTGCTAGGGTGTCAATTAACCTTATATATTGATTTTTTTAAGAAAATAGTTTTAATCAGGATGTGTGTTTTTTTGAAAACATTGAAAAAAATTACATATTACACAGGTCAACAAATAATGGCACAACCGTGAATTTTATAAAAACATAAAAGAATTTATCCCCATGATGGCCTTATCTCATATATATATTTCGTTTTTATTCGGTCTTGTTCCTTACATTCGTCCATATTGAAAAAATGGCCTTTTTTGACCAAATCGACAGATCTAGAATACCCTATAACGAAAAAATTTAAATATCTTTTTTTCATATAAAAATCCCTTGTAACTTATATTTATAATATCAAATAATGAGAAATATTTTTAAGTACATCAAGCTCTTACATCGGTGTTTAGATAATACAAAATATTTCGCGTCCAGACTTATACGACACCATATATTATCGGTTTTTAATAAGTTTTATTTGAAGTTTTAATTTTACAGTTTAGCTGTTGTAAATATGCAAAAAAATCCAATTTATTTTTGTTTTTGAATCTTTTTTGTTTTTTTGGCATTTTTTCTAAAATTTTCAATGTTTATAGCTGACTAACTACGTTTGATTAGAACGCTAAACGGATTTTAAAATCCTTAAGATGGCAGGTTGGATCTTCTTAGTTAGCTGATAACTCTCGAAAATTTGTTGACCTGTGTTATAAAAATCACATATATATTTTGTAATCAAATTTCTTGAATAGTATATTCCATTTACCACACCATTATAAAAAATTGTACAGCTAGTCAAGGAGCACATAGTGTTTTTTTAATATTTGATTATAATTTTGCTGTATGTTGATATATAAAGTAGATATATTTATAATAAAAATGCATAAATGGAGAATTTAAGTGTTTTTTACGAACGGAAAATTTTATGTTCGATCCCAATTTTTTTTCTAACATCAATAACCCATGAAATTTATATAGTCGGCTTTAGACACGGCCCTGTCCTGCAAGGTTTGATGTTCGATTTCGTAGGCGGTTTTTTCTCGTAAAAATATTAGCCCACATTTACAACCACTTTCAAGCTGTTGAGTGGCCTACCAAGGCAGCGAAACCTAGGAACGTGTGATCAAGTCTCATTATTGCTTTGTTCGGTTCAAAAGCGTCAAAAAACTGGTCCGTTCTTATTTCGGAAAAGTATGGAGAAAACCTCTCCGATTTTTTTAATATTATATTTAAGACCCGGTTGCCCAATTTTTTAATCAATGTGCGATTAATGGCATATTACTTTTACACCTAAAATTTGACAAAAACATAGTTTTCTTGTTTTATTATGTTAAGTTTTATAAAGTCATTAAAAAAAGTTATTTAGATAAGCACATACTGTGTGTTACTAAACTGACGTTACAGTTATTTTTTTTATTTATAAACCATTAGTTAGTTACCTATGCACTATATATTGCATTTAAATAAACTATGATTTTCTCAGTTCTTTTTGAAATTGTGGTTAGATTTATACGGAGGCCCTGTCTTATTTTGTTTTTCCAAAACGACTATAAAAACATAAATCATGGTTACCAAAAGGCACTCCGCATTTACGCCAATTAGGTGGCGTTAAAAATGTTTCTTAATTGATGTGAAAGCCCATTGTTCTCAATTTTTAGAACCAAAATATTACAAGACACGCCCTTAGTCTGCTACAATAGACAAATTAATAAAGATAAAAACTTTCCATATTGATATTAAAGATATAACTTTAGATAGTGCATTAAACCTACAGGCCACTATAACAATTGAAATTTGATGTCAAAATTTTCCCCGAAATGTTTTTTTTTACGTAATACCCGTCTGAGCAATTTTAACTCCAGCGCGACTTTTAATATCGTCCTGAGCGTCCTAAGTAGCCAAGGTTCTTAAAAACAATATTATGGCAGTGGAAAATTTCTATTTCTATATACTTTCTTTTATAAAACTATGAAAAATCTTCAACTACATCTAGAAACAAAATTTATGCGCTTGTTAAAACTTTTTATGCTGATTTTTAAATTTTTTTTTAAAATCTAAAATATAAAAAAAATTTTATTTGTGTATTTATCGATTGGAGTGTCTCTGCTCTAAAAAGCAAAATGGCGCATAAAATAAGTTTTTATAAGGGCACGTGCAAAGTGAGTTTTTATTTTCGTAAAATTTTGAAAATTCTAAAAATTTCAAAAATTTTTTAAAAAATTTTTATTTCAGAAATAGCATTTTATGTGCATAAACTTTTGGCAAATTTTTAAGAATTTGCGTTTTATTACAAAATTATTTTTTTTCAAAATTTCGCGAAAATAAAAACTCACTTTGCACGTGCCCTAATACAGTAATTATATCCTTAACCAAATTAACTAGTTTACATATTTCATAGATGATGGTATATGATTTTAAAATAATTTTAAAGGTTGGTAGTTCTTGAACCAACAAAAAACACATAAATTGTACGCACAGAAATTATACAATATGACGTCAAATTTTTGAGAGAGTGCAGAGTACCGTATTCAGAAAAATACAACAATTAAAAAAAAAGTCATAATTTTATTTTATTTTAGAAAGATTCTAAACATTAAAATAAAAATCAGAGCATAAATTTTATCTCTAGAGGTAATTAAGCCTTTTGACAAAATTTAATAAAAAATTATTTAAATTATTTTTACAGTGCTAGCTAGCTTCAATAAAGTGGCACATGTTAGAAATAGAATGATCAATAGACACATAAAATGTGGCCATCAGCTACTATATATTTGATCGTTGTCACTAATTAAATGATCACGATCACACTTAAATGATCAAGATCACAATTAAATGGCCAAGATGATGTTTTCATGATAAATATCACTATGTTGTGGCTAAATGGTCACACAAATGTAGTGATGTTTACCATAAAATCATCAACTTGGCCATTTAATTGTGACAGAGATCATTTAATTGTGATCGTGATCATTTTATTAGTGACCGCAAACAAAAAAATAGTGTTAGATGGTCACATTTTTTGTGTCTATTGATCATTCTATTTCTAACATTTGCCAAATTATTGAAGTGAGCACTGTAATGGCATAATATTGCTTTTTGCAAACTTGATTTACAAAATAAGATATAAAAAAATAAATTTCGAAAATATTACATTATATTTACCTAGAATCACAAAAATTGTTTAAAAGCTGCTAAAAATTTGATATAAGTATTAATTTTGCAATACATTTAATATTTTTGTCAAATATTTATATATTATTCCTGCATAAAGTCTCATAACAACATTTTTATGTAATATATTGTTAGAAAATTCATTGCATAAAATCAAAAATTTGATGCATATTATGTAAATTATAGAGCACTTAACACACTTTTTAATAGTCGGGTACTTGGATACCCAACATTTACGTTAAACATTAATCTATATTATTAAAAATGAAGTTTTCGAGGTTTTTTGTTTACCGTTCAAAATCCACGAAAAAAAAATCGTTTGTGTAAAAGGTGTCTGAGATGGCAAATTTTTTGTTTTATCCACGAGGTGTGCATATTTTTTTATTAAAACGAAAAAAACGTTTTACGACCAAAATAATTGGGAAATATTTTTGAAATTTTTTATCTATATTAAAGTATATCCCTATTAATGCACGTGAAAAATTTCAGACCTCTAGGTACTTCCGTTATCTATATTATTAAAAATGAAAATCCCGAGTTTTGGTGATTACCGTTCAAAATCGACGAAAAAAAAATCGTTTGTGTAAAATGTGTCTGGGAATGCCAATTTTTAGTTTTTATCCACGATGTGTGCATATTTTTTTATTAAAACGAAAAAAACGTTTTACGACCAAAATAATTGGAAAATATTTTTGAAATTTTCACTCTATATCAAGTATATCCCTATTAATGCACATGAAAAATTTCAGACCTCTAGCTACTTCCGTTATCTATATTATTAGAAATGAAATTTTCGAGTATTAGTGATTACCGTTCAAAATCGACGAAAAAAAAATCGTTTGTGTAAAAGGTGTCTGGGATGGCAAATTTTTTGTTTTTATTCACGAGGTGTGCATATTTTTTTATTAAAACGAAAAAAACGTTTTACGACCAAAATAATTGGAAAATATTTTTGAAATTTTTACTCTATATTAAAGTATATCCCTATTAATGCACGTGAAAAATTTCAGACCTCTAGGTACTTCCGTTATCTATATTATTAAAAATGAAAATCCCGAGTTTTGGTGATTACCGTTCAAAATCGACGAAAAAAAAATCGTTTGTGTAAAATGTGTCTGGGAGTGCCAATTTTTAGTTTTTATCCACGATGTATGCATATTTTTTTATCAAAACGAAAAAAACGTTTTACGACCAAAATAATTAGAAAATATTTTTGAAATTTTCACTCTATATCAAGTATATCCCTATTAATGCACATGAAAAATTTCAGACCTCTAGCTACTTCCGTTATCTATATTATTAGAAATGAAATTTTCGAGTATTAGTGATTACCGTTCAAAATCGACGAAAAAAAAATCGTTTGTGTAAAAGGTGTCTGGGATGGCAAATATTTTGTTTTTATCCACGAGGTGTGCATATTTCTTAATTAAAACGAAAAAAACGTTTTACGCCCAAAATAATTAAAGGATATTTTTAAAATTTTCACTCTATATCAAGTATATCCCTATTAATGCACGTAAAAAATTTCAGACCTCTAGCTACTTTCATTATTAAGATACGATATTTTAAAACTTTTCAAAAAAATTGGGTTTTTTTACTCGAGTTCTATTATTTCAAAATTTTGACTATAAAATACTTTCAAATTTTAATAGCTTATTTAAGAATGTTTACTTGAAATTCGATGCAAATTTCAGCCTCTTAGAGTATATAGGAGCCGAGTTATGCATCAGGTACCGAAAGGTACATAAAACGTACATTATAAGAAATTTCACTATAATAGCCAAGAAATATAATTAACGGTAATAAATATTCTTTTTATTTAACATGTTTATCAATATTATCTTTTATATTAATTATAGTTTTATATTTTAATATTTTCTATTTTTATTTTCAAATACCATATGATTTCTAAATTTCGTATGTTAGATAGACACAACCAATTTTAAATTATAGGCTAATTCCTAATACAACGACCTCAGACCAAAGTCGTTAAATAGAATTTTTCTAGGTCAATATTGCCTTGAAAATCCCGAATTTCTATTAAAATTGTCGCTCGCTTATAGTTTTTAGGTTATTAACGAAAGTCCAGAAATGACCAATTAATATCTATTATTTTTTTAGAATGAAATATTAAAATCATTGTCACCAAAGTCTGGCCAGGTACATTCTTACCTTTATATTTTTATAAAGTAGTTAATCTTAAATTTAAAGCTATCTCTGCATTTAGTCTTTTTTTGATTAAATATTTTTAATGCTATATAGCAAATAATTTGTGATAAACATTATAAATAGCACTTAAAATTATTGTATATTTAACTTTTTGTCAGAAAATATAAATTATTGTAATTTTTATTTCCATCTTTCATCTTCATTAAAGCAAAAGTACTGGAAATAACTAAAATTTTACACATTATCCTTTTTATATAATAAATATTAATAAAATTATATTTAATTATTCATAGAATTTTTTTCAGTTTGATATTGATGTTTTTTAGTATAAACTTTTTATTGTAAATTTGGCCCATTTACTGCATATTATAGGTATGATTTTCATTTTAAGATATAACTAGAAATTTAAAAAAAGATTAAAACAGGAGTGTTTTCAAGATATTTTATTTAAAATTTTGAATATTAGATATAATCCTATTCATTTTAAAAATATTTTTGATATTTATACCCAAATAATAACATTTTTTTCCTTTGACAAATTATTTTTCAACTGTATTCTTAAGTTTCTTGCTATAATTTTATGTATCTCATCTTTCTTATCTCATTAAATTAACTAATTTGCAATTATCTTTGTTCCACTTTGTCAAAAAATATTATTGAAATTTTTATTCTTTATCAAGTATAATCCTATTAATGCACGTGAAAAATTTCAGACCTCTAGTTACTTCCATTATTAAGATACGATATTTTATAACTTTTCAAAAAATTGGGTTTTTTTACTCGAGTTCGATTATTTCAAAATTCTGACTAAAAAATAATTTTTTCTAGGTCAATATTGCCCTGAAAATCCCGAATTTTTTGTTAAAAATTGTCGCTCGCTTATAGTTTTTAAGATATTAACGTTTGAAAGTCCAGAAATGACCATTTTTTAATGAGAAACATCAGCTTTTTAAATGAAAGTTTGTAAAATTTAGTGTAAGCTTGCTTAAAACTTCGCTCAATTCAGCCAAAATATATCAAAAATAGAGCGTATTCAAATTTTCAAACTTCAAATTCCTTAAAGTAAAGTTGAGCGACACTTTGATAATATAAATTTATAATCTCCATGCCAAAACTCCAAATATCCATGATATTCGTTCTTTAAGGTGCGGTTTCGAATTTTTTATTTAGTAAATTACCTTATTTTTTATTGATGAATATTAAATATACTCACCTTTGTTTTCCATAAAATTTTTAGCCTCATTTATATTGGTCGAGTAATGAGCAAAGCATTTGAGTTAGGGTAATGCGTTAATAAGCATGCAATAATAAAGGGATATCCCGGGCGACGGGTCACATATTCTAGTATATTTTGAAATACATTAAAAAAATTTTTAAGACAAAAAACATAATTAAAATTTTCATAATTTCAACATTTTTGTTAGTTTGTTTGAATGTTTTTAATTCAAAAAGTGCTGGGGTACCTAGATTTTCTAATTATGCCGTGTCTTATACATGGTTTGTTGCTTTTGTAATCTAAAGATTAATATCTCTTATCTAACAAGTAGCGTAAATAACGCGTTCTTAACGCTAAAGCAATAACGCAAACACTTACATTTTATTACATTTTTATTTTATTATTTTTGAAAAATGAAAATATTTAGACACGACCCTACTCGATCACTGGTTAATGAATGTGTATCTAAAATGTCTACCATCTGTTTTAAATCATTATGTTGGAAATAAAACAATCAATGAGCGAAATTGCTAAAAATTACGTTTGTAAATGTTTTTATGAAAAAAACTTTTTTATTCCTGAATTAGCTGCTCATATTAATTTTGTCAACGATGATCAATTTGTACAGGATTATCAACAAGTAATTAAATATTTTAGATTTTATATTTTACAATATATTATAATAAATATTTTAGTTAATTACCACAAAAGGAAAATTAGATAAAATTCCTTTATATTTAGAACAAGTTTGACTAGCCTGTTTTATTTTAAGATTCACAAAGAGTTAGATAGAAGAAAGAATTTAGGTATAAAAATTTTGGAGAGGCAAAAATACATAAAAAACTATTATAAAAAATTGCACTCAGATATTTACATATTACAGGTAAAATTGGATTTTTATAATTATTGAGGAAAGGTTTGATATTTATAATTCTTGTAGCCTGATTTTCTTGAACCTTCTTTTATAAAATTAGTTGAAAAATGCAGAGAAAACAATATATCTGAAAAAGATATTTTACCCCTAATCCAGAGATATGTACCAGAAGAAGGTCAATTATTTTATTTTTCTAATTTTTCTAGGTTGCATTGCAACTTAGAAATATTTAAAAAAAAATACTATTTTAATTTTAAAATTTATTTATGCTGACATAAATTTTTTTCAACAATATTAACTTAAGTTTATGTTTATAATTGGTATATTTCTTTTGTACTGATATATTTATTTTAATGTCAAAATTAATATAGACTCATGAAACTGGTTTTTTGGTTAGTGTTGAGAGGAAAAATTTTTAAAACAGCTTATTTTTATAAGTGTTGTGCATTTAAGTTAGTCAAACCTAATTGGTTTGATTATATGTTTTTTATATTTAATTTGATGAGACTTACATTATTGATTAAAAACACATTTAAATTATAGCTCGCATTTACTCATTTCCACTTTTCACTTTGGAATTTTGCAAGAAATTTGTTGAAGAGCTAGATCATTTTGAAAAAAGTGATATTCCAAAAACAAGGCCAAACACAATGAACAAATATGGGGTTAGTTGTTGCATTTAATTTTGATTTATTACTATTAGATGAAGTCTAAACATTTGACAAACATAAGTATTTTATTTAAGTAAGAGATAATTGAAACTATTGTTTACAGATAATGCTAGCTGAACTGGGATTTGAAGATGAACTATTGCATCCTCTTAGAGTTCAATTCATGGAGCCTCTATGCAAAATTTTATTTTCAGATTGGGGTGGAGCCAGTTTAGACTCTCAAAAGGTTGGTCTGATTGTTATCATTTTATACAACAAATATCAATAAAAGAAAATTACGTGATGGCCTTATTGCAGATGTCTTTTTTGTTTTCCACACTGCTTCTGCTATTCTCTCGATATACATTAAAAATGGCCAGATTTAACCGAATTGACCAATATTGTGACTTCAAGATCACCTAAATGAAAAACATAAAAAATTCTTTGCATATTACAATTATTTGTAAGTTGTAACTTTTTAACATTGTTTATCTCATAATGAGAAATTAAATTTTTAGGTGTATTATGCTTTATCAACATTTAGGTTACGTCCCAAACTAAATACAATTCTATATAATTGGTTTCAAAACAAAAATATAATTTAAAATTTGTTAACTGTTTTAAATATAAAAATAATTTACAATTTTTTTTTGTTTAATATTTTGTTTGTTTTTTTAACAGATTTTCAAATTTGCAATGTGCAGCATATGCTTGAATAGAAAAACCTTAAACGCATTCGAATTTTAAGAAGGCAGGTCTAGCCTTTGAAGTTATTATCAAAAATTTTATATGTCTTATATTTTGTTAACAATAAAGCTATTGTATTATACAGCTCGACAAATTTGAGATAATTAGGCTAACTTACCAGACCTGCCATCTAAAAGAATTTTGAATCCGTTTTATAATCAAACTTTGTAAGTCAGCTATAAACAGTAAATTTTTTTTGAAAAAATGTCAAAAAATTAAAAAAGATGCAAAACTAAAAAATATTGAAATTTTTTTTATATATAAAACAGCTAAACTACTAAATTCAAACTTCAAATAATATTTTCATTAAAAACTATATTATCGTGCCCTATTTACGTTGGGATGCAAAACATTTTTTGATCTAACTTTACAAGAAAATATAATTTTTTTTAAATTTTGTTTTTTTTGGTATTCTTAAGGTCATAAACTTAGTCAATTTGGTCATTTTTTGATTGTCTTCTAAGAAATTAGCCGGGCTCAGTAGAAATTTCAAAAAACAAAAAAAAATCTATGTATTAAAGCTGTCATGTAAATCATTTCGCTTCAGTTTTATAATTGCCCATCACTCATTAATTTTTGTAGACCATTTGGTAATAAATATATAATTTATTGGTTTTTTAGTATTATCAAAATTTTTTAATTTTATATATTAGTCTTTTGTGGTGAAATATAAAATGGGGCAAGATGTAGATTTAGCATATCACTTTGACAATTCAGAAATAACGTACAATGTTTCACTCAATAAAAAGTTTACTGGGGGAGATCTGTACTTTGGTGAAATGAGAAATGAGACGAAACCTCTTCAATATGTTAGGTATTTTAATAATTAATTTTATTTATACTTTTATTCGTTGTTATTAGTTAAAATAAAATATTAATTAGCAATAATATATTTATTAATAAACGTTTTAAAATTATGGTTAAAAATTTTAATAAGATTGTTTTTAACATTGCATTTTTTAAATAGAAAAGTACTTTTAATTTTTATTGACGAGTTTTAATTTAGGGAAAGCCAAATGTAAAGAATTTTTTTATCAATCTTATTACGACTCTAAACAAACTGTGACATTAGCTCTTTGTTTCTCAATTGAGCTCATTTTATAAAACTAAATAGAATTCATCACTTAAAACAAATTGAATATTATATATTAATAGAATTATTTTAATTAAAAATTATTTCACCTAAATACTATTCATTATTGAGTAATAAAGGATAATGTTTATACAATAAATGCGTGTGTGTTAACCAAAAAAACAACCGTTGAATTGACTTTGAATATTGTTAACTTATTAAGTTTGAAATAATTAAGATTAAATGACGACGGTTTAGTAAAATCGCCAAATCAATAAGCACCGTAGGGAAAAATTACTTATTATATAGCCATGCTATTCGTTTACTCGCCAGGTGGGTAATTAAGCGACATCTGCCAACTTATTTCCTGCAGTGCTTAAATGAGCAAATGATGGCACATTAGACGCATTTGGGAACCTGCTGTAAACTCACATTTGTGAAACGTGCAACTCGCGGTAATTTATCATAAGTGTTTAGATCCTAATTTAACACTGTATTGAACCGAGATCTTTTTTGCGATTGAACGTGAAGAAAACTGAATGCAGATCATAAACAGGCTTTACCTCAATTTTCTTTTAGTCCAGACTTTTTTTAATTATTCAACTGATTTCCAAAATTATTGTACATGCGCCAGGTAATAAGAGTAGTGTATCCCGCCTTTAATAAGTTTGCTACATATTTATTCGCACAGGCTTATTGATGATTTTCTCAATTGTTTTTTAAAAACTTCGAAACATAAATCTCTTCCAACCGGGTAAAATAAATTAATTGTATTGTCTATTTGAATTATTTTCTCCTACAAATTTTTTAAATTGATATAATAACGTTTGAATAGTAATAGAGATTTTTGTCTACAATTATACTTATCATGTTTTAGGGCAAAAACAAATTATCTCTATTAACGAATTTTAACTTTGCTTTAAAATAGTGAGAATGCCTAATAGCAATAAAATCTCTTTATTTTGAATACGTCAATTATTTGAAATCACTTCAAGTCAAACAATTAAAAAATAAAAAGTCTTTTTAAAAACTTTGCTTAATTTGCAAATGGAATTTTTTTTTACACATTTCTTACCATTTGTTAAGGATTATTTTTTTGGCTAAACATATACACTTATTAATTTAAAATGTAGAAAATAAATTTTTTTATACAATTTTATTTGTTATTTGGCGACGAATCAAATTGTGAAAATTAAAACTTCAAATTAATTGAGTTATTTCGCAAATATAATCAAAAAAAATTATAAAAAAATAATAACTTATTAGAACACTTTTTTATAGCTTCCACAGTAATCATGAGAGTTAGTTAAAATAGAATTAAAAATAAGAGAAACTTTATAAAATCAGGTTATAAAGGTCAACAATATTTTGAGAGTTATAAGCTAACTACGGAGATAAAACCTGCCATCTTAGGGATTTTTAAATCCGTTTACCGTTTTTTCTAATCAAACTTAGTTAGTCAGCTATAAACTTGAAAATTTTTGAAAAAAATGCCAAAAAAATAAAAAAGATTCAAAAAAAAAATAAATTGAAAATAATTTTTTGCATATTTACAACAGCTAAACTGTTAAATTTAAACTTTAAAATATAGTTTCGTATTTTAGTTTGGACGCGAAATATTTTGTATTATCTAAATGCTGATGTAAAAGCTTGATATACTAAAAAATTTTATTTCTCATTATTTGATATGATAAATATAAGTTACAAGGGATTTTCATATGAAAAAAAGATTTTTAATTTTTTTTAGGGTATTCTTGATCTATCATAGGCCATTTTTAGATATGGACGGATGTAAGGAGCCCAGGCCGGAAGAAACTACGAAAAACGAAATATATATGAGATAAGGTCATCTTGGGGATAAATTCTTTTAGATTTTCATAAAATTCACGGTTGTGCCATTGATATTTATTAACCTGTGTAATTTGTATTGCTGTATTCTGTTTTATGGATATGTGCCGTTAACAGCTAGACAAATTTTTGAGAGTTATGAGCTTACTTTAAATATCAGACCTGGCAGCTTTAGGAATTTCAAATCTGTTTAGCTTATTTTTTAATTAAACTATGTAAGCCAGCCATGAACCTTAAAATTTTTAAAATTATGTTAAAAAAAACAAAAAAAGAATTAAAAACAAAAAAATATTGAAAAAATTATTTATATATATAAAACTGCTATTATTTTCTTTCAAACTTCGATTTTAAAATTGATAAAATATTGTGTCCCATTTAGGGTGGAGACAATTTTGCCTTTGGCTATTGATTTTTATTTAGCAAAATAGCCAAATGTTTTGTGCGCAAAGAGTAATTCGTAGGGACCAACGTGACCATTAATGTAGAACATTTATTTTTGCACACAGAGCAATTATTTAGTGCGCATAGAGCTATTAATAAGATCAACGGTATTACAAGGTCAGGAAAAAAAATTATATCTTTTCCAGGATCCCCAAATTAAATGGGACAACACAAAATAAAGGTATGTGAATGCTTGCGAGCTCAGCGATTCTTCGTTAAAAAACGATTAACCCCAGCAGTCGCATATGTAAAAAAGAAAGTGGTTTTTGTACCATCTCAAAAAACTTTTAACACACTCTGCAACAAAATTGACCTCAATTTTTAGGGCAATAATGTAAAATTTATTTTCTAGGTCTCATTATTTTTCCGATTTCACATTTGTCTTCTATTATTCCCGTTGACATCTAGTTTTATTTAATATTAGGTCAAAATCTTTGAGGTCTTATGACCTATATGAATTGAATAAAAATTGAATATGTCTTTCAAGCTTTATCACCACCATTTATTTATTTTCCATCTTACTATTTTTAAAAATATTTTTGAGGTTTATGCATAATTTTTGGTGACAATTGGACATTTCTAAATTATTAAATTTTTACCCATTTAAACTAAAATGCATCTTAATATATAAAAACACATATATAACTGTTTTCTTACTTAATTAATATTCCGCCCCTCCCTTCTTGATTTCCTATCCCAATCACGTCAATCACTTCCAAAATTTAGTGACAAAAAAAATAAAAAAAAATTTAAATTTTTTTACGAATATCATCTTTTGAAGCCCATTCACCAAATGAACTAATGTTAGGTAAAAATTCTTTTGGCTTGGAAAGAGTAGAAAACAGGCCAACAAATTTTTTAGATTTATGGGCCAACTACAGAGACCAGACCTGCTATCTTAGGGTTTCATCCTTTTGCCATTTTTTAATCAAACTTTGTAAGTCAGCTATAAACATTAAATACTTCTAAAAAAATATTTAAAAAGAAAAAAAAAAGTTAAAAATAAATTGAAATTTATTTTATTCACAACAGCTATGTTGATTTCAAACTCCATATAATATTTTTTATTAAAAACCCATAATATATAGAGTCCCATTTAGGTTGAGATGCCAAATATTTTATGTTATACAAATGTATGTAACTTGATGTACTTAAAATTTTTTTTTCATTATTTGAAATAACAAATATAAATTACAAAGGAAAATATGAAAAAAAAAATCTCAAATTTTTTTCTCTTTAATGTGATATTTTTACAAAGTGAATTAAATGGGTGCTAATTACTATGCTCATATACTAATTAGCCAAGTATAATTTTAAATAATTTTTATAACTAGCATTTGAATATTAAATGGTAAATTAAAATCTCGTTTGCTGGATTGAAAAACAATAAGTGCATAATTTTTTTCAAAAATCTTCTAAAATCATTTTCGTAGAATATCATATATATATTTTATTGAATTTATGTGAGCCTATCTTTAGCATTTCAAACAGTTCATTTTTAGAAGTTCAAAATCAACCATATTTAGTATATAAAATTTTTTGTTCCTGAGAAAAATAAAAATTGGGCTGTGAAAAAAACGTTTAAGGGGTTTAAATTCAGTAGGTTAATATGTCCCAAAAACGATTCCCATCTGCGTTGCCCATTTTTTTGTTTCAAGTTCTTTGTTCACCTTTTTAAAATGTATCAACGCCAGAATTATGTTTAATATTAACATTAAATTCTGTATTATCATGTTTAGAAATTTAAATTAAAATAAAAAGGATTAACCTATATTACTTCCCTAATTGATATCGTTACGTCAAAAACTGTTTAAAATATAAAAGCAGTTAGTTTGAAGGTGCGAAAAAGTGCAAATTTTGAATAATTTTGTATGAAGCTTAATTAATCCGTCCTTGTTTATTAAATAAATGGGTGATGTTGCTAATAGATTTTAATGCTTTTTTAGCCATTAATTAATTTGTTAAAGAAACAAAAAAAAGTTTTCATATGATATCTTATTAAACTATCCCTCAATTAATAGGTTTAAGTCATCGAACAGTTTGTGCTTCTTTTTCCTAGGTCGGGCTACAAAAATGAGTGAGCTTTTAGTTTGACTGAAACGAGGGATATTATCTATAAATGGTCAAATAACCAAGAATTATTAGAAATAAATTACAAATTATATGTATCAAATTTAACATTGAAGTTTATCATTTAATGTAGATATCAGCATCAATTTGGGCATTGTTTATTGCACCGTGGGCAGCAGAGACATGGAGCGGAGCCAATTAAAAGCGGTAAAAGGTTTGTTTTACATACCACATTATTAATTTCGAATTTCATAAAATATAAACATGATGTTTTTAATGTGCCATACGAACCGAATTTTTTATTTTACCATTTGGGAAGGTAGGGGTTACAAAACAATATAAGTATAAACTAATCCTTAACCTTTCCAGATATGATTATTTTTGATTTTTGAAATTAACGTTTGGATCTTTCGTATATAAAACAAATCAACAAATATCAAATTCAGAAAAAATAAGTTTATGAAAACATAAGAATGCATCCATGATAGCCTGCCTTATCTCATATATATTTTCCGTCTTAGTTTCTTCCGCCTTCGGCTCCTTCTGTCCATAAGGAAAATGGCCTTTTTTGACCAAAATGACAGATCTAAATATACCCTAAAAAGAAAAAACTTAAGAAAACTTATTTTTATCACAAATAGCACAGTTAAACAATTTTTGAGAGTCATGAGCTAACTACGTAGATCAAACCTGCCATTTTATGAATTTTCAAATCCGTTTACCGTTTTTTCATTCAAACTTAGTTAGTCAGCTATAAACATTGCAAATTTAAAAAAAAATGCCAAAAAAACAAAAAAGATTCAAAAACAAAATAAAATTGAAATTTTTTGTGCATATTTACGACAGCTAAACTGTTAAATTCTATCTTCAAATAAAACTTTTATTAAAAACCGATAATATATC
>CM060242.1:18690846-18960740 GCA_030555515.1 Acutogordius australiensis | reverse complement strand
TGTCCTATTTAAGTTTGGACGCCTATTTTGTATTATCTAAATGCTGATGTAAAAGCTTAATATACTCAAAAATTTTATTTCTCATTATTTGATATGATAAATATAAGTTACAAGGCATTTTTATATGAAAAAAAAAGATTTTTATTTAAAGTATTCTCGATCTATCAATTTGACCAAAAAAGGCCATTTTTTTAATGTGGACGGATGTAAGGATTCATAAAATTCACGGTTGTGCCATTGATATTTGTTGACCTGTTTAGTGAGAAATAAATTTTATTATATATCAAGTTCTTATATCAGCATTTAGATAATACAAAATTTTTTGCGCCCAAACTTAAATACGACACGATATTATCGGTTTTTAACAAAAATATTATTTAAACAGTTCAGCTGTTGTGAATATGCAAAAAAATTTTAATTTATTTTTGTTTTTGAACTTTTTTGTTTTTTGACATTTTTTTTAAAAATTTTCAATGTTTATAGCTGACTTACTAAGTTCAATTAGAAGAAACAAAAATGCCTAAAATAACAGCTTTAATCTCTGTAGTTAGCTCAGACAAAAATTTGTTGACCTGTGTATCCAAAATTGGATTTTACCCAAGTGTTGAATTTTTTAATATAACCATATAACTATATTTTAAACTAAAAAAATATATTACACAGGTCTACAATTTTTTGAGTGTTATGAGTTAACTACAGAGATCAAAATCTGCCATCTTAGGGAATATCAAATCCGTTTACCGTTTTTCCTAATCAAACTTAGTCAGTTATAAACTTTAAAAATTATATGAAAAAGGTTAAAAAACCAAAAAGATTCAAAAACAAAAATAAATTGAAATTTTATTTTTGCATATTTATAATAGTTAATCTGTTAAATTTAAACTTTAAATAATAATTTCATTAAAAACTGATAATATTTCGTGTCCTATTTAAGTTTGGACGCGAAATTTGTATTATTTAAATGCCGATGTAAGAGCTTGATATATTAATAAAAAAATTTTTTCATTATTAAATATATAAGTTACAAGGTATAATATGCAAAAAAGATTTTTAAATTTTTTCTTTTTAGGGTATATTTAGACGTGTCAATTTGGTCAAAAAAGGCCATTTTTCATTATAGACGGATCTAAGGGGCCAAAGACGGAAGAAACTAAGAAAAACTAAAAGCATTAATGAGATTAGGCCATCATGGGGATGCATTCTTTTATGTTTTCATAATAATCACGTTTCTGGCATAAATGTTTGTTGACCTGTGTTATTTGCGCCCAGAGTCAATTTAAAAAAGCATCGAATTTTTGAAATATTTTTTTTGTTTATATCTTATTTAACTAATTTTTAATGACTGTATTAGATATAATCTCATAGTGTGGATGCGAAGTTCAGCCATTCGTAATTTGGAGTGCCCTATGTGCGAAGGAAAGCCAGAATTGGTTCCGACTCAAGGCTATGGTGATGGATATTTCCTAACCTCGGCTTGATATATAAATAAAAGTTGGTTTTTTCACATATTAAGGGTGTAATTACTAACAAGCCAAATTATCTCAAAAACTCAACTGACCTTGAAAACAATATAATATTGAAATATTTATTTATAAAACATAATTTTATTAGATAGATTATACTGCAACAAAATTAACTCTAATTTTCCGGGCAAGAATAAAAAATATATAACTTAATTCACATTTATATATTGATTTCAGATATGGCTCCCGTTGACGTCTAGTATTTATTAAAAATGATCAAAGTCGTAAAATTGTGCTGACTCAGACTTTTTGGGGTCTTATAAGGCCTTGGTCTCATAGAATTAAACAAAAATTTAATAAATTTTTTTAGCCCTTTACACCACTAAATTTATATAATTTTTAACATCCTAATTTTTTATTTAAATTTTCGAATTGCATAATTTTTGGTGACAATTTTGGACATGTAATTATTAAAATTCTATCCTAGCTTAAATGCATCTAAATATTAAAAAAACACCTAATAAATTTTTTTTCAGTTAATCAATATTCCGCCCCCTCCCTTCTAGATTTCTTTCAAATGCCATTCTTAGACATCATGTGAATCACTACCAATTTTGTAATTTTGATTTACAAAAAATTTAACAATGTTTTTTTCAAAATTTTTTTTTAAATATTGTCTATTTAAAATCTATTTTGTCACCAAATAAACTATGAATTGAGTAAAAGTGATTAAGTTTCATAGGCTCAAAAAGGGTAAAATAATATGTAATAAAAATTGTGATTTTTTATATTTTTTACAAAGACGTTATAATTTTTACAAAATTAATTAATTTGATACTGATTTTGATTCTCATATATAAAATTACTCAAATATAACTTCATATAATTTTTTTTATTAGCATATAGATTTTAAATGGTTAATCTCGTTAATTGCAAAAAATGCGTGTATTTAAATTTAAAAAATCTGCCAAAAACATTTTCTTAGGGTATCACTGTATTTAAATTTTTTCCAGCTTATCAAGATTTGTAAACAATTTTCAAGCAAATAATTAAAAATTAGGATGTATTAGAATTAATTGTTTGCGGATTTGAATTTAGTAGCTTAATTTGCCCCAAAATCAATCCTCATCTGCTTTGCCCATTTTTTTGTTGCGTAGTGTTATTAAGTGTAAAAAGTATTATAAAAATAATGTTTGAAAATTACATATTAATTGTATAACACAAGTCAAAATGAAAGCAAGGATTATATATTGTTTTTCCTCTCATCTAGTTTTAGCCTTTTAACGAACCATAAACTGGCAATCGTGAAAATGCAGAAGGTCAAGTTTTTAGTAGAAACTCAATAACCTAAAAATATTTAATAAATATTTATTCTAGAGATATATTACACCGGTTAACAAATTTTTGATATTTATGAGCTAATTACAGAAATTAAACGTGCCACCTTAGGATATCAAATCTGTTTACCTTTTTTACTAATCAAACTTAGTAAGTCAGCTATAAACATAAAAAATTTTAGGAAAAATGTCAAAAAAAAAAGAAACAAAAAAAAATATTAAAAAAAAAATTATTGTTGTAAAAACAGTTGAACTAATTCAAACCTTAAATAATATTATTAATTAAAACCTATAATTAATTTTAGGTTGGGGTGCCAAATATATCCGCAAAACTTCTAGCCCGTAATTCAAAATAAAGAGTTGGATTAATTCAAAGCTCATGTTAGGTATTTGCGGTTTATATTTTATTCATAGAAGAGCCCCTCCAATGCCTTCAGTAAAATAAATTTCTATAGTTAAACAATGATTAAAAGCCGCATAGTAATATATTAGTCTTGATTTGAATTAACCCCTCTATCTCTTTGATCACAATTAATCCTAATTTTTAATATTATTTTTTTAAATAATCACCTAAGTTGCTCATTAAATAAAAAAACTTTTTAATTCAATTTAAAAATTTAAACGGGAAAAAATAAGACTAAGTTTGAAGAGTAGTTACAACAAATAGGGAAAAAACATTTTTAATGTTAATACATCTTAAGAAAAATAGCGAATTTCATTAAATTGTTATACACCTTAAACTTGAACTAGTTGGATTACAAAAAAATTGTATAGGAATAGGGTTTATGTAATATATTTTAAATGTAATTTAAGTACATAAATCAAATATCGTTGATTTATACCCAAAATAAACCTCTTTGTAAGATTCAAAATGTAATAGTCTTTTAACGCTGAGGTCAAAAAACATTCGCCCGCGAAAATATGTTTCGGACGCTGACCCTAAGTTCAATAATATCCCGCCGAAAAATTTACTTTGGACGTTTTGGTCAGGTCCACAAACAAATTTTCCTTCGGCGGAATATTGGGACGCTGACATTTACATTTTATTAAATTGCTTGTAAGATAGTCTCTTTTATTGATTCTGGCAATTATGACATTAAATATTTCTATAATTTAACTTTGAGAAGAGGTTTATTATTGCTTTAAATTTTTTTTGGAGTCAGCGAATTCCTCATACGGGGTATGGTACCTCGTATCGGACCCATCGGCTTGTTTCGGACTTGGACTTTGATCTAACGAACCTCCTATATCGTCTTCTTGCTCTGATATGCTTTCTAAAATTGATTAATACTGTTGCTGAGATTTATCAGATTAGGCATGTATAGAGAATAAGATTTGAAGACCATTTTTTTTAATCCAAAATTTTGTTATTTTTAATCCGATCTTGCGTACATTTTTTTAAATAAAATAACTTAAGGGTGCCTCCCAAATCATTGTTTTTTTAGATTAAAATTTAATCAGTTGGTAATTTACCTTTATTTTGCAGGTCCAAAATCAGAATTTTAAGTAGCTCTTCTATGAACTTTAAATGCGCACATATATGCTTATGCACTATGTATATTATATTATAGGCAAACTATTTGTTATGAATGCTAAAAGATCAAAAAATTGACTGCTTATATTTAATGTTCTCACACATACGTTTACCGCTCCACGCTCTCACTATATCAAGTATATAAAATTCTTAAAAAAAGTGTTTGAAGCGAAGAATAAATATTTTTTTAAAAAAGGTGGTATAGAGAGAGCCTAATTTCATAAAAGTGGAAATATTTGAATTTTAAGGTTTGGCCTGTACAAGCTTAAAAAATAAAAATACAGCGTTTAATCCGAAGTTTAAAATTATCTATTAATTATCTTTTCTATCGAACATTATTTATTTATTATACCGGTCTACAAAAATTTTAAATTTTTTGATTAGTCCCATAACACAGGTTAACAAATTTTTGAGGGATATGAGCGAACCACAGAGATCAAACCTGCCATTTACGGATTATCAAATTCGTTTACCGTTTTTCCTTATCAAACTTAGTAGATCATAAACATTAAATTATAGAAAAAATGTCAAAAAAAAAACAAAAAAGATTCAAAAACAAATATAAATTGATTTTTTGCATATTTACAACAGTTAAACTGTTAAATTTAAAATATGTTTATTAAAAACCGATAATACTCCGTGTCGTATTTAATTTTGTACGCGAAATGTTCTGTATTACCTATATGCTGTGTAGAGCTTGATATACTAAAAATTTTATTTCTCATTATTTGAGATAATAAATATAACTTACAAGGAATTTTTATATGAAAAAAGTTTCTTGAATTTTTAAATTTAGGATATTCTCGAGGTCGCAAAATCTGTCATTTTAGTCAAAAAAGGCCATTTTTTTGATATGGACGGATCTAAGGAGCCCAAGGCAGAAGAAACCACGAAAAATGGAAAATATATGAGATAAGGCCATCATGTGGATGTATTCTTTTATGTTTCCATAAACTTTTTCTGACTTTGATATTTGTTGACCTGGGTAATGTGTATTAATTTTCACCTTTTCCCTTTTTTTCATTGATTTTATTCAACATGTCCTAAACATTAAAATGTAGAAAATGTGCTAAAAGTGGCAGAGGCCTAAAGACCCAAAAATTAAAAAAATGTCTTAAGTAAGTTTTTTATGCAATTATTGAGTGAGTGCTATGCGGTGACGTTTATAACCTCTGCGGTCAATAGAATTAAATGCGTCTTTTCGCCACTACCATAATATCCAGTAAAATGAGGCCGCAATCTCAAAAAAATTACAGCACAAAGGCTTTACAATACCAAAAGTCGAAGGCCAGAGGTATCCACCTACTTAAACGCTCCCCTCCCTCTTCTGCCCTATATCTCTTGAAAGAGACGGCGCACTTGTCCGGGCTTAACCCATTTTAGCCCGGTTGGGTAATAGGCAATTACTTAACCTAGACCACGAGCTAAAGAATTTCTGGCCAGTAAAATGACAAATTTTATTATATTAAAAATAGACTGATTAGAAAGCCATTCTCAGTTAACAATTTAATTTATTTATTTTAAGATAGTATTTCCAAGTTAAAATTTTAATTAAGCTGAAGAAAAAAATGAGCAACTGGGTCATCAACTACTGATGTACAACACGGACAGTCGAAGTCGCTTGTTTCCACTCTACTCTTGCTATTAATTTCCATCAATGTTCTTGAAGCAGAAGTTTGCAGCCGAAAGAATATTGTATGCAATCGACGCCTTTTAATTTTCTTAAAGAATTTTGTAAAAGTCCTGTAAGATTTAAATGATTTGTCGTTTCTATATTTACCATAAGCTTTGTCAAAAATTAAACCAAATGTTTTTGAGAGAATTTAGAACAACGAGAAGCTTAATTTCTTTTGCGAGATTTAGGTTTAGAAAGGACTAGATTTTATAAATGTTTTACTTACTTGAGTTTTATAAAAAAAAACATTTGGATTTGTTATTGCTTATGTGTCAAAAGCACTAATATTAAGGTCCAATTACAAGTAATGTTTAGGCCCAGCTAGAAATTCTTTTTTCCAAATTATCCAGCGAATAGCTTGATCGTGAATCTTTAAAAGCGGAGACAATGTTTTATTAGAGAGAAGTATAAATAACTCCGATCCATAAGTTTATGTGTAGAATGACTGAAACATATATGGTCAATTCCACCTCAATCCAACAAGTCCGGGAGGGTTACCCCTTTAGAATTGGTTGAAATTTTGCATGGAGGTAGTATTTATTTAAGGATATTTCATTATGTGGAAATTTTTTTTGACCGGAAGTGATTTTTGACGGAGGTAGAGGCAAAAAAAAATTGCAAGGTGAATTTTCACATTTGATGCAACTTTGGGAGGTTATAAGTCAAAAAGTATTATAGCTAGAGACTAAATTTTCTTTTAAAAAAGGACCATAAGGGCTATCTTGCATGTGTTTATTATTTTATATAATTTATTGTAAAAATTTGCAATTTTCTAAAGAACATTCAGTTTGATATAACTAAAAAAACGTATTTTTAAATTTCTTGAAAAATTTCTAACAGTCCTTAGTATTTATTATTAATATGTGAACTCAAAAGTATGGAACCGACAGGACTCTTATAAAAATTCAAAAAATTAATATTTTTTTTATTTTTAGACAAAAATTTGCTACCTGCACTATATTTAAATATTCAAAAGTGTTAAATTTGATTTTATATAAGAAGTTATACATAAGGGCAATTATGTTGGGCTAAAATTTTATTTATTTGATTTATACTAATGTTAATTTTTAAAATTAAAAGGACACTTCAGATCAAAAAAATTGGTAATTTTCAGTAATTTACTCCTACCTTCAGAGCCGACTTGGCAAACTACCGATCCAATTTTAAAATTTAAAAATGCATTTTATACATAAAACATCGCTTTTTCACATAAATTTCCCTCAACATTTTTTAACGTACCCATGGCCTATAAAAAACAAAAATTTGCCAACTTTTTTATTTTAAGTTGTAAATAATAAAAACTCAAAATTGGTATGCTTACATTTGATCGTAAATAATTCTCAATATTTATCCTTAGCGAAATTCAAAAAATTTTGTTAAATTTGTTGTATAAAATAATTGTTGGGAGGATTTTAGAAATAATGATACAGGTAAAAACTTAATACTAATTCATTTTTTTACTTTTATTCATTAGTTTTTAAATAAATCAGCCACAAAAACGTTAAATCTGATAAAAAAGGTAAATTAAAATATTTTTGGCCTATTTAGAATTTTGAGAATCAACAGATGTTTTCTTTTCATGCATATCCACAAACCTAAAATAAACGTAAAAAGTCAAATTTTTTATGATACACAGTGAAATGGTTTTTTGATAATATAAATACATAAAACAAAGGGATTAACAACTTTAAATATAATCGGGCAGAATTAGTTTCAATAATGAATTTATAAACTAAATATTAGACCCAATTAATAATGAATAAATACAGTATTTTTTACTAATTTTCACAAATGCCAAATATGTTTTTGAAAGGCTATTTAGAACTACCATCTATATCTAATCGACTTTAATAGAGTTAAAAAACCAACAATTCTAGATCCATTTACATCTTATTGTTTCATAATAAAGACGTATTAGACCTATTAAAGATAGGGGAAATATCACAATTATTTGATTCTATAGGCATATGGATTAGGGCATTGACCTAAAGATTTTTATAACTCAGTGTATCCTAACGAATTTTTACACAAGAATTTCTTTTTGATAATATAACAATTACAAATTTAATTAAATAATGGAATGATTTCATACTCTCCTTTTTTTGTAATTTTTCTATCTCGTTCTTATAAAATTTTCTGTACATAACGTATATAATATTTTTTTAACACTTAAACAGGCAAATTATGATTGATTTTATAGGTTCTAAATATTATTAGTTAAATAAATATAATAAAAAAATAAGCTTGCACAGAAGAACACAATCGGAGTTAGTTTTTTGACATCTAAAAATTTGTTTTTTTTGGCAAATTTTAGTTTTTTTGTTCTGGAAGCGTCAAAATCCAATGAAAAATGCTGGGGCTACTATATGTTATTAAGCGATTTGATTTATAAAATGCATTTTATATTAAAAAAGGTTGGCTGGTTAACCAGAAAGTCGATTTTGAGCAAAATTTTCACTTTTTATCGGTTTTGAGGTTTACTTTTTCATTGTAAATTTAATAATGAGTAAAAATCAAATAAATTAAACTCTTATGGTCTAACATAATTGCCCCTATGTCCTGCTTTTTAAACACTATCAAATTTGGCACTTTGACATATTCTAATATAGTGCAAAGGGCATAAATATGTCCCAAAGTTAGGGCAATATTTTTTTTTTAAAGTCATGTTGGTCCCAACCTTTTAAGGTCATATATTTATTAACATTATTATGGGCCATATTTTATAAATTTTACCATAACACATTTTTCAGCTCTGTACACCATTTTTCCTTATTCTCGGTTGAGCATTGTTTTAAAATCCTCACCAGACTCTGCACAAAAAACCAGATTGTCGGCGTAAAACAAACCCTTAAGCCTATTTTTTACATTTAGGACACTAAATTTTAAATTACATGGTACATGGTCGAAAATATCATAATTTAAATATTTAAAAAATAGGTGATAGCTGACTGCCTTTCTTGAATCTCTTTCTAAATCCGGGTCAGAATCGTTAAAAAGCATTTAGAGAGCGCTACCTCGATTCATGTCCTCAATCATGGCAAGAGAATTGTATAAATTAAAAATTTCCCCTCGAAAAGTTAACCAAATTTAAGCAATATTACATTTTCCTAATAAAATAGAATAAAAATAATATGATTTAAAAGTATCTGTTTAAATTAATTCATATAATTTTTTTTATAAAATACTTACACTTTAAGTCTCGAAGACGCAATTGATATAGCCCGATGGGCTGAAGAAAGGAAAAAAACGTGGTAAAGGAGTTTTCTAAATTCTGGTCAGTTTAAACCCTTTGTTGACTTGTTTTATTAATATTTTTAATTTACCATGACTCAATGGTGGCGTATCCGATGGCCGTGGAACATATTCCGGCACGTATTTTGGTTCGATCTCAGGTGTTTTAATGTAGTAAGGCTCGTCGTATATTGGTGGTGTCGTTATTTTGATATTTGATTCCTTTAAACGTTTGTTATTTGTCAAATGGTTGTTAATAGGATCTTTGCTGTTGCTAGTATCAGCGATATGAAACATTTTTTGCAAGGGTATAAATTTGCGCAGCGCGATAAGAATGACAATCAAGACAATTCCTAGCATGAGCCACGTGACCGGGCTTTTAAGTACGAAAACAACAGCTGTCTGGGTGTTATTACCTTTCCCGGCACAACAAGACGTTGTTGTGAGGGGTAAGAAAATAACAATTTTTGAGGTTGTGAGTTTTGAGGGTGGCCGTGTCGTTAAGGGTGAAGTTTGAGGGTTAGACGAGGAAGGCAAAATATGTGAAGTCTCAGTGACAGGCGTTTCGGATTCGGTTGGTGTTTCAGTCAATCTTTGATGCGATTATGATTTAGAGGTTTACATTTTTATGACGATAAATAATGAACAAACTACTTATTAGCAAGAATATTAATGAATTGTAATTATAAAATAAATGAATTCTTAGCGATTGAATTTTTTTACCCTTCTTAAGACTAATGAGGGCTAAAAAGATTTGACTAAAAATAAATATAATCAACTTCGTCGTGGCACCCCATCCACTTATATCAATGATTTGGGTCTCCCATTTAAGTTTTGAGGGTCTTCCTATGCCCTTTAGTTTAAGATCCTTAAGAGCACGTGATTGCTTCCGCGCTCTTCTATATCGATCCATCGAAGACTTATTTAATTTTAAATTGAATCAGTCCATATGAATTTTTTATTGTTCACCGATAAACAATTAAATTAACTAAAGAACGTCAATTTTTATATGTCTCAGGCATATTCCTAGGAATCAATCTTATTTTTCTATATATAAAAAACATATAATTTTTAACCTTAACTTATTATAAGAGTATTCTATTTTAGAGCGTTAACATCAGGTTACAACAATAAATTACAATGAATTGTCCTGACCTAAGGCAACATTTTCAGTATTTTTAGAATAAAAATTATAGTAGAGTAAAATAATCGATTTTTATTTATATAAAGCCACGAGAAAATGAAGTTTTAATAATATTTATTTTAGGGACTATTATTTATTGTATATAATCTAGTTAAAAAAAGACTTATTGTCGATGTAAAATGACTTTAAACGATTTCCTCTCAATCGAAATACATATTTTCAAATTTAAAACCAAAACTCTTAGCACGTGACTTTATATCCACTTATATTCATAATTTTCGATAGGTATCAAAAAATTTCGAAGCATATTTTATTAAATAGTTATGACAATATTAATAATAAATTGAGATGGCGGTTAATTATTTTATCTAATAGTATCATTAATATTATTATTTGGCCGTTGTAAAGAGTTTATTGCTGTGTTTGAAAATTATGCTAAGGAATGTTGTAAGTCCACGAGACATTTAAAGAGAAAAAATCCAAGGAAGACATACAACAAAGAAAATGTGGCAAAGTAAGAACTGAAATTAAGCCAATCAAATATTAAATGCGAACTAATAGGTTAGAGAATGACAAAACATTTGTTATTAGAGAATGAACTAAAATATGTGCAAAATAAAATAATAACAAGGTGTAGGAAACGCAAATTGGTCCATCGTGTCGTGGAATGTTAAGTAAGTTATATATTGGTCCCTATAAGCACCACAGACGCAGAAGTATTTAACATAATTTAAACAAATATGTCAAAACAAATAAGATATCGGAATTGTAATATATTGTTTATTGCTTTTGATCAATATTAATTAGTTAATTTTTTAAGTCTAATAAATAAAAAATACATAATTAAATTAGAGGGGTAAGCATAATTGAATTGTGTAAGACTCGCATCATTCATTATGAGTGTATATAGAGCTCCCTAACGTTTCTTATCTTGCAGAGCTGTTGTCGGTTAACTTCCCACGGCGTTCTTGGCGCAAAATCAGCCATAGGCGATACTCATAGCATGTCGTTACGCCGTAACTGATTACGGCCCCGGAAGAACCTTCCAGTGGCTAATCATATGTAAATATATGTTTATAAATTCAACAGCATAATCTAAAAAGGTTATAAATTATTATTTATATTATATAAGGCACGAATATTATGATATTTGCAATTTAATTAAGGTACGGTAAAAATATAAATTAAATTTTTATTAGAGTAATATCAATCAGAATATATTCATGAATAAGACATGCATGACAAAACTACATTAAAGAAAACACATTTAAAACTTAAATCAATGCCAATATATAGAGACGTATACTTCTTCGTAGATTCCGGCATAAGCACAAACAAAAGGTACAAGGACAGCGAACAAAGTTGTCATTTCAGGTAATGTAAAGGCCTGGTTGAACGCTCAGCACACGGTGGAAAGACATATTTATTTTGTCAGCCTAAGTGAAATTTTGATAAAAAATAAAGATAATTTAAGCCTTCATAGATTGGTTCTTATATGAGCCTAACAAATAAATTTTGAAGCCGTGGTGCGAGAGCTCAACCAGCCTTTCGGATATTCATATAGCATGCCCTAGCATTTTAAGTAACACTTTTAAAATATATTAATGTGAAATGTGCAACCAATAAGGGATATTAGTAAACTAGGTGAAATGAGAAAAAAGCCGATTGGCATAATTGAGCATCGTCGACGCCTATACTTTACATAATTATAGACCTCATATTCTTAGTTTGACACAACAAATATACACCAATAAATTAACACAAGAAAGCAAATGCATAAAATTTAATATATGAGACTTGTTGAAATCGTATAATTTAAAAAATTAAGTATTGATTAACATTAAAATAGCAAGCATTTGGTGTAATAAACTTCATATAAAAATCCAAAAATATTAGAGGACTAAGTGAAGTTTATGAAAGCTCTAAATTATTTCCTCCTTTCTGATGTTTCTTCAATACAAACCTCCGGCCTTGCTGCACACCCGGAAGTCAAAAAAATTAAATATTAAAAAAAAACATGTACGACCTCAAGTTTCCCAAAATAAAAAAGTATGAATTTTTTTTATATAACAATTTAGACTTTAATTCTCCATTTAAAATAATGCAATAAATCTTTTATTTAATCATGTTTTCTACGGTAATTAAATTATATTTGGCACGAAATCTTTTAAAGGGCAAATTAATTTACCAAGAAAAATTAAAATTTGTTTTGGTATAGTAAAATTTTAGGTATGTTATATATAAAAAAATTGTTTCCACATTTCTATAGCTGCCTTACCGGTGTTGCAAAAATGGGTATAATATCGGAATAGCTAAATCAGTCAAAATTTGGACAATTAAATGATCATTTGTAATGGCTTTCGTCACAACGCAGCTCATATTTAATATAATGATGACCTCATCAAAAATATATAAAGTCAGACAAATTTCGTTTTCCTTTCCTATTTTGTCATAATCTCTTATTTTCCACCACTGACATACAAAATACGCGGCAATGATCTTTTTGGGGCGAAAAAATATGTTTTCGTAAATATTACACATCAAAAATTGTTACCCCTGACATTAAATCTCCGACTGCTGAAAAATCTTTCTTCCGCCTACTACTCAAAATGGCAATAAATAAGATGGGACAAATAATCATTTTATAACATACGCGCGGCTTTATAGTTTTAGCGTAGTTGATTATTCAATTCAAAAGTTTAAACGCGGAACTTATTTTTTATAATAAAAATGTGCTAGAGCCAGATTAATTTTGAAGTTTTAATTAATTTCAATGTGAAAAATTTTGAAATTGAGGTTGCAAAAAACGTTCTACACATATTTTGTCTTTTTTTAAATTTTCCGAATGTGCAGGGCCAATGCCGAAAGTTTAATTGAAAAATGAAAAACATTGGTAAAAATAGTTCCCTTTAAAATTAATATTTCATAAACTTCACTTAACCTTCATATATTTAATAGACGTGTTATATGCGTAATAAAACATTTGAATTCATTTCTAAGCTTCCGGGTAGTGGGTCCATAAAAGTGCGCGAATTTTGGAATTTTTGAAAGCTATGATAGCTTATTATAAAATTATGTCTGATAGTACTATTAAATTGTTATTTATATTCTAATTGACCTGTGCTTAAACTCAGACATAAAATGAGTTATGGAACAACGCTCGCTCTAAATAGAGTCTAAAAACCATAAATAAAAAAGAGTAACAGCAAAACTTTAGTTATCATGCAAAGGTAAAATAGATTTAGAACATATATGGATTTTATAATAAGGCGAGATTTATATTAATAGAAAATACAAGCAAAGTTAGAACATCAAGCCGGCCATTATTTAAAAGTTTAATACTCTATTTGTTGTACAATTGCAAGATAAACCTTTATATATTTAAGATTAAACAAAGGTTTTCTACGGGAAAAATACATTAAACGTATCTATTTTCAATTAGTTAACTGCTTCTATCTAAAAGTATTTAAAATATTTTAAAATATCTCAAAATTTTTAAAAAACATAATTTTAACATAAACTTTTGTTATATATATGCAAAATGTGGTTTTGGCAACATAGCAAGGCGATGGTGCCCTAATTTTTATGATACCCAACAACATAAACATTAAGCTGGACATGAGATTAAGTATAAAGTTGAAGGTTTATAGCCGTTTGATATAAAAAGAATTAATAATTTTACCTCATCAGCCGTATACATCAGATCGACCAATTGTTGCGTATAATAATCTAAAGGTAATAGAGGACATTGAATTTTTTAGAATATTAGCTTTAATTGTAACAAAAAATAGCACAAATGCTACCCCCGACCTAAACATTAACCCGTCAAACAAAGTTAATTTCCAAATTCAACTTAAATTAAATATTTAATTGAAAATTATGCTCAAATCGACCCATGTGATTAAAAAATCTTAAACAAAATAGGACTGTATTACCAAAAATTTGAAGTATGAAAAGTTTGTTATCTTTTTCGGAACGACACTTCTTTATCTGATCCAAGTGTAATGTGGTCTAAAGGAAAAAATATAAAAATATACAATTAATTTATAAAATCAGGTAAGTTAGAAGTTGGGAATTACTAAAAAATTAATATAGTGTAATGGTAGTTTTACCTTTCCATCTGGAAAAGAAATAGTTATTCCGTCTAATGTTATATCAAGTGTTCCTTTCTGATCCGAATAAAGACTTCCGATAACAAATGTTCCACCAATTTCAGACCCTTATAAATTTTATTAAAAAATGATATAATTAGTTGATTGTTGGCAATTTTATATTAACGAAGACCAGACTATTGCCAGAACTCTTATAGTACCTATTTTTAAATTCGTTTACAGATTTCGCTATCAGGTCAAACTGTGGTTAGTACTTAAGTCATAATTGCAGAAGCGCATAAATGTCTTTGCAATAACGCTGGTAGGAGTGTCTTCTTATATTTCCTATTTTTCGGATTTCAAACTTTAAATTCTCGCAAATCAGAACCTATTTCAACGAGTTCATTAATGGCACCTAGACGGTAATGCTAAAAGCCTTTTAGTAATTCAGAACCATGTGTTTTTATACTAATTTTTTAGAAATGAAAATGAAATAAGCCACTGGTACAATTTTCATTTAATTTTAAGAAGCAGCTTAAAAATTAATTTTGCTGAATATTAAAAAAAAATTGTTAAAGAGTAAAAAAAACATTATTAAGAGATGGCTAAATAATTATTTTAACTTTAATTTGAACGGAAATATAGAAAATAATTCAATTTTTTTTGTTATTTTAAAAATTGCGAGTTTTGCCGATTCTGTATAGAAGAACTTAGGAGGATCCGAAAAAAGGTAAACGTATATAAAGTACAACAATTTTGATCTAGTGACCTAATATTTATCAAAACCAAAAGTTACAATTTGTCAACTTGAAAATTAGATACAAATAAACTAATTAGCAGAACAAATAACAAAATAAGATTACCTAAGACCTTTTTGTTATGCTGACTCGCAATCTTTTCCATTATGTCCTTTATTGCTTCGTACAACTCACGGCACTTAAGTATAGTTTAAAAAAATCATTTAATTAAAAAGTTCAGGCCTTCGCCTTCATAAGGTTTATATTTAAATTTTATTACATAATCAATATAAATCTTTATAGAGGGAAAATAAATTGCTTAAGCTTTTACACTCAACCCTTATAAATTATCTTGAACTGTTTTGGCCTATTATTACCTAATAAAAAATTTTTAAAAATAATTAACCTTTTTAGTGTAAAACTTTTGAAGGTAAGTTTTAGAGCCAGATTTCCACCAAAGGCAAAGTACTTTAGCACGCGGACTTAGGGTCATATTGATAAGCTTATCGTACCACAGCCTGTCAATTATGTCACCCTTTATGGTGCGAAAAACAATGGCATCTTCGCAAATCTAACATCAAAATAATTTACGATAAGCAAATGGGTCTAATGTCTAACAAGGCAGAGAATTTCAAAATGTTCAACGGCATGAATAAAACAATTATATGCTATTACTGTTAAACTGGTCCACGTGCAAAGTGAGTTTTAATTTTCGTAAAATTTTCAAAATTCAAAATTTTAGAAAAAATATTTTATGTGCATAAACTGAATTTAGTAACTCTTTAAAATTTCGCGTTTCTATGTAAAATAAAATTGTTGAATATTTTACGAAAATAAAAACCTACTTTGCACGTGGCCAAAAATAAAATAGAATAAATTAGATATGAAACTAACCTCCATTATCATACTTCCTGTTGAAGAGTCTATCCCCGATTTAACCGTGAAGGACATTTTACGTATCCTGCGACTAAGGGGTATCATCAGAGGTATTTGATTCCCTCGCTAAATTGAAAAAAAAAATAAATAAATTACAAGATGGCACATTGGAGGTATATTTGAACGTTGAATGGAAATATTTACATATTTGGATATTTGATCGAGCAATTTATTGATGACTTGACTGTATTGCAATCCCATATGTGCTTTTGCAAGTAACCGTCGGACTTTGCGACATATTTCGCGCTCATTCGCCCGCTGCATGACCATGAAACTTACTAGGTTAAGGAGCTGTATAGCTAGCAGGTGGTCCTCCTCCAACTCAAGTCGTTTCTTCTCAACGTCCGAAAGATAGTAAAACCTAGTTCAGTTTTATAGTGACATATTTAAGTTAATCAAACAGGATAGGATAAACAAATCATTTTAGAATTGAACTAACCAGGCATAACAAAATTAGCAAATTGTGAATAAAGGTAATGTAAATTAAAAATAGAATTCAATACCTCTTAATGTTGGGTGAATACACTTTTCACAACATAGCAAATGAATATTAAAGCAATAATAAAGCGTTAAAATTGCCTTACCTATTCATCATTTCAGAAGGTCCAATATCCATCCCAATTAAGTCACGTTCTTGTGTAACCGCATCTAAAAAGATATCTTGCCAAAACTGATTTTCATCCCATATTTTTGAACGTCCTTTACCTATCAAATTTAAATTTGCTTTGTACTATTAGAATATATATAATGTTGGTAGAAAAATTTTTCAAAATTAAATAAATTCAACGATATATAAAAATAATCACGACCAATAAATAAAAATGTATTAAACGGTAACCTTAGCATAATAAGGTAATCGACCAAAAAAATTAAGAACAAATTATTTTTCTGATTTTAATAGTATTTAATGTCGGTTTCTGTTTTGTTTTAGTTGGTTTTGCCCAATTGTAAAAATTGTACGTTCGGCGGCTCAATGCCTTAAACCTAGCTTAAATAATATATAAAAATGTACATGAAAGCTAAAATTATTAGATGCGGCCTTATTCATTCTTGATTTAAAATAAAAAACTTGTTAGGAAAAAAATTAGTAAAAATTTTAGGTTTATAAATGCCGCCCACCCCCACTCATTAGCTATTTCTTGGCTGATTCCTTTGTTTATGAAATTTTTTTGTATCCAATTTCATTTTAAATTTTTTACATTATTTAATAAAATTTAATTGAGTTTGGAAGATAAGTTGAAGGAAATTTATTTTGGCGAAATACATGTTTACAAATTAACTGTTTCAAGCATATTTTTTCCATTAAATTTATATTTTTCATATCATCGAATAGGATTAAAAAATTGGAGAGTTATGATGCACAATTTCATATTTAACAGTGGAAAAAAGTAACTTTGTTTTATCAAAAATGTCATTATAAAAAAATAGATTTTCAAAAACTGGAAAAAAAATGCCACAATATTATTAAAATCAAATAATTAGTTAAATTATATAAAAACAAAAAGTGTTATTGTTTAAATCATGATAGTGAAGGTGGAATAAATTTGTTACTATAATAAAGCTTATAGTTATGATGAATTAATATAAATTAAAACACTTATATTTTAACCTCTTCCAATTTTTTAAGGAAAAATGAAAAGAACGAGAACTTTAACCTGCTTATAACTATCTATCAATGAACATTAGAAAAATAAAGATTTAATAAAAAGACACAAACCTAAGAATGTCGTATAGAGATATTCTTTGCTGTAGTAACGATCAATCAAGCTTTGCCTGCGATAACTATCGCCGAGTGGTAGTTGGGGATCAGGTGAGCTGAAAGGAAGATTAGCTTGTGAAGACGAAGCGGCTCTTGGTGGATATTCTGACGGAAGCTGCTCGGTAGTTTCCTCACCTTGTGCCGAACTGGAGGAAAGTTGCTTGCTGAGGATGCTTTGATGTCCTTGCAAATACTCCTCGAACGTTGGGATATGGCCACATCCGTTTGGATTACTGATGTCATTATTGTATTGATTGTTAACAGAACGGTTAGGACCATCCATGGAGTTACCTATTTTTATAATACTATAAACGTGGCATCCGAATGAAATCATTGATATAAAAAAATTAGTGGAAAAATATTAATAGACTTTTTATATAAAACAAAATCTTCCAAATAACAAAATATCTTAAGTAATATATCATACTTAAATAAATTCTAACGTTTTGAGCAATTCGGTGTACTCATAATTAATTGAAGAGACAATAACAAAATATTTTAAATGTATCTTAAAAAAATTCTAAAGGTTTAAGCAATTCAGTGTACTCATGATTGATTAAAGACAACATACCTTTATTTATGAGAGCACTCCTTCCACAGGCGTTAAAAAATCTCCCGGAAGCCATTTTTCCATAATCACTTTCGAACCCCGAATTTATAGTAGTAGAACTACCAGTAGCGTTACTCGCTAGGTCCAAAACGTTGGAAGCAGCGGTAGAAAGGCGCTTGCCAAAATGGGAGAGCTTTTAGTAAATTTAATAAATAAAAGCATTAGTAGTTTTTCATAGAGGTTATAAGTTTAGCGAAAAATAAACGCAAATCATGCCTATTTTAATATTATCAAAACACAATATAGCAGAAACTTTCGTGCTACAAAAAAATTTCTTTTGTCAATATAAAATTGTATTTTTTTTAAAGCATGATATTAGATCAAAATTATTACACAGGTCGACAAAAATCAATGAGTGAACACAGCGAATTATGGCATTTCCAGCGCAAAAATCTACATGAGGGCCTTATCTCTGATATATATTAATAGTAAAAGTTTGCAAGCAGCGGTTCGTGTTTTACCTTTTTCCTTATGGTAGTTACACATGATTATTTTTTAGTATTAATACAAATATATATATACATTTTTTTGTCGATAATTCGTTTACGTTTGATTTTAAGATAATTGTTCCTAAATAAATATTTAATTAATTGGATTCGGGTTTTTAAATCGGGCATTTTTTGTGAGATCATCCCACAGGATACATTTATCTTTAAAATCGGAATAATGGCCGATTTTGGCTAAATTAACTGATTTTGCGACCTCGAGTTTACATAAAGGCGCGTTCAGAATTTATTTATAAAAAAAGGGCATTAATAGAAAAACTAAACATGGGATTGTAATCGCAAGATTAACTCGTTTATGTTGTTTTTTTTTTAATTTAACTACAATTTTTCAACTCAAAACCAATAAATTTTTTAAAAAACGAATGAGCTCTGAATGTGCCCTAAAGAGAAAAAATTTAAACAAAATTTCATAATAGAATCGCCTGCCAGGGATATTAATAGGACAGCATGCCTGCCCACAACCAATTATCTTTAAAATGATAGTCTAAAGAAATTTTTGATTTACAGTCTAAGACAAACATATGAGCGACTAGACACAATCTAAACATCACTTATTCTACATCATATTGAATGGTTTTAAAATCGTTTTAAAAACAACATATACCTAATATCTCTTAAAATAAGCTTAAACTATGAAAAAAACATATTCTGGATAAATATATGTTTAAACCCATATTTTAATTATCTAAAATTTTCAAATTTACCTCAGATGCTCAAAAAGAATTAAAAATTTTTGACAGCTAGACTAGTTATAACCCTGAATTCCCCAAATTTTATCTTCCGTTTAATTAATCGAAAAAAAAGGACTTAAATGCCGGGTCGGGCAGCACCGGGCATTTTGCCCGCTGGGTCGTTAGAACATCCCTGCTGTAACATCTAATTTTCATCTATAAGAGATACAAAAATTATAAGTATATTAAGCTCTTACATTAACATTTAGGTTGTATAGAATATGGCATCTCAAAATAAATGGGACATGATATTTTATCGGTTTTGAAATAAAAAACATTATTTGGAGTTCGAATTTAACAGTTTGCTGTTTCGGATGTGCATAAATAATTTTTTTAATTTTTTTGTTATTGCATCATTTTTAGTTTTTATCATTTATGTAAGCTTGTAAAGTTTGATTAGAAAACACAATAAACAGGTGAAATCCCTAAGTTGGCGGGTCTGGTCTTTAAAGTTACCTCATATATTTCAGTTTGTCGAGCTGTATTAACACACTATAAAAAAAATTGCTCACTACTCTTAAAGATAGATCGAACTATAACCTTAAATTTTTGCCTCATTATCATGATAAATAGCCCTCAATCTGTGCATATCAAAATTTAAGGTAAAGGAAGTTACGTGTATTAGATCCTAAATAACAATTCTTTTTTAAGGACAAAAACATATGAGCATTGGACAAAACTTCATATACTTTTCGATATGTTTTTTCGGGATCAATAATATTTGTGCAAGTTGTTTTAAAATCTTCCAAAGTAAATTGCCGTTCAAGGGTTGCAGGAGTAGTGGCGGAAAACTTCCGTTGACCTGGGAGCTCATTTGAAGATAAATCTTGGATATGCAAATACTTCTGTTGATTGTTATTGACATCTAATCATATGTAATAGATATAAACTTAATCAAAACAAATATGCAAATTTTCAAGCAAGAAGTTTACAAAATCATTCTTCCTTTGATTTTAATAATTATATATATATAATAAAAAACATGAATGTTAATTCTGATCCCCTAAACAACCATATCAAATAACATACCCAAGCACAATGCAAATTAAATTCCTGAATTTTAAACATATTTGCTCGAAAAGGGTTTAAAAATAATGTGGTGGAGCCGTTTGGATAAATACCAACTACTAAGCCCTTTTTTCGTTTGTTAGTTATCTCATTTACATTGTTATTTATGTAAGTGTACATGCCAAGAATTATTAACAAACTTTAGAATTAAAAAAAACTTATTTTACAGGTCAAAATTTATAAAGTTTGATGAAGTTTACGAAACTGCAGTTAATGAATCATGTTACCTTTTAACTGTTTTTTTCGTTTTTTACTACATTTCGTCGTGTCCCAAAATTTCGGGGAAGTCATAAAGATGACAAAATTTGGCATTCGACAGTACAAAACACCTTAAGTAAATAGACTTAAAAATTTCTATCAAAATATTGTAACCTATTTTTTTTCTGTGTTAAATCTTAAATTTTGAATATATCAGGCACCAACATCAACGTTAATGTTGTTAGCTTTAATGCAAATTACTAGTGTTTATTTTGGTCTTTGACTTAATCAATATATTTTATTGGCTTTGATTAACTTAACTTTTATAACCAATTAGTTAATTATGTAATTCAAGTCACAATGCCTCGAATATCTAATAGACAGTCATTAAATTATGGACTTTTATATTTTGTAAATTTAAAAGTTGTTGGCCTTCTGGCTTAATTACTTTCAATTTGTTGATTACTTTAATTTACATAATAGCTTACATTTTATCCTATAAAAGATGTGTTTTATATGAGTACATCACATTTTAATTTATTAAAATACAAGTATTTTTTATAATTTTCCGTATTCCATATAATTATATGTAAAAACTTTGGGTGGCACAGGTTTTAACAAGTTGAAACAAAAATAAATTAATTTAGCTGCTTTAAAAAAAATTTTTTTTTAATATTTATGTAAATTTTAAATCCTTGTTAATTTTAAACATTTTTTAATTATTTTTAATGTGCAGGCTTAAAATGTCTGATTTGTAAAAACGGTAGTCGGTATTAAATCCGAATGATAGTTGCCTTAGTCTGATTACTTTTATGTATTAACTTTCTTGTGCTGTTTTTTATATAACTTCAGTATATAAATATAGTTTTGGCGAATTAAATAAAATTGTAATAAAACGAAAACATTTTCACATTAAAATTTAAAATCGCCTTCTTGATTTTCTTACCATCAATTTCCATTTTATAAACTTATGTCATTTTTTCCCCCCAACTCCATTTAAAATAATTTTGATAAGGGCACGTGCAAAGCGAGTTTTTATTTTCGTGAAATTTTCAAAATTTAAAAAAAAAAAATTTTGTAATAAAACGCAAATTTTTAAAAAGTTGCAATTTAATATATGCTCATAAAATGCTTTTTCTAAAATAAAAAATTTTTAAAAAAAATTTTTAAAAATAAATTTATAAAATTTTCAGAATTTTTTGAATATAAAAACTCACTTTGCAGGTACCCTAATAAAAAAAACGAAACCCCAAATATAATAACAACATATAATTAATAAGGATGTTTAGGAGGAAGTAAATCAGGAAGGTTGTCATTTAATTTTTTGCTAAATCTATTTTATAAAAAAAATTATATTTCTTATCTGTTTTAAATTTACGAAATTGATTGAGATAGATTATAAATTAAAGAAATAATAAATTATAAAACACTTATTTTGAGTCTCATTGTAAAATATTACGGCCGAAATATCCGCTACTGGCAAATATTACAAAATCTATGCGCAAAGTCTAAATGATGGATAAAAGATTTGGAGAAAGAAATAAACATACAACAAACTTTAAGTTTTAATTTAGAATTGTTAACAACTTAGCTTCATGTTCAGAAACATCAAATCTAAGATGGTGCAAAATATCATTTTAAAAATTAGATATACTGGCGAGTTGAGATTGTGGGTTAGCTCGTTGGGTACTGGCAACTGCAGCATCGTCAAAAGTTGCACTAGCTCCTTTATGATACGAATTCAAAGCCTGCGCATTATCGTGATTCGCGATGGGATTATAGTAGAAATGAGTGGCTGCAATTTCTAGTAAGATATATGAGCTAGCCATGCCCCCGATACCGTAATTCGAATAAGTGTGCTCGAGTCCGGCGAGACAACACTTAAGAACGGTTTGATAGCCCTTCCAAACTGGTTTGCTGAGACACTAAAGTAGTATTATGTCAATAATAGATTATAATAACGAAGACCTGTTAGTTTAATTGCATACGAAAAACAAAACTTAGGTGAGAGAATAAACAATTTTATTAATAGTACAACAAAACAATTATTTTAGGGACAAGTTTATAAGCTCAGTTTTTTGTATTAAAAAATAAAAAAATTACCACTTCAGGGATGAAATTGGTCTTGGATGTCTGATAAAGGTCTTCAAACACAGTATACCTTTTCTCTTCGAGCAAATGATCAATGTTGCGTTCATCGCCGTAAGCTATGCCTATCATATTGACAAATCTTATTTAGGCACGTGCGAAGTGAGTCTTTATTTTCGTAAAAATTTTGAAATTCTAAAAATTTATTTTTTTTCAAAATTTTTTCAAAAATTTTCTATTTTAGAAAAAGCATTTTATGCGTTTAAACTTAATTCGCAACTTTTTGAAAATTTACGTTTTAATAAAATTTTTCAAATTTTTGAAATTTCACGAATATAAAAACTCCCTTTGCACGTGCCCTTAAGTAAATAATTCACAAAGATATTAACCCAAAATGTAAAAAGCTGCGTGCCTGTATTAGGGGAACGTAGTATCACAAATACCTGTAATATCATTTGTTTGTTGCGGCTGGGGTTGCAAGGGTTTCAAAACTGCTTCACATTGCGCATTATTTAATCCGATAACGTTTAGGTTAATATCAATGCCTTCGTTTATCACGGCACTACTGGTGTTAGCCGAAGTGGTTACACTGGTATTGCTACCAGTATCAGCCCGTGAGAAATTGGTATTTTTAGCGGTATTAGCGTTTGGGTTAAGCCGATTTATCAGATAAAGTCGACACGACTCGTGTTTTAACAAATTCTTCAATTTGGGTAATTTGAGCCAGCCCACACCCTGACCACGTTGAACGCTTTCCACAATTTCGTTGAGAAAAATACGGGCTGACGATTCAGTATTGCTGTGGCAAAAACAAGTTTTGTGAATGTTTCAAATGTTAAAAGAAATTATAGGGATATAATTTAATATAAAGCTGATGGGGTAATTTTTGCCAATTAATAAAAATAAGATCATAGACATAATGTATATATGAAAACATACAAATTTATGTGCTCGATATGCTATAAAATTTATTTTAATAATAGCGAATATGCATAAAGAATTACTTTCCAACATATTTTTTTTATAAATGGCAAATGAATTTTTTAGGCAAAATAATTAAAGCTTATATTCCACTATTATTCTAGCGAAAAATTTAAATCTAGCATTTAATTTATTGTAAAAAATTGATTAGGTTCTATGGCAGTTCCTTTTGTTTGATTTTAAAAATCTTATTTCATAAAATATGTCAATTATTATATTAAACCGAAGATCCATATTACCTTTCGTTGGTAAAGCCAATATTTGAAGGGCGCGTACTAGATTCGGAATCTGACATTTTAAGGTTATCACCCGAGGACATGTAATGATGGCGACGTCGTGTATGAACAGCATTCAAAGGATTTGTCATGGAATCAGCCCTCTGGGGACCTAAGGATTTCAAAAAAAAGTGTAATTGTACAAAAATAAAAAAATTGTGCAATAAATTAATGCAAATCTTTATAGCAAACCTGGTCTACCAATATATTGATCAGCTGGTCCAGTTCGATTAGAAGCTGAGAGAAGTCTAGGTCTAAGAGCGGCGCCACGCGATCTTCTTTCCTGACCGTCTTCCGGGGCAAAACCATTTTCTCCTCCATCTAAAGGCAATGTGGTTTCAATAGAAGATCGGACACGCAAGCTCGTGCCTCGATTTACCAAGCTGTTTCCGCCGCCGCCTTTTTTGTTAGGACGCCTTCGACTCATTCTACATATGATTATATATATGTTAGAGTTCAAACCGAGCCGTGATATTCCAAGGCCCGCCTAGGCCCGGGGTTAAACTTGATTTATCATTTTAGGCCCGGCCCGATTGTAAGCTAGTATTTTGTTTCAAAATTCATTAATAATTATCCTTTATCGTGCGATAATAAAATATCATTTAGTTCTTATTAGCACTAGTTAAAAAAATATAAAAAAAAATGAGATATAAAAAAATCGGCCTGGCCCGTATATATTTTTTTGTAATTCAGGCCCGGCCCTTTTTTAGGGACCGGCACCGGGCGGGCTTACGGGTCACGAGTTTGATCTCTATACATATTAATTTATTTTTATTTAAATCAGGTCTGGTCCGTTTTTCGAAGGATTATACCGGGCCGGGTGGGCTCATCGGTCGTGCCCGCACTATGCCGCCGAAGGCGGCAAAATTTTTTTTAAACCCCCCCCCCCCCCCCCCCCCAAGCTTTACAACTTGCTACGCCCTTGACTACAGCCATACATTTTTATGTATAAATTATGCTTTGTTCCCAAAAATAATTTATTCGCCAGACAAAATTAAATGATGATGATTATAAATTAAATAATAAAAACAATAAAAATAATAATAATAATAATACAAAAAACTAATAACAAAGTTTTAATTAATATATTGTCGGGTTTACCCAAAAGAATGGCCGACCATCTTTTTATTCGTAGCTGATCCATCGGACTCACGGTATATTTGACCGGCTTGAAAAGAAACGGGTCGCCTTAATGCGCTGGTACTTTTTCGCTTTTTGAGGAGGTCTGAATCGAGGTTAGCACCACCATAAGGTAAAATATTGTCAAGAGCAACCTTAAATTTTACCAATAAATTTGATTGGAGTTTAAAATACATTTACAAATGTCAAATATATTCAATTAGTGCAAGTTTCGTAAGCCCGCCAAGCCTCAAAAATAAAAATAATGGGGGAAGGGGGAGGGGCAGGGTATAGTTTAAGCCAGACTAGGCTAATATCGTTGATAATTTTTTATATTAATGACATTTAGATATAAACAACTCCACATTGTGATTTTCATTTGTTAACATATCGTTTTTATTTTAAACCAAGAAAAACGGAATATTTTTTTGTTTGATTCTATTTATTTCAAAAAATGGACCATGCATAATTAAAATTAATCGGAACTCAATTGACAAATTAGATAATAGGCGGGAGTGAGCTCGACCGAAACTTACACTGGATAACAAAAAAAACATAAACGATTTTTACAAGGTTTTGTAGATATTTTTGCGATCACAATCCCGAGTTTAGTTTTTTTACCAGACTCAAATTTTTTACATTGGGTCAATAATAAAGAATCCAATAAATTTTTAACAACTATAAAGTTTCCGAAAATCTCATGTTCAAGTTTCTACTTGTCTAAAAAAGTTAACCCAATTATACAAGTCAACAAATTTTTGGGAATTAAAGGCTGACTTCAAAACTTGCTATCTTATAATATGATCGTCTAGTTTTTTCTAATCAAAGTTTTAAAGCCATAAACATTGAAAATTTTTAAATGTGTTAAAAAAACAAATCAAAAACTGAAAAATTATTTTTTTATATTCACAAAACTGTTCAACTTCAAATAATATTTTTATTTCAAACCCGATATATATTGTGTCCTAATTTGGGGTGCCTAACAAATGTTGATGTATAAGTTTGATATACTAACTAATATTATTTCTCATTATTTGAGAAAAAAAATATAAGGTACAAGTGATTTTATATAAGAAAATTTTTTTTTGTTTTACTATTTTCGACGCAAAATTAAACAATGTGGGCATTTTTTCGATATATACCTATGATAGCCGAAGTCAGGGAAATTTCACAAAACGGAAAACATAATTGAGATAAAACCATCACGGGTCTTTCCCCCAATGTCATATATTTTTTTTTACTCATAGATTTTATCGACCTGTATTAGCAATCTCAAGTTATTCATGATTAATAATCAAATTTTATGATGACAACCATTATTTTTAGACAAATAAAATAAAATTATGGAAAAAAATCAAAACACCTTACCTTATCAATGAATATTTAATCCGAATATATTTTTAAATTTTTTTAACCCATAGAGCTTATATTTTTAGAATCTCATTTTTGACACCAAATAACTAAACACCTGAGGCTGGCTAAATTCTGTTTTAATAATTGTAATCAGCACCAAACACTTGACCAAAAATACTAGTTGCTATACATTTTGCTTACGGTTGCCTAAATTTTGCCCGGTGTTATTAAATACAGGCGAACGGGCCTCACGGCTTTTAAAAATTACAGGAATCAATATTTACATATGAGAACTAAAAAAAAATTTGTTTGTTCTGTTAGAAAATAACTCTAAAAATATATAACCTGGCTGTAAATATTAACAATTTTTGACATTCGACCTGAAAAACTATTAAAGAATTGCATATGAAGTAAGCGAAAAAGTACTTCTTGTCGCGTTTTAAACCAAAAAGTTTTAGAATATGTGTCGAGCAGTTTATGAGGATGCGTTATCGTATTTATAGTGGATGCTAAATGAGTGATCAAGTCGGCAGAGTTATTGGTAAATACACCGACCCCAGAGCTGGGAATTTTTCTAAATTTTTACGGATTGAAAAAGTTTCTTACAAAATATTTCCGCTAAATAATAGGTGCAAGCCATTTTCAAATAAACAGGTTAACAATATTCTGAGAAAAATAAAGTGACCACCCGTTCAAATTAAGACTTCCAGCTTTACGATTTCAAAAACTTTTTTTCTGTAGTTGAATTTTTTAGGTCTGTTAGATAGTCAAAAAAATCACAGATGAGATCCAAAACACAAAAAAAGTGACAATTATTCTAAAATCTTTAACATTTCAAAATAGATGATAATTTATTCTATCCTACTTATATTTTTATAAAATTTTGGCAGTATAAAATTTGGAAAATTTTAAAACCAAAATGTGAAACATATAAATAAGCTTAATTGATTAGAAAATTATATATTTATATTATTATTAAAAAAGAGTTTAATTGTAAAAACAAATTTTTTTGGTGTTGGAATCTCGGAATCGCACAAGTTTTGTCATTCATTAACAAGGAATGATTTATTGGCTGATTATAACGAGTATCAGTGTCAAATGTTTTAAATAGATGTGATGGCATTTGTTAACATTAGTCGACTTCTTATATGCAATTTAGCAACATTTAATGACAAATTCTAAAATAAATATAACCGATCATCCAATATATCTGATAATTTTTCACGTGGTTTTGTGATCCCGTTGGTCATCTTGGTTGTGTCGGTGGGTAAATCCATGGTTTTTGGATTAAGTATGCTCAACGAGTATCTTTTCTTTTGTAATAAGTTACGTCTAGATAAATTACCATGATATAACATCGTGCGATATAAATGTATAATGTTAATTATAGACAAAATTTTTGGGGAAAAAAGGGTAACAAAACTTAAATAAAATTACCAAATTTGAAATAACCTTTAACTAAAGGCATAAATGTATACGCAATGAAAAAATACTTTTTGGTAGGATGCCGTCCTTCGTGGTGAGGTAAGTTTCGGTTATCATGTTGGAATGCAGTCTCAAACACAGAAGTCGAGCCTGAATCATCGTCCCCATTGCTCATGGGTGGGAGAGAGATAGAGTCTTTTATGTTAGAGTCGTAAGCTCCTGAACCCAGGTTCCTAGAACGTCCTCCTGCAAATATAATCGTCCAGAATTATGGTATAGTAATGTAACAAAAATTAAAACAACATAAAATTAACTTAAAGGAAAAGGTGTATTGTTAAAATATGATAAAAATAGCGTTGCCCATAAATTTTAAGCTAAAGCACCCGCAAAGTCTCAAAAGTTATAAATTATTATACAATAATAGAAATCAACAGGGGTGTAACAAAAAATGACAGGGTATAAATAATAATAAAATTGAATTAATAAAGCCTTTACCCGTGAACGGTGGGGAGCTAACGTTTGTAGCTGAAGAGCAGTCAGCAACATTATCATTATCAAAAGCCGTCGTGGAAGCGTCTGTTAAGCCACTTCCACTACTATCTCTCTTGGGCGGATCTTGTCTTCTTTCATTCATTATCCCCTGGGATTCGTTCCAATGTTTAGTGCCACTCCGTGGCCCGTATTTTACCTATAATAAATAAATGATAATAATTATTACTATTGTTATAATTGTTATCAAAAAACATTATTACACAGGTCGACAAATATCAAAAAGTGAAAAGAAAATTCTGACACTTGGGGGACAGTCTACATGATAGGCAACTCATATATTTTTTCCGTATTCCTATTTCTTTTGACTTCAACTAGTTTCTTAGATATAAATCAGGGCCTTTTGGCCAAATTGACAGAGTGAGCGACCTCGAGAATACCATAAGGAGAAAAATTAAGATTTTTTTACGTATTAAAATCACTTATAACTTATATTTTTTATCTCAAATAACGAGAAATAAAAATTTTAAGTATATCATACTCTTACATCAAGATTTAGGTTAACCAGTATTTGAAACCCCATCCTCTGGGACACGATATATTTTCGTGTTCGAATAAAAATATTATATGATGTTTAAATTTAATAGTTTAATTGTTTTTAATAAAAAATATTTTTCCCAATATTTTTTGTTTTTTAATTTTTTTTTTAAATTTTCTCATTTAATGTTTAGCTGGCTTAAAAAATTTGACTAAAAAAAAACAATAAACCGATTAAAATCCTCAAAATACAAAGTCTAGCCTTTGAATTTAATTCATAACTCTAAAATTTGTTGACCTGTGTTAATATTTCGAATAAACATGGCGGTATTGATCAAAAAAAAATACTGACATTCAAAATATCACTTAAACTAAAGAATTTTAAATCACAACGCACGGTGTAAAAAAAATAATGGATTAAATGTTATTGGAATAGGGTAAATAACTAAATCTTAAGTTATAATTATTTCAACCTTTGGAACCGTCAGATTTTCAGCTTTGCTATCGTTTTGGCTATGTGCCAAATTTTCAGTCTTCGGTGTTCCCAGAATTTCATGACCTATAGATTAAGCAACTATTATAGAATTATTGTATCCAACAAAATAAGGGGAGAAAGAAAAGATACCATTTGTATTCCATACAGAATAGTGACTCCACAACGTAAACGCGGTATTATTAGAGTCATATTACGCAATAAATGAATACAGAGAAAAATTCAAACAGATAGAGATATAAACAACTTAGAGGGTAAAATTAATTAATTAACTTGTAAAAAAATTAATTAACCTTGTTCTGGTGGCACAGTAGAATGAATTTGTTCGTAGGATGATGAAAGTATAGAATTAGTTGGGGTAGAGCGACCATCCTCGCGAGTATCATATTCTGTTCCAACCAAAGTTCCCCTACCCGTGGGTCCATCGCGCTGCTCGTCAAAATGTTTAACGCGATGCTTGGATTTAGTGTTGCCTATAGTTTTTAATAATAAGTTTTAAGCGAACGATTTCAATTACGCGGAATATGTTAATATAAGCTATTTAATCGGCACAAAAATTAGAATGCTATACGTTGATTACCTTTTTCGCAAATATCAGAAGAATAGGAGGAAGAGTCATCGCTGCTAGTACGCCTCGATTTGTTTTCTATAATAAAAATTTACGTAAAATTACACAGGTCTACAAAATTTTATAAAGGTTTGATAAAGTTTATGATACTTCGGTAAACAAAAGCGGCTGCCATAAATCCACAGCCTTAAAGAAAGCAAAAAATGGCTGATTTTGCGGCCTCGATATTTATATATGGTCGATTCTACCTCAATCAAACAAGTCCGAAGGTCACCTTCTCAGATTTAAATAAATTGTGCTGTGAGTTAATTTAAGGGTTTCTCATAATCTTTACATTTTTTTTTGACCCGAAGTAATGACGAAGGCAAAGAATAAAACGCTAAATAATATTTAGTGCAGCTTTAAGATGTTATAATTCATAAAGGATTATTGCTATAGACTTAATTTATTTTATTTTGAAGAGGACAATAAGAGCTATCTCGCATGTGTTCGTAATTAAAGAAAATGTATTTTAATAATCGCATTTCGATACAGAATCAGTTTTACATAACTAAACAAACATATATTTAATTTTTAATATATTATAAATATATAAACAAAAGTCTAATGGCTTAAATTTTTCAAAAATTTAAGATAAAAATGTGCCCCCTGCACTAAATAAAAATACTCAAAAGTGCCATATTGTTGTAAACAATGATTTATAGATATGGAAAATTAAGTTAGGCTATAACGTTATTAATTTGATCAATACTAATGGTAATTTTGGAAAGACCTTTAGAGCAAAAAATAATTTTCAATGATTTATTCATCCCTTCAGCCAACTTTCTGACAAACTACCAATTTGATTTTAAAATGCATTTTATAAACAAAACATTGCATAATAACATATATTCCCCTCAAATTTAACTAACGTTTCCATGGCTTTATACAATAAAAACAAATACAAACTTAAAATTTGTATGCTTACATTTGTTAACTTTTAATATCCCTCATGGGTTTTATGAACAATATTTGAAATTATATATTTAATCCCCAATATTTATCCTTGTCGAAATTAAAAAATTTATTACAGAGAAAAAACTATGGGAGGTATTACAGAAAAAATAGAGGGGTAAAATATTTGTAAAATTTCATTTTCTTACTTAGATTCATTAATTTAAAAAAACAGTCCCCAAAAAGGCCATTTTTACAATATGGACGGATGTAAGGAGCCAAGGCCGGAAGAAACTAAGAAAAACGAAATATATATATGAGAAAAGGCCATCATGGGGATAAATTCTTTTATGTTTTCATAAAATTCACGGTTGTACCATTGATTTGTTGACCTGTGTATTATTTGCATTTAAGGTCGCCCACATTACGAATTAAAATAAAAAAAATATGACTCTAACTACAGTACTTTTTAGGATACATAGGTGCAAAGTTGCCTCAAAATTTTACAAAAAAAATAAATAATATTTTTGCTCATATTTCAGTCAAAAAAATTAGGTATTTATCAGCACCCAAAAACCCTACCATACCAATTTTCAAATCTAAGACTTGACGGGGAAAAGTTTGTAGATTTAAGGTGGAATTGACCATTTATATAAATAATTTTTCATTATTAATTAATTTTTAAACCTCATTTATATTAACATTTTCAACGCTTAGCTGGCTTACAAAAAAAAGGTACGCGGCATGAAAATTCAAATGTAAGTACTCTTGACATGATTAATTATAAATATATCCTTTAGATTTCTATACTCTTAGCACTGCCAGCAATAAAAAAAAGCCAGGTTACACTTATATTGGCAAAAATGTACAAGAAATTCCAGAATAGAAAGCGGTCTGGACCTTTTCTGTATAAGACCCTGCGGTGAATCATGATAATTTAAAATTTTGCCTGACATACTCTCTTGAAGTGTTTTTCCACGTTTTGTAGAGTTCGGGTAATTCTGATATTCACGATCATAGCCAGCAGCATAAGCTGGAATACCAGGCTTCAACGTTTGATACGGCTGGGCAATTTTATCCCTAATAATATCCACCCATTGGTTTTCACTATTTCCGCCCATAGTGTCTATAGTGTTGGCATCAAAGATATGTTCTCGAGCTGGCGCGCTTTTACTAAATCTTTTATTGCTACCTCTTCTATAAGTTGCTTTTGAGTTAAGTAGGTGCGAGTAGGCGTGATTAAGGACGACGTAAAATACGTGGTCAGGTGTGCTTGCCTGTTGCATAGAAAAATTGATATAGAGATTTAAAGGTTTTCATAATAAATATACAAAATTTCTTAATTATTAAAGCAAGCTTGACCTCAGGCAACTTAAAAATAAAATCTTAATAGCTCTTTTGTCAATTAACCCTTTAGTGTAATTAAAAAGTAATACCAATGAATCCTTTCGTCTTACATAATCATGAGGATGCTGAGCACTTTTATTGATGTTTGAAGTAGTAGTCAAAGCCTGATTAGAGCAGGCTAAAGCATCAAAGAAAGTTGGAACGAGTTGGTGTACGTACCATTTGGGTTTATCACCTATTTGTGTAAAATATAAAGATTCATATTCATACTGATGGTATAGCACAGGTCAACAAATATCAATGTCAGAAACGTGAATTTTATAATAACATATATGAATGCATCCCCATGATGGCCTAATCTCATATATATTTTTTGTTTTTCTTTATTTTTTTCCCTCTTTGGCTTCTTAGATCCGTCTATAACGTAAAATAACTTTTTTTGACCAAATTGACAGATCTAAATATACCCTAAAAAGGAAAAATTGTAATTCTTCTGTGCATATAAAAATCCCTTGTAACATATATTAATAATCACAAAAAATAAAAAATAGATTTTATTAATATATCGCTCTTAAATCGGCATTTAGATAATACAAAATATTTCGCGTCCCGATATTTTCGGTTTTTAATAAAAATATTATTTGAAGTTTGAATTTAACAGTTTAACTATCGTGAATATAAAAAAATAAAATTTCAATTTTTTTTTGTTTTTGATTCTTTTTTGTTTTGACCTTTTTTTTTTAAATTTTCAATGTTTATACCTGACCAACTATGTTTGATTAGGAAAAACGGTAAACAGATTTGATATTCCTTAAGATGGCAGGTTTGATTCCTGTAGTTAGCTCATAACTCTCAAAAAATTGTTGACCTGTGTAGTTAGTGATAACAAACTTTACCACGCATTGCTTTTATTTTTGAGCTTTAAATCAATACACTTAATTACACCGGACAACAAAATTTTAACGACCTTAAGCATCTTTTATGGCCACTATTGTTTTTGTTGCTGATTACGGAAATAAAATCATAATTTTAGCCAATGCCTTAGCATTTTAGATATTTAATGTAAAAAAATGATATTTTCTTATTTTTGCAGTAATTTAGGCTTTTATTATAAAACCTATGGGTAGAAACAAAAGTTTAAAAATATATTTAGATTAAGAAAACATTCATCGTCATAAAATCCGTGTTTTGATCCTAAATAACTTATAGTTAATTTGCTATTAACTTTAAGTAATAACCTTTTTTAGATAAGGAATCTAAATATGCCAATAAATATTTTAAATTGATAGTTTAAAAAATTTTGTGGATTTTTCTGCACTTTGGACGCAAAATAAAATAAATTGGAGGCATTGGGGAAAAAACAAATGGGATTGTTATCGCATGAAAATTCCTACAAAACCCAGTAAAAATGGTTTATGTTGTTTTTTTTGTTGTCCAGTGTTATTAATTAGAGAATTATAATTTAAAATTTAAATACCTATAGATCTGGGATCGGTTACACCAATTTTGACGCGTTGATAGGCCACGTTGTTAGGGCAAAGTGACCATTCAGCGAAGAATTCAAATGCCTAAATATTACATTCGGTATTAATGGAAAATTAATATACATAAAATAATGCAAATAATGCATTAAAAACTAAAGGTTTTAAACTTGAGTCTTGGCTAATTCATAAACGAAACGGGTAGGATAAGGACGTGATTTAAGGAAGCTGTCGATTTGGAAGGCTATCACAGGTCGAGGATAAAGCCTTAATATATGGCAATGATCTTCGAAATGAGAAAACATGTTGGGCGAATCAAAAAATTTCACCTGCGATAAAATATTATAGAAAATAACAAAAGATGAAATTATATATATAAAGGTAAAAGCAGGTATTGGATTCTAAATCATGCCTATTAAGGTGCATTTGAACTAGAGATCAAAGTCGGAACCCGAGAGCCCGCCCGGCTCGGTCCCGGCCCGCCTGAAACGGGCCGAATTTGAATTAGAAAAGAATTACGGGCCGAGCCGATTTATTAAATCTCATAATCCCTTATTTGTTTTTAATTATTTAAGAACAAAAAATAAATTAATTACACAAAAGGTATTTTTTTTAAACTGTGTTTTTTTTAAATAATTTCAAAACAAACATTTTTTAGCTCGTAATGTTAAATTTTTGGCCTAAATGGAAAAACAAATTACGGCCAGGCCGAATCGCAGATTCAGGCGAGCCGGGCAAAGCGCAAATTGAAAAACATGCCTAGCTATAACTTAGAAAAAAATAAAAAAAAATAATTAAAAAAATGAATGTTTGCTTTTTGGCATTAATTTATAAATAATTCTTTTATAGAAAATCTAACAAAAATAATCTACCTTGAATGCGCTTTAAACCACGTTCAAAATAAATTTTTTCTGTATTTTTAAAATATCATTTTATAAAAACGCAATTTTTCTATAGTCAAAACTATACAAGTATAGAAAATACTTTTTCTGAAGTAAGAATTTACGGAAAAAAACCAAATTTTAAAAATTTATCAAAAAACGTTTTGAGGCCTAGAAATTTTTCCAAATCAATTAAATTTTCAAGAAATATAAAAATACCATAGCTATACGAGTAGTCATATCCACGATATCAACATCATTAGCGAACACGTGCTGCTGCTGCTGCCGTAGGGCAACGGATTGCCCATACCCTACAGGCCCAGGAACAAGCTTTGCTGGTTCTCCGTAAAAAGTCCCGTTAGTAGGATTGGCGGTTTCAAGTAGTTGCATGGAAGAAGTAAGTGGGTAGTTCGGGTAATGATTATTCACGCTGTCAAGGGTTTGAAAAGCGTGCTCGAGGGGCGAGAGAATAGCACCGGAGGGGTAATCCATCGCCGGGGCCGGCAAACCCAATGGAGTCACGGGAAGCTCAAACGAATTTCCATGAGCGCTTCTCGGAGGTGAGGGCAAGTTAGCGGCTCCAAGACCGCCAGCGGGCGGAGGTGTTACGAAGTGGCTGAAGTCCGTACCAAAGCCTCTTGATAGGGGATTGTTAATGTCGGCAACAACAGCCAAAGGAGTAGCTACGCTCATGCTATAAAGGGCCTATATAAATGTGGTGTGAAATACAAAGAAAAATGTACTATACAAATACAAATATAGGAGAAGTCTCTATTAATTGCTCAATGCGCAGTTGCTCTACACGCATTATGTAATTTCTCTACACTAGAGTTTACCAGGCGGTAATATTCAGGCCCGGCCCGCCTGACATATTATTTAATTTAGGCCGGGCCCGGCACTAAAATTTTAGGCCCGGCCCGGCCAGGCGTAATACCCTTCATCGTGTGATAATAAATTTATCTAAAATATTTTGAGACCTATGAGCTTCAAACCAGACCTGCCATCTTATGGATTTCCATATCCGTTTACCGTTTTTTTATTTAACTTTGTAAGCCAGCTCTGAAAACAATATATTCAATTAAAAACAATTAAACTGTTACATTCAAACTTCAAATAATATCTTTATTTCAAAACCGATAATATGTCCTATATGCCGGCCAAATGTTGAAAAATATGTTGGGAAGGCCCGAATAATCATGGATTGGTTTGAACTTTAAATTGATTTTTTAATAAAATTTAACCATATATTTCTTACATGGTATTCCCCCAAACGCTATCCACTAGACTTAGAATTTATTTTACCCAATAAAAATTTTCTCATTTACTATAATTTACTAAAAAAATTTCTTTACATCATTATCCAATACACTGGTCCAAGCCATATTTAATGTTTACAGTGTTGGTCACTTAAATATGGCCAGTACTTTATTTAAAGCCCGGTCAACGCGGCTCGACTTTCGAAAGGGCCGACTGTGATTTTAAGTTTGGATTAGTTCAATGCCTGGCAAAACCTAAAAATCGGCCGGACAATTGTGATCTTTTTAGTCAACGGTTATTTTTGTTTCTTTGATACATTTTAACTAAATCCAACATTTAGCACCTCTTTTTGTTTTAGGTCACAATATTTTCAAAATGGGCCAAACATGAAAAAATTTGTTAATCAGCTTATGAGCTAGGCTAAACCATAAATACCAGTAGTCTAAATATTAAAAATATGACCGTAAGAAATTCATCACAATCTTATATTTTTATATGATGATTCGACCTTTAAAAGCATTTATAGGATAAATTCGTATTTAAAAGTATGATTAAAATTTTAACCGAAATTTACCAAAAAACCTATGTCATGATATTCCAAAATACCGACGTTTAAATAATATGCTATCTATTGAGCCTATAACATTGCTATCTATTGAGCCTATAACATTGCACCTAAAGCAATTAACTGTGCACATAATGCAATAAACTGTGCACATAAAGCAATTAACTGTGCACATAAATCAATTAACTGCGCACATAAAGCAATAAATTCATGCGCAAAAAGTAATTAATTGCGCATAGCACAATTAGTGGTTGCCTCTGAAGCAAATAATCAATGCGTGTTGAACAATTATTTCGTGCCTGTAATTATTTCCTGATTGTAGAGCAATTTATTCGTGCGCATAAAGTAATATTAGGGACCTCGCTAAACATTATATTTAGATGCGTAAATATTAAAAGACGAACTTAGGTCTAAAAATTAACGATCGAAGAGGTATGAAACTGGAGCGATGTAACCTGTACTCTGGCCTTACTTTTGAATTTTTTTTCATTTTCCCTTCCCTTAAAAAGCCCTACAGCCTGGCCATCGAAAAAATGGCCAAATTCAGCAGATTATTGATTTTACGACTCCACAAATAAATTTAAAAAATATATTTTATATATTAAGTGTTCAATTTAAAAATAGGAAGGTAATCAAATTTAAGCTATCAGTAAATTTAGATTAATCAGAATATTTCACCCTCACCTGTAGAGGACATTATTTTACCGGTTTAACATAATATTATTTTAGTTTGAACTTAACAATTTATTTTTTTTAATATATTTTAGTATTTAAATCAAATTTGTTATTTCAACACTATTCCATAAATAATGTTTATAACTGGCTTTATTTTATAAAAAAACGATAAACGGATTTAAAAATTCCAAAGATAGAAGGTCTGATCTTACAAATTAGCTGGTATATCTTAAAAAGTTGTTAAACTGTATTAATCTACTTGTTTAAGGTGATTCCTTAAAATGGTGCCTTCCGGTTCGGGGAGAGTTGGAAGATCGAGTCCAACTGGCATAATTAACTAGAATTAAAAAAATGATGGTTAATATTTGACTTGAGTAAAAAATTAACAATGACGTAAGTCTACAAATGAAAAACATTCATTTTTAATACTTTGTCAGAATCCAAATCGACTAACCAAACATCCTTAGGCAATGAAACGCGTTTTGCATTGAGAAACGTTGAAGGTATACCGATGAAGTAAGGCGTTGGAGCGAGCAACAGCTAATTAAATGATAATAACACATCTAAATACTTACCGATTATAAAACTAAAAGAAGGTTACAGATTTAATTTTTGCAATCCATTTGTAAATCAGATATAATGGAGTGAAAATATTTCTTACTTGCTCAGATCCTTTGAGAGTAACAGGTAGTAATGGTATTATGGGGAACATGTATTCAAGTGGGTAAATCATTGCGATAAGGGCAAGAACGCACATTGTTAAAGCATTATGATCGCGACTTTGGATCAGGACCTTGCAAATTATGTGGGAATATACAATGCAATAGTTTAGTAATGGTTTACCTAGATATTGCCGGAAAGTTAATATTTATTGCGTAAAGTTTATGGCAAAAATAAATCTAAAATTGACTTTTTGCTCAAGTACGATACAAGTCAGGACTTGGAGACAGGTTTCAACGCCTAATAGTTCCAAGGGTAGGTGAAGAGGAAAATCAACGAGACTAAACCGCGTGACATCAGGAAGGGCAAACACAAGGGTTTGTGGTAGAAAATGTGCCGGCAGGATAGTTAGCTATATAATTAGAAAGATCTCATTGTGTAATATTTATAATATGCTAAATTTTAAGTAAGTAACTAATTCATATCTAAACGCCCTTTTAAAATATAATAACTTAAAAACAATAAGTTTTGATGCGTTTAAAATGTTATATGCGCCAAATTCATAAAAAAAACTTTAGGCTATTAAAATGAAAGTTCGTTAAGTTAACAAATAATGCACACCCACCAAATTAAAAGCTCTGTCGCAATGCAATGTGTAAATCAACAAAAAACAAAATTTGTTAGTATAACATAGGTCAACAAATTTGAGTGAGCTAACTAAAGACCAAACTTGCTATCTTAGGAATTTTCAAATCTGTTAACCGTTTTTTCAAATCAAACTTTGTAAGTAAGCTAACAGTGAAGATTTTTTAAAAAGTCTTAAAAAAACAAAAAAAGATTCAACATAAATTAATTTTTTTATATTGTACGCTAAACTGTCAAATTCAAACTTAAAATGATATTTTATTAATACCAGATAATATATAGTGTCCTATTTAGGTTGGATTTCAAATATTCTGTAATATGCAAATATTGATTTAAGAGCATACACTTAGAAATTTTATTTCGTATTATTTGAGATGATAAATATAAGTTACAAAAGATTATAATTTAAAAAAAATAAAAAAAAAATTTTTTTTTAAATATTATCTATGTCGCAAATCTGTCAATTTAATCAAAAATGGCCATTTTTTTCATATGGACATAGCAAAATAGCCGATGAGAAAGATACTTTGGAAAACTGAAAATATATTAGAAGGCAATCATAAGATCCACTTTATTTCAAGGTCAAAAACTTCTTTTTTCTAACATTGATATTTGTCGACTTTTGAATTGAACTCACCCGATATTAATGGTATTTTTGTCCTCTTTCCAATTTTTTAAAATCTCTATGATTTGATATTATTTTGTCAAAAGTCACAAGTTGCTCTTTATAGGCCTACGATAGTTAGTATAGGAAAATAAATAATGCATTTCTGCTTTATTTATTTAACTAATGAAGATAAAACACGAAAAAAACTTGAATGGCTTGTGAAAGACAATTGACACTTAGTTGCCTATTAGCCTGTACATTATATTTTTTAAACCCTTTTAATGTTTTCCCTTATCCATTGGCGCACCGAGGAGAAAAGGGGAACCATTTTGCCAAATGATCATTCTTGTAAAACGTTTAAAAATGCAATAAAACAGTTTATACAACATATCCCACCCCAAAAAACATTTCCCACGTTTAAACACCCCCCCCCCCCCCCCCGAAAAATATCTAGGTACGCCATGGCATTTATTGCTTTTTTGTTTCACAAGAATTATTATTTAGCAAAGAGGGGGTGCGCACCAGACGCCAATGCAAATTTAATTTTTTAATCGTGAAAAAAAAAATAAAAATTATCCAAAATACAATAAAATGAAGCAAGCGAAAAAAAGAATAAGACAAGTTATTAGTGAAAAAATCTCAAAAGTTGTGCGACACAATCTATATTAACATGCTTTTGATGTATCTTTTCAACTTATTCTTAAATTTGCAGCAAAACTAATTAGGCAATATCAAAAATTAAGGTTGCTTTAACACATGATGCATATTTTTAACAAGTATTTTTATTTTCATGATAAATTTTAGAGACAAAAGACCGGAAATAGTCCAACTTAAATTTCTTATCACAAGGGCCACAAAATATACCATAATCATAATATAAGGAACACAGTATAGGGCAAACCTCAAGTTTAGTTTTTCCCGGAATGGGTACAGGTGAATCAAGCAGTCTAGAAAGCCAAGATTCGATTGCATCAGCTATGTTGATCATCATAGGTTCAACCCCTTGGGTGGAGTACGAGGCGCGAGTTAAAATTTTCCACAAAACATCGCCCGCACTGATTGTTTATATATAAATAAAAAGTATTTAATTATGAGAATTTCAATACATGTTCAAAAAATGGAAAAGTACAATGTTTACAATATGGGCCGTGCTTTTTTGTTTTCTAATTTAATTTCAAAAACACAAAATTTATAGCCGCAAAGTTTTACCCCAATTATTTTTTTTGTTTCAAATCAATATTCAGTCAAAAAGAGCCCTGAAAAAAACTTATATTTTGCTGACCTATTTAAATATTAATCTATTTACCCTTGGACACTATTTAAGAAAATATTATATAAGGCGGGAGGGTGGGCAGTTGAGGATTATTTTTATTAATATTGGATTTTAATTGAAGTAATTTTGTTTAAAATTAAATTATCCTCTTTCATCTTTATTATATATTTCCCATATCTAACAATAATCTTTTTAAAAGAGGCAAGCCATTATCACAATGCAATCGCGACATTGGTCCAATATGTAAGTATCAACCAAAAGTGTAAATGGTAAAAAAGTCTAGTGGTTACCATTTTTTAATTAAATTTGGGGAAATGGTGCTTGGAAAAATATTGGATTTTATCAAGCAATATTTAGACGGGACAAATTGTGCACGAGCCCGGGGCACAAAAACTTGTATCAATATAATAACGAAACCAAGATTTTTTTGCTTCTTAGTAACCTTGGAATAAAATATTTATGCTTAAATGACCCTTGTTAAAATTTATGTCAAAAAAGTTTCGCTTGACCTTTATTGGAAAAACGTAAAAATAAACGACTTTGATGAGCATGAGATTATTTAAGTAAAGAGTCTAATTGATAGTACATACCAATCTAATATCTTACAAACTCGCAAATATTATCATTTTATATGTTTCTGATCCCCCATGCTCCTTTCTTAATGAATTTTGATAAAAAAGAATTAGTAGCAGGTATAAAAACACAATTTTTTTAATAAGCTCTGTGTCATGCGGCATATCTAGTGCTTAAAGTCACGCTTAGGCAACTATTCTCTGGAAAATTTCACAAATGTATATCTGTCAGCGCCCAAACGCAATATTCCGCCGGCGGAATATAAATTGGCGTATAATCAACGACCAAAAGGCATTTTCGCCGGCGGAATATTGTCTGGACTTGAGCTCAACGTCCAAAGCTTATATTCCGCCGGAAATATTTTGCAAAATTTAAGGGACAAACAGTGAACTTTATGTGATCAAATTTGAAATATTGATTATTAGACATTTTTGATTTTTTATGCTTAGAAATTGAAATGTTTAATGAATAGAGGTCATGTTGAATTCAAAATTAGGGTTATGGGCTAGAATAGTGCTAAAAACTTAAAGATTCATATTTGGACCGGTGTATTTAGAAGCCCTTTAACTGCACATTTGAAAGCGCTTAGATTTTTTAGATACACTCAGAAGTGCGCTAATTTTATAAAAACCGCGCAATTTTTTTGTTTTTAAAATGCGAAAGACTCTAAAAAACGCCGAGGTATTTCTGTAATTTACCTTTGACTTTAAATGCACCAAGAATCCTAACTCGCAATTAAGATTCAAATGTAAGCAAGAAAAAACATACTAAGGTGCCTTAAAACGCCTAGGTGATAAATGAGAGCTCGCGAAAGACTCCTAAAATAGTGCAAAAAAATATATTAGGACTGCGCACAGGTGTCGAACTTTTAGGAGCACCAAAATAATAAAAAATTTACAACTTTTAAAATTTATATAAGCCTTATTTAACCCTTTGTTAATATTAGGGCATTCCCTGCCTAGCTGAACCTTAAAAATGCGATGTTGGAATTAATGGAAGGTTTATAAGTTAAATATCTCCGATTTTAGTCCGGTTAACGAACCGGCTTTAGACCTTCCTTAAAATTTTTTAATTTCAATATTCCTATTTTGTACCAATTAAGAATTAAAACATTTTCAAAGAATAAAGAAATACGGTTGGATTATGATAGGCTCAATATAATTTCAAGTTCAAAGTTTATCTAATATGTATATTTTGACAATCTTTTTGGATTCCCAGCCAATATTTGAAAAGACGCGTACTCACATAACTAAAAACTTTTGGTAATTAAAAGGGAACCAATCAAGGCTCAAAAGCACGAATCCTGAATTTAAGATCGCCCCAATTATTTTGTAAAGAATTGAGGTATCTTAAACTTGACGAAACCTCTAACGTGGAAAATATAAATTACATTAAAATTTTCAAAAGCCCAACGATATTAAATTGACGCTGAGTATTTTTAAAGGCGCGAATTTAGAACCAAAATTTGTTTTTTCAAATTTAAAGGCTACCAACTCGGTAAAAGCAATAAATCATCACAATGTAAGCAGATGTTGCCGCCAAAAAATATAAACCTTCCATTAATTCCAGTATCATTTTTAAGGGCCAGCTAGGCAGGGAATGTCCTAATATTAACAAAGGGTTAAATAGGGCTTATGTAAATCTTAAAGTTGTAAATTTTTTATTATTTTGGTGCTCCTAAAAGTTCGACACCTGTGCGCAGTTCTAATTCATTTTTTTGCACTATTTTAGGAGTCTTTTGCGTGCTCTCAATATGACCTACGCGTTTTAAGGCACCTTAGTATGTTTTTTCCTGCTTATATTTGAATCTTTATTGCGAGTTATTATTCTTGGTGCATTTAAAGTCACAGGTACATTACAGAAATACCTCGGCGTTTTTTAGAGGCTTTCGCTTAATTTAAAAACAATAAAATTGCGCGGTTTTTATAAAATTAGCGCACTTCTGAGTGTATCTAAAAAATCTAAGCGCTTTTAAATGTGCAGTTAAAGGGCTTCTAAATACACCGGTCCAAATATGAATCTTTAAGTTTTTAGCACTATTCTAGCCCATAACCCTAATTTTAAATTCAACATGACCTCTATTCATTAAACATTTCAATTTCAAAGCATAAAAAATCAAAAACGTCTAATAATCAATATTTCAAAATTGATCACATAAAGTTCACTGTTAGTCCCTTAAATTTTGCAAAAAATTTCCGGCGGAATATAAGCTTTGGACGTTGAGCTCAAGTCCAGACAATATTCCGCCGGCGAAAATGCCTTTTGGTCGTTGACTATACGCCAATTTATATTCCGCCGGCGGAATATAAGCTTTGGACGCTGAGGTCAAGTCCAGACAATATTCCGCCGGCGGAATATTACGTTTGGGCGCTAACATATCCATTTTAGTTTGTGAGTGTCATACTTAGGCATTAGACCCAACGATATGGCTAAAGCGAAAAACACGGGCAAAAACCTAGGTCGCCGGCGTGCGAGGATAGCTAACTATAAAATCCGGGCGCCCTTTAGGATATGGGCCCATCGTTATATAAAATAAATTTATTTTTGCGTTATAACCACAGCCTAAAAAATTAAAAAGATAGGGTTTTGGGCACTTCTAAAGTCTGTAAAGAAATTATAAAACAGGTCAACAAATTTGAGCTAACTACAGAGATCTAACATTCCATTTTTGGAATTTTCAAATTCGTTTACACTTTTTTAATCAAACTTAGTTAGTCAGCTATAAACATTAAAAATTTTAGATAAATTGTTAAAAAAAAATTTTTTTCATATTCAAAACAGCTTTGCACGCTTGGAAAAAATTTGGCAATAGCTTATTGCCCCTTCGCTTAACCGACACTATAAAATTGGGTCGAAATAAGAATCTTAAACATAGAAATTCATAAGAAGCAAGATGATTCGTGTCTGTAAACAGAGCTGGGAAGAGTGTGGGCCAATGGGGATAAAAATAAGCTTTTTATTCGGGCCAAAAAAGGGGGCTAAAAGCTTATAGAAATTTTTAAATTAAAACAAAAAAACTTAAAAAAATAAAAAGCCCTTACCAAAAAGGGGGGGGGGCGGACGGCAATTTTTCTTCTTTATAAATTTTTAGCAATTTTATAGATTTCTTGAAATAATCTACATAGCATAACAAAACATTTTGATCAGGGCACGAAAATCCGCAAGTTTCCAATATGGCTACCATTCGTCAGGTGCAAAAACACCGATTCACAATCACTTGAATATATATGTTTGTGTTAATTGCTAACTTAAAACCAAAAATTTAGGTTTTGATATAAAATTTTCTAATACATTTGTAATGGGGCCAAGCTGGGCCAAAGATTAAAAGCAATTATAAGCCGGACAGGAGACCGACATATACACGTTTGGGCCTTTCAGGCATGAATGATAAGGCTTTGTATAGCAATTAATTAGTATTTTTTTCAACGTCTTTATTTCGACGTTACAAATTATAGCCTAGATCGGGCCTTTGTCTAGAAGAGAATTTTAACATTATTAAACCACACTAACACTTACAAATTATTAAAATTTAATTGCTACATAGGTATGCTAAAAAAAATGTATTTCAAATTTAATTAATTATTGATTTTTTGCGGTCTTAAGTATTTTTTAAATAAGCCCCAGTGGCGCACCATTTTTTTCTATTAAACAATGTATTTAAAAATCCATAAATTTTTGAAGGCCACCTTACTAACTAGATGGGTGGGATGTTAAAAACAAAGCTTTAAACACACAAGAAAAAATGAGAGAAAACTGTTAAAACTTGGCGTGACCTTGCTATGACAATGTGACACAAAAGTTAATTGGGCCAATATAAATCTAAATACTTCAAATATGTATCATAATAAAATTAATAGAGGAACTTTGCTTTACAGATACACTATTCAAAAATCGTGCTGCATGGTAATATAAAAAAACTAAACTTATTTTACAAGAGTCATTTAAAGTTCAATTTGTATTCTGACTATATACAAGCGGATAAAGGCTCAGCCATTTTTTAAAAAAAATTGATAGACCCTCCTACCTTAAACGACCTTGTAGAGCTTCAATTTTCATGCAATTGCCAGTAAACCTCAATAGCCCTATAAAAAATTTCTCGTAAACAATCGTTATAAAACTTCAGCTCAAATTTAATCAAATTGGTTTCTTACGCTATCTTAGCATGAATAATTCATTTATTCAAATTATCTTATGATATTTTGAAAGGTCATGGATACAACTTATCCGTGATAAAACCATGTTTTATGTCTGGTTGCAAGAATTAACATAGCAACGTTTATATTATCTACTTAATTTGATTTAAAAGATTTTATAAAGCTAAATGATTAAGAAAAATAATTTGAACAAAACTGAAAACCCTATAAAATATTTTGTTAAGGGTGCGTTAAAAGATGATTCAGAATTTTTAAAAAATGTATTTCTTAGTTAAATTTCACAAAAAGTTGCCTAAGCAATGAAAATAGTTTACTGAAATCAGGTCTAAAAAAGTTAGAATTTGTAATTTTAAACATAACTAAGACGCACCCGAAAAATATTAAAGCATACTTTTAGTTAAATAAAATTATCAACAATTTAAATGGTGAAATATATGTGACAATATTTTGCATTGGCTTCAACAACGAAATACTTAATTCCAGAAGCATTTTAAATATGAGACATGACAAGATGACAAATAAATCACGGGATGGCGGATATAATTTGGTAATAGCTTACTTTTAGGAATACCAATAAGTCAGAAGCAGCAAAAGCTTACAAACCGAATTTGCAATGTTGTGAGGTTCAAAAAAAATTATTAACAAGTAAAATGTTACATAAAAAAAGTTCCTGATGTGGTAAATCGGAAAAAAATAGTATAACACAGCTCGACAAATTTTTTAGGTTTAAAAAATAAATAATCAGAATCATTCGCTTTTAACGAGTGACATTTTTAATATTTGTAAGCCTTCGATAAAAATTAAAAGTTTATATTAAAATAAAATAAGATTGAAAATGGACAAATTTTTAAAAAAAAATTACTATGTGTAAAATAGCAAAAATTCTAATAACAATCCTAAAATAATATTTTTATTTCATTCCGGTAAGAATCGTGCCATTAAGACTGGGGAAATATTTTGTATAACCCAAATGTGGAGAGTGGAGCTTGATATACAAAAAAAATTAATTTCTATATTTCAGATAAAAATTAAAGTTATATATAAGATTTTTATTAAATTTTATAAAAGGATTCCCGAGATCACAAAATCAGTAAATTTTGATGTTCGACTTTCCCTAAGCGCAGGGCCATGTTCCGACTTATAGTAGAAAAAAAGGAAAAACGGGCCACAATGTTGATTATTTGATTGTGGGTTCATAAATTTCAATCAAACCATAAATTTTTGTCACCCTGTGAAAAAATTGGAATTCTATCCAAAATTCAATATTACCAGTTTCTGCAATTATAATTCCTACATGGAGGTGACGTAGGTACAAAAAAATGCAGCAAACTATAAAGTATATTAACTCTTGCTCATATACTTAGTATAAAACAAATCTTAAAAATATTTACTCAAAATTAGGTCGGCCAAAGTTATCGTCACAAAAAGTACGGGCAGCGTCGATTACCTTTTTCAGGCACGTAAGTAAATCTCTAAACCGTGAGAAAAAGGGGTAATGGCTGATGAGGCATAGCGATGTTAAGTACACTGGGACTTTAGCACGAGTATTAGACACTACCGTGCTATCATTATCGTATTTCGGTAAATTTTCATCATCGCTGTGATAGTTTTCACTGTCACCGCCAGCTCTAATGTTGCCCGGGTTGGGTTGGAATGAATCGGCATTTGTTGGAAAAGGCTCGCTAGGATCGAGAGAGAGCTTAGCAAAAAACTTGTCCGTTCCACTAGGCATATTAAGGTTCGATGGCCTTTGTTGCCTCGTGTTTGCGGTGTCATTGACATCGTATTGGCGTGAATGGGACTGGGGTTCAGCATTAGACGGTAATAGATTATCTAAATAAAGAGCATGCAGTTTGAGCTTCTAGAATATATTGTGGTGTCGGGGGCTTCAAACAAAATTTGGTTTAAAAATCTAGTTTATTGTAAAAAAAAAAAAATATTAAAAATAACCTGTGGGTAAAGTTGAATTTGGGGCTAATACATCCTTAATCGGGGTGTAATAATTGACGCAAATTCCAAATCGAGTGCGTCCACTGTCCTTGTCGGTCAGGGTGAAGACAAAGGAAAGATGGTCGCGCTGCAGATTATCAGGAATGTCGGGGGCACCTTCGAAAAATTGGGCACCATTTTGACCCACATTTAAATTTGAACCTTGGTACAACGTATCAAATCGGTTATGACCCAAATGTGTTTTGACATGCCCGGCATTATTAGAGGACGATGTGTTTGAATCTTCTTCGTTGTTTTCGCAGTTTCGATCTATTTGATGGGCAGGATGGGAATGATTCTATATCCATATAGAATAGATAAATATTTTAATAAAAAAACGCCCCAAACGATGATTAAAAAGGTATAGATCAGTTATCAAATTAATTTGCACTACCGCTCAATAGTCTTTGCCAACCCTTAATTTTTCAAAAAAAAGGGAATCACCTTTTTAAAAAGTTATTAGGACAAAAAATAAAGAAAAAAACATTGATTATACTTCATATAATGCAGAATTCATTAGGTATTGGTAATATATAAAAGAATTACGAGCTAATACAATTTGCGCACCTTAAAAGTGTTCTATATAAAAACACCTTACCTCATAAAAAATTGATATACATTTATATTAATTACGGATAGGCTGACATAGTTCGGGCCTTGTTGCATAAAAAATTTTGGCTTTTTTAAATTTGGATAGAAAAAATTTAGCCAAAATTTAAGATGTAAAAAGGTTTTTCAACAATAATGTACTTCAAATTTACAGTCGAAAAATTGGACATAAACAATAAATTATGCTAAAAAGATGTGAATAGTCCAACGACACAAAAATTGGGCCACAATAGAGCGCAGTGATTAAAAATATTGTTTTGAAAAAAAAATTTTTTTTCTAAAAAAGGAAAGGCGTTGAAATGTTGATATGCTCCAATGATTAAATCTTTAAGACTGCCGGTTATTATTTAAGATAAAATAGGTCCTGAAAACACTGTCAAATTCGTGAAAATTTATAAAAAAAGAAAAAAAAGTAATGCCGTGTTTGCACAATGTGGGTGGAAAAAAATATATTTAGAGCCGAAAAAATGAAGATAGAATAAAAAAAGGTGTAAAATAGCAAAAACTCCTTTGTTAAGATTTGAGGTGGTTTAATGCTTATAAGCTTGGAAAACATTGTAATAATCAAGCAGATTATTGGGAAAAAAAGTAAAAAATCTATTTTAACTCAATACCATTTATAATAAATCATTCTCAAAAAAACATTTCTTACTTTTTTAAATAAAAAAATTAAATCATTAATTCAAACGTGCAAAAACTAAAAAACTAGCATACCTTTTTTAACAGTCCATAACCATTTATAAAATAATTTACAAATTGAAATTTTGTATATTTATGGAGTATCTATATTTTATAAATCTAAAAGTTTAGCCCGATTAAAAAAAGTTATACTAATTTTTTAAAAAAATCAAGGATTGGCAAAGACTTGTGAGCGGCAGTGTATGTATTTAATTTTTGTAAAATTACATCTTAAATAACACAGGACAACAACAAAAAACATAATCAATTTTTAGAGGATTTTGCAATTGCTTGCCTACAATCCTGGGTTTAATTTATCTACCAATGCCTACAATTTTTTAGTTTAGGCCAAAGTTCAGAAAAAAATTAATAAAACTAAAAGTTTTAAAAAAATATATTGTCATGATTCCTTATATTTTTAAACTATTTCCACACACAGGATTTAAATATAGCAAAATACCAATTTTCAACAACGAACAACAATATCTGAAACATTAACTAAAATTCAGATTTCATATTCGTAATCAGCACCAAAAACTTTCAAGAACGATTTGCCATAAATGATGCTTAAAGTTGTCCAAATTTTTGTTGTGTAATGTATTAAATGCATATACCTTTGCATGGTTATTTAGTGATTTATGTTTGGGTTTCACCAAAGATTGCCGTTGCTTAGTTGACTTTTTACGTCGTTGCCTACCACGTTTGCTCCTTTGAGGATCATGGTAATATTGATAAGAGACGAGGCAACCCTCGGGTTGGGCAAAGTAAACCACGTCGGGCGGTAAAGCGAAATCGGTATGGTCCGTGACCGGGAAACGTTTAAGGAGGCGCGGGCAAATAGTTCTGTGATGGAAGGAATCCATAGGACCATCCCTACCTCCACCGCCTGCCGTGTCGCTGTTAAATCAAACATAACACTCATGATATATTTTAAAATTCGGCGGCATGCCTTAGTTTAAATTAATAGATTTATTTATAGTTATGACAGGTTATATATGTAATCAAAACACAACCTGCTCTTAATTTACGCAGGCAGAGTTATAAGGGTGTTTTAGTAACACAGGTCAACATATTTTTGAGATTTATGAGCTAACTACAGAGATCAAAACTGCCATCTTAGGTTTTAAATCAATTTACCGTTTTTTCTTATCAAACTTAGTTAGTCAGCTATAATCATTTGTTTTAGAAAAAATGTCAAAAACACAAGTGAAACAAAAATAAAAAAGGAACAAAAAAGAAAAAATTTTGAAAAAAACTATTTTTGTATTTAGAACAGTCAAATGTTAAATTCAAACTCCAAAAAATTTATTAAAACCCGATAATCAATTGGGTCATATTTTAGTTTGCGTGCCAAATATATTGTTAAACTTAGAAATTTTAGTTCTCAATATTTGAGATGATAAATACAAGTTACAAGGGATTTTATGAAAAAAATTTTTTTTATTTTTTATTAGAGTCCTCTCGAGGTCAAAATGTGTCGATTCGGTCCAAAAAGGCCATTTTTCAATATGGACGGATCTAAGGAGCCGAAGGCGGAAGACCATCGTGGGGATGTATTAATTTATATTTTTAATAACTTATTTTCTGTTGGATATTTATCGACCTGTGTAATATAGCGCAAATTAGACAAATAATATTGTTTTATATAAATTCCTAAGCGCTACCCAGAAACAAATTATAGAAAAAGAGCTTTTCAGGGTATATAAGCCACTTTTTTCAATTATTTTTTTGCCCCCTAAACTCCTCGCAAGATTTCTATATTGTAAAACGGTAATTTCTAAAGCTGTCAATCCATAAACCCGCGATTAGCACTGTGGGGTCCATACGAACCCCATTACATCTTGAATTTTGAATATCTTTATAAATATTATATATTATTGGCTAAATTTTTGTGACTTTTTTCTTAAATATATACTCAAAACTAGTAATTAAAATTTGGTCTAAATCTAATAACAAAATTTGATTAGAATTTAGAAAATAAAATGGGGTCCATATGAACCCCACCCTCTCAATTTTAATGTTGAAAACCATGTTATTTTGTCTATTTAAATTTAAACTTAAATAATTGCAACCTTATATCTAGTTATTTTTTAAAATAATTTATATTTATTAAGTATACAAAATGTTTGTATTGTATAAAAATGATATAAATTATTTTTTTTCTCCTTAAAATATCTAGTTATTATAGTAAATAATAGCCAAAAATAATTTTTGTTTATATCAAAATATTTTTTTTCCATGTATGTTCTACTAGATGTAAAAACACAATTTGATCAATAATATTGAATCATTTAATTTACAAGATTTATTTAATGTAATATGGAAAAATAAAAATTTCAATTTTTCAGATTTCTACTCTGTGTCAAATATAATTTGCAATATTCATTGATGATAATTTTTATTAGTTTATAATTAAAGAGCACGTATTTCTTTTTAAATTAACAAAAAAATAAAAATCAAAGCTATAAAATTCTTAAAGTTATAGAGGTTTAAAATTGGGGTCCGTATAGACCCCACCATAGCATTCGCGTTACAAATTTCTCACCATTCGCGGGTTGAACAAAAATTTGGAGCTACAGTGGACTAAGCAAAGAAATTGCATTAAAAGGCAAGTTAACATTTTATATATTAAAACAATCAAAGTAACAAATTTTTACAAATTGACTTAAAATTTAGCACTTTGAAAAATCTACAAATTCATCTATGTTTCGCTTTCAGGTCAAACCTTTTTTTATTAAAGCTGTAAAAAAAAATTTAATTTGCCGCAAATCAATAGCTCTGTAACTAGTAATGCGCTATTAATAATCTATTTAAAAAAACGCAAAATATTTTGCTCAAAATTGTATTTGGAAAAATATTGTTATTTTTAAAATTTTGTGAAATATTTTTTAAGCATAAGGTTGAAATAGGAATATAAATTAACCAAAAAAATAATTTAAAAAAATTAATTTAACCAATACTGTATAATAATTGAGCCGAAATTAAAGAACTAAAAAGGTCAACATTTCCTGATATAATTTATGTGAGTCTTATCCATAATTATGGACAACAAAATTTGGACGACCCTAATCATTTATGAAACTATGGTTGGTCAAGTTTTTGGCGCTGATCACGAATATGAAATCAGAATTTTAGCCAATGCCTCAGATTTTTAGTTATTCGAATTTTTGGGGTATTTTGGGCTTCTATATCATAAAACCTATTGGTAGTAACAAAAGTTTAAAAATATATTTAGATAACGGAAACATTTATTATTAACGCAAGGCGTTTTAATTTTTTTATAATGTTAAATTTTTTTTATTTTATCATTTTTATATAGTGGTTTTCGTCAAAAAATCCGTTTTTTAATCCTAAATAACTTAAAAGAAAATTGCTAATAATTTTAGGTAAAAACCTTTTTTTAGATAAGTTTTTTATAAGGAATCTGAATATGCCAATAGATTTTTTGAAAAATTAATAGTTTAAGAAATTTTGCGAATTTTTTTCCAAACTTTGAACGCCGTTTGAAAAAATTGGAGGCATTGGAAAAAAAACTAAACCCGGGATCGTTATCGCAAGAAAATTCTATACAAAACCCTCGAAAAATCGTTTGTTGTTTTTTTTTTGTTGTCCAGTGTAATATAAGAATTGGCCGATATGTATCAATCAAGCATAAATATAAATTTACATATGGCGATTAGCGCTAAAATCGCAATTGAAGGAGCCAGCCGTAGAGGGTGGATGGTGATAACCGTTAGCACTTCTATCCATTTGGGCCGTTGTCGAATCATACCTCCTAAATTCCTGTGTTTGAAAAACATTAAAGTTGTTTTCCTAACTAAACAGCCCGGCTGAGTGCGATGAATTAAATATAATATCAATAAAATTGAGATGTTCCATACAACATATAAGCTTTAAGATAAATTTTACCTGCTTGTAAATAAAATAAAAAAAAATGTAGGTACCTGTTGGAGCTCACGGGAACCGGAGTTATTGGGAAAATCAGGAGTTGGTGCATCGTCTAGCCTAGCGTAGCTACTGCAATGGTTCCGGTCACCATCGTACCCAACGATTACAAAGTAATCTATGAGCCGGGGACATATATAACCACCGCGTTTTTCGTCATTGAAGAAGCCCATTTAACTCGAATAGAATGCTGAAGGCTTATGTCTAAAGAATATGCCAATGTCTCATTTGACGAATAAACGAATCGAAGGTATGTGCTGACTGTTTAGAGTTTGTGAATGTGATTGACCCATAGATATGGTTATTGAGTATAATTCAAGTTAATTTTTGACGGTGATAGAAAAATGATGTATGTTTTTTTTTTCACAAAAAATTCGGAAACGCGCACCGACTGTAAGGAGCCAATAAACCGTAGATTATTTATGAGATGTTCATTCTAGATAATTTATTGGCAGAATATATAACTCGTAAATAGTGAAAAATAATGTATTAAATAAAATAAATTGACAAAAATATGTACCAAATATATTTACAGGTATGCAAGACATATGGCGAAAAGAAAAGTATAATCGATAAAATAATATTTGCAAAGCTGTCTGTTTTAAAAAAGTGGAATGGTTTATTGCAAACCCTTTTAAGAGATATATTAATTTTTAGTAACACTAAATTAGTTATTATGGTCTAAATTATACATGAATCACAGGACAACAAAATTTGGACGTCAAGCTATATTTACGACATAAATTTCTTTGTCAATTAGGTGCTGATTACGAATATGAAATTATTTTAGCAAAGCCTCAGATTTTCAGTTATTCGGTTTCAAATATGAAATTTTACCATTTTTGGAGTGGCTCTAAGGGTGGAAACAAAATTTAACATATTTGAATTATGGTTTAAACCGGGCCTTATTATTCAGGGCCGGCCCGTCCGACACATTTTTTAATTTAGGACCGGCCCAAACAGCCCAAACCTAGGGTTCGGCCCAGCCCGGCCAAAATTTATAAATAGGGCCCAGAATTTTTTTACAAGCTAAAAATTTTTTGTTACAAGCATAGTTTAATTCTAATACCCTTCATCGTGTGATAATAAATTTACCATCAGTTTTAGTTAATAAATAGTTTTAATTGGGCAAAATGATGTTTAAAAAATTAACACGGCACGGCCCAAATTTTTTTTCCTAACTCAGGTCTTAGACTGCAAACGGGGGCACTGGGAAGGACGAGCATTCGAATCCCGACTATGACCTCTAATTTGAAAAAATAAAACCTTCAATATTAACAGGCATTTATATTTTTTTTATTTTTTTGTTTTTCAAAAAAGGTGGTTTTTGTTTCTATAGACGTTTTTTACATAATCTAAATATGCTAATAGATTTTTTGTAAATTTAGCAGATTAGAAATTATATGGAAATTTTTCACTTTAGACACAATCAAAAAAAATGGAGGCATTGGGAAAAAACGACCCGGAATCGTTTTCGAAAGAAAATTCTCTACAAAACCCTGTATAAATCGTGTATGTTGTTTTTGTCCAATATAAAACATGTAATGTATGAGTTTCCTCCAAACCTTTTTTCCCATTAGGTGACGGCTCACCCGTCACGGCTCTGCCTCTTTTAACTCTAGAGCAGGTCCCGAGTGATATGAGATTTAACACGCACCGGTGACCTAGGTTTTTATGACTAGGCTCTCAAAAAAAAGAACGGCTTTAGAATTCGTTTGCGGTCACCCCCTCCAAATACCAACCAGGCTCAAGGCTGTTTAACTTGATTGTAGAACACAACAAAGTTTACATGCGCTCAAGTCATTTAAAAAGGGTGATCAATAGTTATGCCTTAGTAAAGAAATATTTTAAAGCGCGGTCTCCTGTTAAGTTATTTTTTCAACTATAAATTAATTTTTTTCATTTTGACAAAAAGTACCAGTCTTAATTAAACCCAGAAAATACATTTCCTGACTTGATATAAAAATTCTTGAATTTTTTTTTGAATTTTGATGGCAACACTAATTAGAGTCACGCCCAATGGTGTCCGTAATCAAAAATATAGCGTAGTCTTTATAACCAATTAATATACGTAAATAGAACTCGGCGAACATAAATATAACAATAATTGTTACAACATTTTTTGTAAGTGTTAAAGCGCCACACTAGGTCTGTTATGAAGTAGCATGGCAGTATTACGTTGACATCATAATTAACACATTTAACAGTGTCAATATGCAATATAAAAAATACCCTAAACAGTGGGTGGAAATACATTTGACTAGGTATTAATAAACCGCCTTTAATATGGGAAAGAGAGAGAGAGAGAGAAGAGGAGATGGAATTAAACGACAGGAAGTCGCGGGGAGTCGTGTAAGGGATCTGTGCAATTCAGTGAAACTGTATGTAGAAATATGCACCAAGGGGTGTAGAGGATACATGGGGGAGGAGTGGTTTATTAGGCCAGTTAAAGAAAAATCAATTTTTTTGTGTAGCGCACGGAGAACCGTATCTGGAGTGTGTCAGACACTAGTGAAGCGCGATTACATGTATACATTAGATGAGATGACAAACACCAAAGACCCTAAAATGCTTATGGGTTATTAAGCTAGACCACATATTTTTATATTTAAATACAAGGAAAAGAATTCCGTAAATAACAAAAATCGACTTTGAACTTTTTAAAAAAAGTTTAAATAAAGGATGCAGCTAGTGAAAAAAAAAGTTTTGAAAAAAAAATCGAGGGCATTTAATTAACATTAAGGTGACTAGTGTAAAAAAAATTTAAAAAAATTTTAAAAAATTTAAAAAAATTTTAAAAAATTAAAAAAAAAATTTAAAAAATTTAAAAAAAAATTAAAAAAAATTTTTTTTGGGCATAAACGCCTCCCATAAATTCTCAATTTTTAATAATAGCCGTTAAAATTTTTTTTATTTTAAAATTTTTTTACCATTTTGAAGCGAAATGCAAATGAATTATGGTTATTTTGAAGCATTTAAAATTAACGTTTTGGTGCAACGTAAAAACGCGCTTTTTGGTTAATGTTCAAATATAAGAATTTTTGTAATAAGCCGCAGCCTAATATGCAAAGGTTTTTACATGTTACAAATTAAATTTTCTTTTTATTTAAATTAAACATCCTGGTCAATTAGGAGGTGGATTGATAACAAGTGTGATTCCATAATAAATCGATATTTAAGAAATAAGGGCCGTAAGTTTATGCATTAAAATATTTTAATAGGGGCGCATCTATATAAGTGATTTAAGAATTTGAACAAAATTTATGACCGACTGTAGAGGCTTGAAAAGGCAGATTCAAAACATATGGTAGAAGCACAAAAAGAATACCGTAAGCTCAATAAGGCGCGTTCAAAGTTGATATATTTTTTTAATGAATAATTAATTTATAAGTTTCAGTGTTTATAATTAGGATCGACATTTGTTAAATTGTTTGTTTAATTTACAAACAAAAAATAATTAAATATAAGGCACAAAAGTTTCAAAAACACCTATAGTATTTCAGCAAAAAATCTTCCAAAACAAAAAATATCTCTGACGCAAATCAAAGGTGAAGGGGCTTGTTCAGTACATATTTTCATTGATTTTTTTGAAAATTTACACTAAAAGCCAAATTCAGGGGAAAACTTTAGTCAATTTAAAATTGTTTAAAATTATAAAAGGGAAACTAAGAGTAAGCTTTAATCAATATGTATAAAATGACTAGTTCGTCAGCATCATATATTGTTACTATCAAATGGCTCCAAAACTTACTTGATGGAACCATTCAGAATTCAGGGTTTTCGGTTAAACGAGCGGCAAAAAGTCTTGTTTCATTATATTGTAATGGAAATATTATAACTAAAATAGTTTTTAAGCATCAAATATAAATTAGCCATAATTGAAGTTTTTATGCTCACTGATAAGACAGATGGTCATTTGTCCATTTGTTGCAAATATATTGTAATTTGGTGGTCGGTTATCATAAGTGGAATTATTAGGTTTTTTTTGGAAATGTATGCTATTTATATGCAATTATAATCTAAATATACAAGAACCATTTATCGATGAAATATGCAAAAATCGTTAAATTCAATGCTAAATAAAAAGCTAAATTTTTGCAAAAAAATAAAACAAAAAAAATGTATATTTTTGCAAAATAAAACTTGCTAATTTGTTATAGCATTGTTTAGTAAAAATTCTCCATAACAATATCATTTTTTTGTAAATTTGTCCACCAATCGTTTTTTGCCTCTTTTTCATTAGCATTATTAAATATTACCGTAGCTATTATATTAAAATTTAAGGACTTACGTTATCCTACTGTTTAAAACATCGCCCGTTGTAATTTACCTTGGTTAATGTAGCCTTTTTGATATTGTAAATTACAGTTAGGTAAGATATAGAGACTTGCTAAGGAGAAATTGAGGTTTTATTAAGGAATAGCGGGTGGGGTGACCATGAGCCTATGTTTTGCTATGTTTTACACTCATAAGCAGCGTGCATGGTTAGTAGTATGATTACCGCCAAAAAATCCTAAAGCCGTCCATATCTGAAAACTAAGCCTAAACACCTACGTCCGGCCCGTGTTAAGTCTCATTTAACTCTCCGGGGTTGTAGAAAAAATAGGGGCAAAGTCTTGAGGAGTAAGCCGTTGCTTAATGGGAAAAAATTTTGTAGGTAGGACACACACGTTTTTTTATTAAAGAATAGCCAAAATTTGCCGGAGTAAATCTAGAGAAGTTATTTAAAAAAATGTAAAATAAATAGGGAAATTTCAAATTAAAATATAAAAAAAAGTTTAGACCAAAATATTAATTATAAAAATCTTATCGTTAGTGGACTTTGATATTACCTACATACAATTTAAAAACTGCAAAACTCGCAGTTAATTTAGGCCCTTACAAATTACCCTTAAAAAATGTGGTCATTTATATTTTATAACTTCATAAGCACTAAATATATTTTAGTTAATCTGCTGTTAGTCCATTAAAAAAATTTTAAGCGGATTGGACCTTAGAATAATGGCCGTAAAACAAAATACCGAATTAAATAAAAAAGATATCAACGTTTTTAAAAATGAAAATTGAATATATATAAACAAATTACATGTCATGTATCCCGATTGCCAAAATACTTGTACATAATTTTTTTTTAAGGGTAATGTTAGACATATGCTAGAATTAAGGTAGTTATGATAATTGGCTTAGGGTTAGGTAGATTTAGGTTAAGTAAATTAGGCTATAAGTTTCTTTATGCCGGGTAGTCAACCAGATTAAATTTTGTGATTCTGATTAGTCCGGAGCCAATAGTACTAGGTCCAAACACCTATTTCTAATTTAATATAACACAGGTCAACAATTTTTTAAGAATTATGAGTTAACTACAGAGATAATACCTGTTATCTTAGGGAATATCAAATCCGTTCACCGTTTTTTCTAATCAAACTTAGTTAGTCAGCTATAAACATTGAAAATTTAGAAAAAAAGGTCAAAAAAAAACAAAAAAAAATCAAAAACAAAAATAAATTGAATTTTTTTTTTTGCATTTTTATAATAATTAAACTGTTATATTAAAACTTCAAATAATATTTTCATTAAAAACCGATAATACGTGTCGTATTTAAGTTTGGACGCAAAATATTTTGTATTATCTAAATGCCAATGTAAGAGCTTGATATATTAAAAAAATTTATTTCTCATTAAGTGATTAAAAATATAAGTTACAAGGGGTAAGATTTTTAAATTTTTTCTTTTTAGGGTATATTTAGATCTGTCAATTTGGTCAAAAAAGGTCAATCATTATAGACGGATCTAAGGAGCCAAAGGCGGAAATAACTAAGAAAAACGAAAAATATATATGAGATTAGGGCATCATGGAGATGCAATCTTTTATGTTTTCATGAAATTCATTTTTCTAACAATGATATTTGTTGACCTGTGTAATAATTCTGTTGTCATAATAAATACGTGCAAAAAAGTGTAAGTTTATTCATGTTTTACAAAATTTAAAAACTTTACAAAAAAATGGAATGTTGAAACTTTTTTTAAGCGTTAGAATTTTTGGAAGAAATTAAGTTAAAAATGATTATAAACCATGTTTTTATAAATTTAGATATAAATTTAATAAAATTGCACCGGGTAGGACAATATTAAAAAACAATATTTAATAATTTCTAATGTAAAAACCCAAATATTATAAATATAATATTTTTAAATTTTTCTAAAAAAAATAAAGGAACAATGAACGCCCCGCCCCGCGCTCTAAGGCAAAAATATATATATTTAGGGAAGGGCAAGTTAACTAAAAAATTAACCATGCCATTTCATAGGTTATTTAAAATTTTTTATCGAACAAATAAAATGTTTAATACTATAATTAGGATATTTATAGATAGTATGGGAAAAAATTCTCAAATATATTCATGTGTTTATAGCATAAATATTAAATTAACCTTGCTTATAATCTTAAAAATTCGCAATAGGTCTAATAAACTTGCCTAAAAGCTTTTGTGGTCAAAAAAAAATTTAAAAAACTACATATTAGGATTTATAAATTTGAATATGACTTTCTAAAAAATTACATTATATCAAATATATTTATCCAACATCTAGTTGAAAGTTAACCCCTAAGGCGCTATAGTTGAGCTAAAATAAAATTATAACTTTTTTAACTTATTATTTTTTCATGGTCGGTTTTTCCCTAATTAATCCCTATTAAAGCAAAGTTTCACGCCTTTAAAAAATTAGATTTTAAACTTAGGGAATTCAACTTTGCAAGAAGGGCAATTTCAAAATATATGTTTTTGAGGTATCATGTTAATGAAAGAAGTTATCGTAGGCGGCGGTTTAAACCTCAAAGTTTAAATTGACGTCATTTTGCATAAATAATAGATATATGATTTTACGTAGGTTGTTTAGAAATCTTGCACTTTAACCTCAAATAATTATTCAGAAATCTCATGACGACTATGGCATAAATAAAAAGGGGCGGAGGTGGTTCCATAAACATTTGTCTCACAAATTGAATCGTCCCCTGAATATTTTCGGTCAAGGACAACCCGAACGGCATAGGTATAAAAAATAAAGTAGATAGAAAAAAATCTAAAAAAAATTTGGCCGCGTTCAAAGATTTATTTTTAGGGAAATTTTTAAAAATATAAAAAAAAAATTAACATTTTTAGAAAAATTGCCACTTTCCATTGGTATAAAATAGAATTTTCTAAATTTTTTAAACACTAAGACAAATGAGTTATGATTTAAATTAAAAAACATAAGTCATGTTTTAAAACAAGTTTTTTATTTAACAAGCCACGTGCAAGTAAGTTTTTGTTTTTTCACAAAAATTTGAAAATCTTATGTATTTCAAAGGAAGGGAAATCTTTATAAGTCTTTTTATATTTTTAACAAAACGCCGAATTAAATTGAAAGATATACAATAAAATATTAATAATCCTTTAAATATATAGAAAAAAAATATTGTATTAATAATTATCTAACGTCAGTAATTTTTAAGTAAATCGACAAATATAAAAAAAAATCAAAAATTTGGTTTTTTTAAAACTACACTTTGCACGTGGCCTAAGCTAGATATAGCAATGATTTTTTATGATTATTAGAGCATGATCCTTCCAATAAAATTTTCCAAATTTTTGAAAATTGAGAGGCTTGTATCATCAATATAATTAAAGTTAATTTAAGCTAACATGTAGGTTATGGTGCAATTAAAATCATTTTAAATATTGTAATATGCAAATAATTATGATCATTATAATTAAAATTGATCAGTTTTTGCATGTGAAAATCCTTAAATTACAAATTGTTTTTAAAAATTAGTCATTCACTAACTACTATAATGAACCATATAATTAGAAAACAATTAAAGTAAACAACATATATTTAGCATTTAATTAATTCAACACTATATTGACTTAAAAGGCTGTGGCTAATTTAAAAAAAATTGTGCAATGTAAAAACTTTTCAAAGAATTAAATTTTCTCATGCATATTGTTTAGCCGTTACTTTTTTTAAATTTTTATCAATTTACAAAATAGTACTAATACAAAAACAATAATAAAACAACTTTTTTATATTTAATTTCAAAAAACAGGTAATAAATATAACAGAAATAATATAAACTACCATCAATCTAAAAATAAATACAACAATTTTCAAAAATTCTATTAAATAGGACAATATATCTTAAAATTATTAATTAAACATTTTAAAAATTCAAATCTATATAAACAAATAAAACATTGCAAGATTTTAGCTTTAACTTTGTAATTGTTATTTCCACAATATTTATTTAATTATATATTATTGCCGGCTACAAAAATAAAATTCATAAGAATGTTTTAACATCATTTTCCTATATTGGCATATAAAACAATGATGTTCATATACATTATAAATAAATTATTAAATATAAAATGATGTGACAAAATGAACAATGCATAAGATAATTTTTATAAATATTTTAGATTTTACCTTAAAAATTCTAGTTCCAAACATGAAAAATCAAATATTTATAAATATTTGCATACAAATTTAAGAACTTGTTAGAAATATTAATAAGTTTACCTTTAAGAAATCAATAATTTAAATTTGTCCATATGGTAAATGAATGGTCGCATACAAGAGTGTGTCCAGGTTACGGTCTTTTATAAAATTTTAATTTTATACTAACTTATTTAATTATTAGCCTAATCATTACCAAATTTATTAATTATATTCTAAAAATAAATATATTTCAGGCATATTGTAGGCAAACATATATTACATTTACCTTTTTAAATTTTTTTATATTGGCTTTGGCAATTAAAAAAATTAAGAAAAATATTTAACTCATATGATTAATATTAATAAGACTGGTGCAAAAAAAAATTTAAGACTTATGATATTTTTTCTAAAGACGTTTTGATTTTTGGATATTATTTGTTTTTTTTTGTGTACATAAAATAAGGAGTATCTATCCAAAACACCATTTTAATACAGTTTAGATTTAGGTAAGATCAAATATTAGGGTTAGTTTAACGGCTGAGGTAATTATAGGGTTAGGATAAGCTTAGGGTAAGGTTTGTGTAGGGTTTAGTTAGGGTTAATGTAAGTTAGACTTAAGGTATGGTGAGGAGCTTATTGTTAGGGTGAAGATAGCTTAACATAAGAGTGTAATATGCCTAGGTAAAGTGAGGTTAGCATTACGGTAAAGTTGGAACTAGTTTAGGGTTAGGATTTATTTAGTTTGGGTTAATATTAAAGTTGTTTTTAGAACAAATTAAAACTGAATTTTGCATGTGATAGGAATTAATCATACAGACATTCAAATACAAAAGGTGGTTGTAAAATTGCACAATTTTATTTAAACCGAACTTATAAGATTTTTTTTTTGCATCTATTGGCTTTACGCATAAGCGATAATGTGTTTAGCCATAAATTTCTAGAATTTATTCCATTTCTTGACCAATCAAAATTCAACAGCTCTCTTAAATTGAAAAAAAAAGAAAAAAGAATATACACTCCTGGTTTCAGCTAGTAAAAAAAAGGAATTCTAGCCCAGTTGATTAACATTGACAATTAGCACTATCCACGTGGACCCCAGCACATCTTGATTTTAGAATATTTTAAAAAATAATTTATATTATGGGCCAAATTTTAAATTTTTTCTAAAATACACTGAACAAATTTAGTATTTAAATTTTCTCAGTCTTACAACTATATTCGTTTAGAAATTAGAAATTCTATTAAGGTCCGTATGGACCCCTCTTAATTTCAATGTTGAAAACCATGATATTGCCTCAATGTAAATTTAAAATAAATTTCAACCTTATTTGTAATTATTTAAAAAAGTTTTACATATTCACCCTCTGATTTGCACTGAAGGGTCCATACCGACCCCAGCACATCTTGAATTTTGAATATCTTCAAAAATATTATATATTATGGGCTAAATATTTGATACTTTTTTCTTAAATATATAATAAACAAAATTAGTAGTTAAAATTTGGTCTAAGTCTAATAACAAAATTTGTTTAGAACTTAGAAATTAAATTGGGGTTCATATAAACCCCATCCTCTCAATTTCAATGTTGGAAACCATGTTATTGACTTTATTAAATATTTGCAACCTTATTTTCTAGTTATTTTTTTAAATAATTTTAATTATTAAGTATGCAATATGTTTGTATTGTATAATAATGATATGAATTATTTTTTTTTCTTTTTTAAAATATCTAGTTTTTATGGTAAATAGCCAAATGATTTTTTATATCAAAATATTTTTATTTCATGAACTTCTCTAAATATGTTCTACTAGACCTAAAAACACGATTTAATCAATAATATTGATACATTTAATTTACTGACATGATTTATTTAATGTAATATGGAAAAATAAAAAATTTCAATTTTTCAGATTTTTTTCTACTTAAATAATTGCAATATTTGTTAATGATAACTTATATTAGTTTATAATTAAAGAGCACGAATTTCTTTTCAAAATAATAAATAAATAAAGATCCTAGCTTTAAAATCCCTGAAGTTATAAAGGTTTAAAAATGGGGTCCGTATGGACCCAACCAGGCTTGGGTACGATACAGATCATAAATCATAGATAGCATCTATGATCTGTAATTTAATTGACTTTTGACACAAGACTTGTGATTTTTTATTTAAGTCGTCGTTTTTCACTAGAGATCTGTATCTATGAAATTTTTGATACGATTTAAATCACAGATCAATTGAATATTGAAGCGTCTTTTTGATACTATTTGTATATTAATGGTAATTTGATTATAAGTATAAATCCTATCTACATAATACAAAATCAAAAAAAATCTTACAAAATAATTGATTTTAAAATTAATAAAGATTTTTTAATAATTTTTTTATTCGATGCTAATAAAACTTTTGCTATAAAAATATTTTAATTTATATTTGTTCTTTTGAATTTCTAAAACTTACACTGTTATATTATTTTATGTTAACTTCAATCTTGAATTTTTAAAACTACTCTATAAATTTCTGAATTTATAAAACTTACACTATTAAATTTATTTCTAATTTAATTTTTACTTTTAAATTTCTAAAACTTACGCTGTTATATTATTTTATGTTAAATTCTATCTTAAATTTTCAAATTACTCTATAAAATTGTTTTAAATTAAATTTCTGAATAGCTTACAGTTAAATTTATTTATAATATAATGTTTACTTTTAAATTTCTAAAACTTACGCTAAAAAATTATTTTTTAATTAAATTTATACTTTTGTGATGTCAAAATGCACATTGTATTGGCACAATGTGAATCGGCCGAAATCTTCTGAAGTCATAATGTCCATTCTTAAAAAGCAACTAATTGTACCCGTCATTACCCGTTAGAATAGCCTTTATGATAGCTTCAATTGTTTACTATCCAATCGTTCCAAATTAAATGAACTTTTAAAGATGCTTGAGCACCCGCCATTTTAAGAGTTTGAGCTCAATTTAATTACATTGATACATATGTTAAAGCTTCTTTTAGCACAAGCTATAGATTTACTGCAGGACGAAAATCACTCATATTATGGTGATTTAGCCCCCGCATTATTTTCAATAATTAGAAAATTGAAAAATGAAAACTTTTCAGAGGGTCATGGGCTCCTTCTCTCAAGTTCAATTGCCAGCTCCCTAACAGAACGTTTTAAAACAATATTTGATTTTTCTGACACCAATGTCTTATTAGCAGCAGCCTCTCATCCCCGACACAAACCTCGATGGGTTTACGATGAGGAGAAGAAAAAGCTTTTGACGAAGTTGTTGGTTTCAGAAGTTACGAAGATGGCTAGATCTTTAGAACTTATTGTAACTAAAATTGCACCATCCACCCCCCCTCCCCCCACCCCGAGCGAGGATTTTTTCGGTTATGAAAGTCATAGTAATATCACAGCATCTAATACGGTGAATTGAAGGTTTCAAACTTTATGAAAGATCCTTCCAGTGGAATTAATACATTGAATTTGTATCCACTAATAAAACCCATATTTATAAAATACAACTCTATTCTTCCATCGTCAGCCCCGGTTGAGAGATTGTTTAGTTTCACTAATTTAGTTTTTACACCAAACAGGCGAAGACTGACTGATGAAATGTTAGAAAAATTAGTAATTTAAAAAAAATAAAATCATTTATGTGATTATATACTTGTCCATCTATTCTTTTTTATATCAGATTTATTGTATAATTTTGTATTTTTCATATTACAAATAAATGTAATAAATATATATTCATTTGAATCGCTTTTTGGTTACGATTTCAAATACGATCTGTGATTTAGTTCATTTTCTATAAAATAAATAGATACTATTATGATTCGTGATTTTAGATACTTTTTGAAAAACAATTTTCGATCCGCGATTTAATTATAAAAAAATCATTTGATATATTTATGATCGAGATCACTTTTGCGTGATTTATGGCCAAGCCTGGACCCAACCATAGCATTCGCGTTACAAATTTCTCAGCCTACCATTCGTGGATTAAGTATATAAAATGTTAGTATTTTATAATAATGTATGAATTATTTTTTTTCCCTTTAATCCGCGATGGGTTCCATACAAACCCCAGCACTTTTTAAATTTTGATTATCTTTAACTCGCGAATGGTAGGGTGAGAAATTTAACGTGAATGCTATAATGGGGTCCATACGGACCCCTATTTTAAACCTCTATAACTTCAATAGTTTAATAGCTATGAATTTTTTTTTGTTATTTCGAAGATACGTGTTCTTTAATTACAAAATAATATAGGTTATTATTAATGTAAATCATAAATTTGATTTGACATAGAGTAAAAAATATCTGAAAAATAAGAATTTTTTATTTTTCTATATTTCATCAGATAAATCTTGTCAACAAACTAAACGTTTCAATATTATAGATAAAATAGTGTTTTTAGGTCTTATAGTTTTTTAGAAGATGAAAAAAAATATTTTGAAAAAAAAAATTATTTTTGGCTATTATTCACCTTTAAAACTAGATATTTTATAAAGAAAAAAGACAATTCTTATTTTTCAATACAAACATTTAATTTACTTAAGTAAAACGATTTAAAAAAAAATTTCTAAAAAATAATGTTGCAATTTTTTTGGTTTAAATTAACATTGAGGAAATACATGGTTTTCAACAGTGAAATTTAGAGTCTGGGGTCAATACGGACCCTAATAGAATTTCTTATTTCTAAACAAATTTTCTTATTAGTAGACCAAATTTTAGTTACTAGATTTGTATATAATATATTTAAGAAAAAAGTCACAAAATTTTGACCTCATAATATATATTAATTTTTGAATATATTCAAAATGGTTAAATTTGATGTTTGCTTCAGGTCCGTATCAACGCCTACAACTTATACAAATAAAGTGCCATTTTTATAGCCAAAAACTTCTGTGATTTGTTTTGGTTATATAATAAAAATTTAACATAAAGGGATTTTCTAAGTTTGAATAAAATTAATTTAAAAATTGTTTGGTAATACAACGCTTTTAGAATCTGCACTTTACCTTAATATTTTCAAGCGGAATTGTTTATTTTTGCATATTTAGATTGATTTCTACTGTAAATTTTAACCTATTTTCTAAGTTTTCTTTTATGCGAAATTGAATTCTTACATTTTAAGAAAATTCCTATCGTATTTCTACAAATTTAATTAAGGTAAAGGAACGTTTGCCGGGTCAGCTAGTTTCTTCATAAAATATTTAGTTTTTAAGGTGAATAATAGCCAAAAATAATTTTTTACTTCATAACATTATTTTTCATGAATCTTTTAAAAAATGTTCTACCCGACCTAAAAACACGATTTAATCAATAATAATTTTTTTTTTTTGGTAAGGGGGTGGAAATATTTGCTCGTTTGATCCCAAAGCTAGCTTATAAATAAACTGGGATTGGAATCATCAAATACACCAGTAATTTTTAAGAATAACAGATTAATCAGTGAGTAAATGAGGTAAAGGTATGTTGATATGGTGAATTAAATTGCCCGCACTAATGTCCGTATATCAAAAAATTCACCGGTGCATGCAGGGTTAGGAGTACCTGCTAAAAAACCACCTAAAATATTGATGAATTTAAATTATTTATATTATTTCTTAATGTAATATAGAAAAATAAAAATTTTAATTTTTCAGATTTTTTTCTACTTTGTGTCAAATAAATTTGCAATATTCATTAATGATAACTTGTATTCGTTTATAATTAAAGAGCACGTGTTTTCTTTAAAATAATAAAAAAATAAAGATAATAGCCTTAAAACTTTTAAAGTTATACAAGTTAAAAATTGGGGTCCCCATGGACCCCAATGTAGCATCCGCGTTACAAACTTCTCACCCTAGCGTTCGCAAGTTAAGGTGTGTAGTTAAAAAAAAAATTTTTTTTTTAACTCTTTGTTGCGCATATCCTAAAACGATCAAAAAACATTAACTCTAATTTTTTGATATTAGCTGTAAAAATTTTTTTTAAATAAATATTATTTTAACAATTTTGAAATTAGTATTAGCAAGAGCCTTAGATAGAAGATATTATTAATGTTTTATACATTTAAAAATTTAGATAATGAGTTTATTAACAATTATTATTAAAGGGTTGAATTTTTTTTTTTCAATAAGAAATTTGTTTTGTTATTTTAGTATATTCCCATATAAGGGACGTATTGAGGGGGCGGCAAGGGGGGGCGCCCCCCCTTTTAAAAATTTTTTTTTTTTTTTTTTTTTGTAATTCAACAACTCTTTTTTTTTTTTTTCAAAAAAAAATGGATGTGTGTGTGTATATTTTTTTTTTTTTTTTTTTTTTTTGGCTGGGAGGGCGGGCCTTCTTCTTTTTCCCTCCCCCCCCCCCACCCCCATTATTGAAAGATGTTTCCCCCTCACCCCGAGAATTTTATATTTCAAAAAACGGATGATCGATGATCGTCCTTCTTCCTTTTTCTTCCCTACCATAAAAAAAAAAATAATAAACATAAAATAAAAAACACAACCAAAGAGGGGTTGTTTCTATATAAAATAAAAATAAATTCATTAAAAAAATATTTTTTTTTTTATTTTTTTTTTTTTTTTTTCTTTTTTTCAAATAATTATTATTTAATATAAAAAAATATATAATTATATTTTTAAAATAATAAAATATTAAACCAAAAAAAAAAATAATAATTTTTTTTCTTCTTCTTCTTCTTTCTTCCCCCCCTATAAAAATGCTTCCCTCCCCCCCTCCTAGAGATAAATGTTTTATTATAAATTTAATTTTGCAAATACCAAATATAATTTCTAACTTATGAAAGTTTTCTAGAAATTTTCAAACCTATCAACATCTGGAAGCGGACAAATTTGATTGATCTAGGAAATATACTTTAGATACGAATTAAAAAAATACAAAATAGAACACGGCCTAATTTATGCGATATTTGTTATATTAATGCTTTTTTGCAATCTATCTTTAATTGTCCTGCTCTTGATAACTTCTTAAACTGCCTGCCTTTAATTAGAACCCACTAAAAGATTGATTTATCATGCTTTTATTTAGTTATAACAAATTTGGGCATGCGATGGTGAATGAATAACCTGCAATTAGAGAATTTTTTTAGGGTCTATAGTATGAAATCTTCTTTAACCCGCGAATGGTAGGGTGAAAAATTTGTAACGCGAATGCTATAGTGTGGTTCATGGACCCCAATTATAAACCTCTATAACCCATGAGTTCAACAGCTATAAACTTTATTATTCTATTATTTTGAAGAAAAATACGTGCTGTTTAATTACAAACTAATATAAGTTATTATTAATGTAGCATAAATTTTATTTAACACAAAGTAAAAAAAAATCTGAAAAATGAGAATTTTTATTTTTCTTTATTTCATCAGATAAATCTTGTTAATTAACTAAATGAATCAATATTAATGATTATATAGTGTTTATAGGTCTAATAGATTCGTGAAAAAAAAATATTTTGAAATAAAAAAATTATTTTAACGAGATATTTTATAAAGAAAAAAAAAATAGTTTTTATTATTATTATTCACAGGTCAACAAATATCAATGGCACAACCGTGAATTTTATGAAAATATAAAAGAATTTATCCCCATGATGGCCTTATCTTATATTTCGTTTTAGTTTCTTCCGGCCTTGGCTCCTTACATCCGAGCATATTAAAAAATGGCCTTTTTTGACCAAAATGACAGATCGAGAATAACCTAAAAAGAAAAATTTAAGAATCTTTTTTTCATATAAAAATCTCTTGTAACTTATATTTATCATATAAAATAATCAGAAATAAAATTTTTTAGTATATCAAGCTTTTAAGCATTTAAATAATACAAAATATTTCGCGTCCAAATTTAAATACGACACGATATATTATCGGTTTTTAATAAAAGTTTTATTTGAAGTTTGAATTTAACAGTTTAGCTGTTGTAAATATGCAAAAAAAAAATTACAATTTATTTTTTTGAATCTTTTTTGTTTTTTTGGCATTTATATTAAAATTGTCTATGTTTATAGCTGACTAACTAAGTTTGATTAGAAAAAACGGTAAACGGGTTTGAAAATCCCTAAGATGGCAGGTTTGATTTCCGTAGTTAGCTCATAACTCAAAAATTTGTTGACCTGTGTTATACAATATAAACATTTTATATACTTATGTAAAACTATTTAAACAAATACCTAGAAATAAGGTTGCAATTTTTTTAGTTTGAATTTTATTGAGGCAATATCATGGTTTTCAACAGTGATTAAAGGTGGGGTTTTATTTGGACCCCAATAGAATTTCTAATTTTCAAACAAATTTTCTTATAACACTTAGACCAAAAAGTTACTAGTTTTGTTTATTATACATTTAAGAAAAAAGTCACAAAAATTTGACCCATAATATATAATATTTTTAAAGTATTTAAATTTTAAAATGTGCTGGGGTTCATATAAACCCCATAGTGCTAATCGCGAGTTAAGTTTTAGTCTAGGCTATTTTTAAGGTTGATTTATTAAGAGTTGGAAAGTATTAAATATAATGCCTAGCATAACTAGCTGAAATACTACACATTTAGTTTATATCTCATATATCATGCAACTATTTTTGTGTTTGAAATATTTTCTACTATAAAAATGATTTTTAAATTAAAAAAAAATTATGATAATAACTTTTTTAGTATAAGGTCAACAAATTTTTTATAGTTATAAGCTAACTACGGAGATCAAACCTGCCATCTTAAGGATTTTCAAATCCGTTTACCGTTCTTTCTAATCAAACTTGGTTAGTCAGCTATAAACATTGAAAATTTTAGAAAAAATGCCCAAAATAAACAAAAATTATTAAAAAATAAAAATAAATTGAAATTTTTTTTGCATATTTACAACAGCTAAACTGTTAAATTCAAACTTCAAATAAAACTTTTATTAAAAACCGATAATAAATACTGTCGTATTTAAGTTTGGATGCTAAATTGTATTATCTAAATGCTGATGTAAGAGCTTGATATACTAAAAAAATATATTTCTCATTATTTGGATAAATATAAGTTATGAGGGATTTTTATATAAAAAAAAAGATTCTTAAATTTTTTTTCAGAGTATTCTCGATCTGTCAAATAGGTCAAAAATGGCCATTTTTTCGCTATGGACGGATGAAAGGAGCCGAAGCCGGAAGAAACTAAGAAAAACGAAATGTATGTTTGAGATAAGGCCTTCATGGGGATAAATTCTTTTATGTTTTCATAAAATCACGGTTGTGCTATTTTGTTGACCCGTGTTATACGATGTCATTTTAAATAAGTCCAAATTTAATTTTGTCATCTATAAAGATAATCTATCGCTTGGTAAAGTAAACTTGTGATACTAATAAATCCATATGATTTTTTAAGCAAGTCTAAAATATTAATTGTTTGCAAGATCATAATTTTATTTTAAAAAATGTTGAGATAACCCTAACCTACATCAGAAATTTTATCCATGTAAGTTTAACCCGCGAATGGGGCCATACAAACCCCAATTTTAAACCCCTATCACTTGAAGCGTTTATAACTATAAACCTTATTTTTAATCATGTTATAAGTTAAATTATCTAATAATTATAAACTATCACAGGTCAACAAATATCAATGGCACAATCGTGAATTTTATGAAAATATATATAATATCCCCATGATGGCTTTATCTTATTTATATTTTGTTTTTCTTAGTTTCTTCTGACTTCAGCTCCTTAAATCCGTACATAGAAAAATTGGCCTTTTTTGACCAAATTGACACATCTATAATACCCTAAATAGAAAAAATTTAAGGATCTTTTTTCATATAAAAATCACATATAACTTATATTTATCATCTCAAATAATGAGAAATAAAAATTTTTAATATATCAAGCTCTTATATCAGCATTTAATTTTCAATATTTATAGCTGACTAACTAAGTTTGATTAGAAAAAAAGGTAAACGGATGTGAATATCCCTAAGATGGCAGGTTTGATTGGTTAGCTAATCACTCTTAAAAATTTGTTGACCTGTTTAATATAACTTATTATTATGTATATTGAAAATTTTATTTAACACAAAATGGAAATTTTTTATTTTTATATATCATTAAATAAATCTATATTATTGATTAAATCGTGTTCTTAGGTCTAGTTGAACATTTAAGAGAAATTCATGAAAATGTATTTTATGAATTAAAAAATTATTTCTGGCTATTACCCACCTCAAAAACTAGATGTTTTATAAAGAAACAAAATAATATCTTTATTACTCTACATACATATTATATACTTAATATTTAAAACTATTAGTAAGAATACCTTAAGGTTGCAATTTTATAAGTTTAAATATTTATTAAAGCATTATCATGGTTTTTAACACCTAATGGAATTCGGCTGTATTTCTGTAATTTTAGAAAACATTTTAACCCTTGGTCTGCTTAAAAATATATCTCTGGGTACAATAGAGCAGAATTTTTTTTAAATTTACCTACACAAAAAGTGTCTAAGCTAGGTTTGCTAATGAATGTATGTATGATTAAGATAATTCACCACAAATTACCCTGCCCCCTTTCTATTATTATATGGCTTGGCTAAGCTAGCCCTAAACGTAGAAAAAGTATAGCATGCGGCTGTATTCTGTAATCCAATAAATATCTTTTCAAATAGGGGTCGGAATAGGGGGGGGGGGGGTAGTAAGCTTGATCAAAGTTCGCCCGAACTGAGAATGCGTCGACAATACAAAATACAACTGTATCTACAGAGTTAGAATGCCTAAATCCAGACGCATACAAGAAATTAACCCGGGACTTAAATATTTTTGTATTATGAGTTTTGCAGATATTAAAGGGAGGCAGCAGCAATTCACTCTCCTTTCATAATAGTCATTATTATTCAGTAGAAATAAAATTTGTCTATGAGTTTCTATTAAATATTTATCAATGTATGGATTCAAGAGATAATTAATGGACCAGCAGTTGATAATTTGAAATAAACATTTCTTTTGATTTAGAATAGGATTTTTGTATATATTTACATATAAGCTGGCGTTTCTATAAAACTATACGTTCTATTATGGTGGTGCAACGCAATATTAGTTAGTTTTCACTCTATTATATTCTGACCAACGTCAAGATATTGCCGGAAAAAGAGCCTCCGGCTCGGCCTACAGTGGGCAAATTTATCGGAATAGGAAATTCAAGAGCCGCTGGTGGACTAAAAAATTATTTGGGAGGATCGGATTTTGGCAAGAGTAATCAAGCAGCTTCTCTGGCAAATCTATTTTCTACTTCAAACAGTGGCAACTTTTCTTTATGCGACAATTTGTACCCGTTGATATTGCTTGTAATAGGTAATAATGTATTGATCTCTTATTGTTATCGTAAGATAAAACTTTTTTGAATTTTTTAAATAGTTATATTAAAAAAATAAAAGACTGTACTATTTAATTAAACAAATTATAATTTTCTTATTTAGGCCTTATCGTAATGTTTTACCTTGCAATCGTATGTTTGAAACTTTGTTACTTTTTACGTCGAAGAAACATTCAATACGGAAGAGGTCCGGTACAGCATGGTGATTCCAAGGGTCCGAACGCAGGAAAATCTGGCCGAAAAAGAGTTAGAAAAAAAATTGGCCCCTCGACCGAACAGCCAGTTGAAGATGAACAGGTGCTTTTATTACCTGCCCCTGCTCATACTAGTAAGGAATCGCTGAATACGGCTATTGAACCCTAAAATACTTCGATGTAACTTTAATTACTTAATAAAAAGGCAATGTACGTTTTTTAATATGGTTTTTAATAATAACACAGTTTGAAAAATATTTAAGATATAAAAGCTAATTTATAAGATCTAACCTATTATTATGTAAAATTTCAAATCCGGGTACCGTTTTTCATTTAGATTTTTCAAGATCGCAATTTCACTTTTTACCAAATTTGGTCATTATGTTAAAAGGTGTGAGTGTGTAGGGCCATGTCCCAGGGATGTTCAAAAAACGGAATAAACATTTGAAATAGTAGACCAATTTAAAAGCTCAAAGTACAATTATAAAGTATGACCAAATCAAAGCATGCATTATATGTCCTAATTGGTTATTAATAACTAAAATAAAATTAAATACGCCTGTATCATCTTCATATCTTATTTAAAAAATGATATGAATTTTAGAAAAGTTGTTTTTAAGTTTATTGTAAGGCAGGCAAGTTCAAAGTTGATTAAAAAAAATTAGAAATCATTTCTTGAAATTGCAAATTATTGGCACTAACACTTTTTTAAATTTAAAAAAAATTGAATCAACTCAATCAAGTGTAACTACCCACGCCAAACTTAAAAAAAGTATCACTATCTCATTATGATAAGTATTTTCTTTTGATCCATGCATAAAATTATTGTTCCTAATTTAACCATTAAAATGTCCATTTAAATTCATTTTAATCATTTGACTACAAGGCTAAGGCATTTTGCAATTTTTTAACCGGTTTTCTAAAAACGGATAGCGGCTCTGTGATTTTCATAATAATATTACCCCTCGCAAAAGGTCTAACTTTTTAGGCTTTTTTATCGCCTAAGTAAGGACGCATGGTGGAAGAAGACAAAGTGTAACTTACTACAATTTTCATATTTCTATATCGAAACTAAATGACTATTAAATGTTAAAAAAACTAGAAGATATTTAGAGAAGGGGGGGGGGGGGGGGAGGGCGAATAAAATATTACTTGCAAAATATTTTGGGTAAAAAATGGGGTGGGGTAGTTGTCATATAGGCCTAATTTTTATTAAGATAAGGAAGGATGCGCACCAGGTTCACCGTCCCGTAGGTACGCCATTAATTACCACCCACCTTCCTTTCCTAACATGCCATGGTTCTTCACTCTACTAGCTACAACCAGTGGTTTCAAGATTACTTAACTTTCCATTAGGTACTTCTATTCCTGGTAAATCAGGACAAAATTTTTGGGTTTTGGGTGAAATCTTGATTATAAATGCGGATTGCCATACAGCTTTTAACAAAAATTATATAAAAATTCTCTTATATCCTAGATTGGGGATGGTAATGACGAGTGTAGCAAATACTCGGAGATTTTTTGAAGCATGGGATAAAATTACAATCGGACAATAATAATGATGAGTGCATTTTAATTTATAGCAGAAAAAAAAATTACCGACGAGAATAAGAATGCAATTATTAAATAATATTGGCTCTATATTAGAGTTCAAACTGGGCCGTGATATTTCGGCCTGCCCTCCCGACATATTTTATACTTACGGCCGGAATTTGGTTTTTTAATTTTAAGCCCCGGAATTTAAAAACAGCTCGGTTAAAATATTTTTGTTTCTAAAAACGAGCCGGGCCACGCCTGAATTATATAAAAATTACGGGCTAAGTTATTTTTTGTTGTTGTCGTGGCATCGTTTTCTCGTTGCTGCTAGAGGTCGCTCGCCATTTTAGAGCTGTTTCCGGTGCTGAAGAACAAATTTATCGTTCTTTTGTTAGGGGCCTATATGAGCTGTGGATGTAATACGTCTTTTGTCTGAACAATTTATAGATTTCCGTTGCAGCTAAAGGTTGTCTGGGGATCATTTGAGAGCCACTTTCACAGGTCAGAGAGCAATTTCCGGCCTGTTTTTTGAACCATCTTTTTCACTGTTGATGAGATTTTAGGTTTAAGTCGAGCATACCTTTTTTTAAGGTGGTTGTTTCCTGTGACGAGCATGTTGCTACAATTCTAATTTTTGGTCACGGCGCTTTTATTTTTCGGACGAAGCTTTGATTCTCGACCAATGCGGACTAACATAAATGAACTTTTTTGTTTATCCCTAAAAGGGTTAGGAAGATGATTTAATATTGCTGCATCGGTGTTTGGGGGCGTCATGTGTGTTCCGTGGTTTAGCAATGAGTGTAGCGACATTTGCTGAAGATGAGGGTTTTTTAGGGATGTATCTTGCTGAAGAAGCATCTTGTGGGGTAGCTTTGCTGTAGAAAAGCATCGTGTGCGACGGTGTCGTTCCCTGAAGATGACCCTCTTTTTATGTTGCGTCAATCACTTGTATATGGTCCTTTGGCTAGAATCAGTGTTTTTTGTTTTGTGTAGTGTGAGGGCCATAATACAAAAGGGAAGTTAATTTTAATAAGCAAAACCTTATTACCTTAAAATTATTTGGGGATTTTTTTGAGCGAATCCAATTTCCGTAGCCAATGATGATAAGATAAGTACAAGTTAAAATATGAAATTATTGAATAATAATATTGGCAATTTACACAATATGTTCCTAAGTAATGGTAACTAGGAATATGAAGAGATTCAGGCAAAGAAATAAATAGTTAGACACGTAACAAAACTGAATTTTTATATTAATAGCATAGATTTAAAACTTAATATATTCGAAATATTATTTCTATTGGATAACGTTTATACATTAAATTTGTTCTTAAGCAGTAAAAAATGTTTAATAAATATTTTAGAAATTATGTCTATAAATTACTAAGTTAATTAAACGGTTAAATAAGAAAGCGCCTATAAAACTTGTGAAGGCACAAAATAATATTTATTAATTTGACTTAAGAGAAACTTGTAAAATCATTTGCTTTAATAATGATTTTAATTATATTAAGGTTTTTTTAACAAGAACTTTTTTTTATTACGTATAAGGGCACGTGCAAAGTGAATTTTTTTTTCGTAATTTTAAAAATTCTGAAAATTTTATTTTTTTACAAAATTTAAAAATTTTTTTTTTACAGAAATAGCATTTTATGTGCACTTAATTTGACAACTTGATAAATATTTGCGTTTTATTACAAAATAAAATTTTTAAAATTTTGAAAATTTTACAAAAATAAAACCTCACTTTGAACGTGCCATAATGAACAATTCTTAGGCAAAACATCGGTAACCATTGTAAATCGCAAATAAAATTTTAGCAATTATAAAAGTTACTAATGCAATTAAATAAAGCAGGTGGCAAAAATAAAGAAATAAAATAAAAATATGTTTAGAATTAGGATAAATGTGTTAAAATAAAATATTAAGATGTGGCTAAAAAAATTCATATTAATTTCATTTATCCTATTCCCAGAAATTTATTTCAAAATTTTTCAAAGTCACGCGAAATGAATATGATTAAAAAATGTGAACTGTTAAACAATGAGGAGGCATTTAACAGATTACTTGAAAATATTGATACCTGTATATTTGACTGTGATGGTAATATATGAGTAATTTATTTTAAGGTGTTCTTTGGAACGTTGGTGAGATCTTTCCTGGTGTAAAAGATTTTATCAACAAATTGCGACAAAAAGTTTATACAGATTCTATTTAAATATTTAATTAAATTATAATTTTATTGTTTTTAGGGAAAAAAAGTTTTGTGTGCTACAAATAACAGTTCTAAAAAACGTGCAGAATACCTTACCAAAATAAACAACTTTGGTTTAAATTTTAAAGAAGTATATTTTTTTTTTTTAATATTTAGGCTGATGTATATTGTACAGTGCATGTGATAACACATTTTTTAAGCCAACATTTTGATTTTGTAGGAAAGAAAGTGTATTTAATTGGTAGTGCTAGCTTTAAATCCTCTTTGGAAGAAGCAGGAATTAAAGTTATAAGCTCTGGGGTAATTAATTTTTTTAAATTTATTGAATTGCATATAATGCATATTTATAATGCATATAAATGTATATATTAATATTAAAATTAGATTACTGCAGTAAGATTATATTTATCTATATTTATAAATAATTTGTATTATATGTGATGAAACAGTTGTATAGCACAAATTTTTTCATATTAAAATACCATATTTTAAGAGAATTTATTTCAACAATATAGAATTTTTTTATGCGTATTAGAAAATTTCTTATTATTTTTAGCCAGAACAATTAGAAGGGGATATTCCACAATGGGCAGAAACTCCTATTGATTCTGAAGTAAGCTTTTAAAAAAATATAATGTGAATAATATATGTGTAGTAGTGTTGTTTTATTGAGCCTCCTTATCTTGTTGTGCTTACACAAAATTTGAAGGTGGATTTGATTGCTATAAAATTTGACAAATTATAATTTATAAACTATTGGGTCAGTTCTTGTGTGTCAGTTTTGGACACTAATTAAGATTTTTTTATATTAAAATTTTTTTAATTATATTAATGTATATTTGTTAAGGCTTTTTTGAAATAAAAGCAAATAATAAGACTACACACTTATAATGTCTATCTAGTGAATCATTTAACAGATATAGATAAATTAATGACTTGATTATATTAACACATACTTAACCTCATTAATGGGTATGTATCTTGATATATTTAGTTGGTGGGTGGAAAATGAAACAAAACTTCAAAATATATAAAATTTTGTAATTCAATAAGGGCCAAATATTTCAAAAGGATAGCTCTTTAGCCATTGCTAAAAATGCGCCTTTTGGCCCCTACTCTTAAACTTGTTATATTGGGAGGCTCAGATAACTCAGTGGCAAACATTCCTGTCTTACATGCAGGAGGTGTGGGTTCGTATATAAACATTTTTTGGTATGGGCACGTGCAAAGTGAGTTTTTATTTTTGTGAAATTTTCAAAATTTAAAAAAATTTTATTTTCTAATAAAACGCAAAATTTCAAAATGTTGCCAAATTTAATATATGCACATAAAATGCTTTTTTTTTTTAAATAAATAATTTTTGAAAAAATTTTGAAAAAAAAAATAAATTTTTAAAATTTGCAGAATTTTCAAAATTTCACGAAAATAAAAACTCACTTTGCACGTTCCCTAAATTGCGATTATTAATTGCGGTATACGGTTGACATAATGATAACTTGGAATTTGCAGTATTGCAAAAAAAACAAGCGATTGGGGCTTGTAGTACTTACTTACCTCCATGGACAAGCTAAAAGCTTGTATATAGACGTGGAAGGCCATGAGGGCTTTATGCTTATTAATGATTTGTATAACAATTTATATTACACATATGTATCTAAAACTGCGTGACTGAAATTTTTTATTTTGTAGAAATTTTTGCCCCCGACTCCATCAAGATACTTAAGGTCCTACAGTTTGGCGAGTTTTAACTGGATGAGATTTGACTAGTTAGCCAAAATCAGACATAGTCTATTTGAGAGGTTGTCTTTCAAATCAGATAATATTTGCTTTAGGGTAATATTTTTTAAGTATGGTTTTAACTGAACGGCAAAATTGTATTTAAAACGAATTTAATATGTAATTTAAAAAAAATCTACCTAGTTAATTATAGGAAATTATATTTTTATAAGAGTATTTAGATTTAATTATTAATTAGGTTTAAATTTTAGTTTAATCTCTTATAATAAAAATTATGCATATAAATTGTGTAATTTTTCAGAGCTACACACCTTCATTAAGTTATTTTGTTATTATCATTTAATTTAGTTAATAACTAAAATTTAGAGCAGACCACAGGGCTTTGCAAATTTTTTTTTGCAGTTAGTCGGGTTTTTAGAGTGACTCCTAAGCATATGAAAAAATACATAACATTTTTAAGAAATACAAGACTAAATATTATACTGGATTTATAATAATTCTATAATAGTTATAATTCAAGTCAAATAAAATTGTCAGCAATTTTTTTGTTTAAAAAATAAACTTTATGCCAAAACCACTGACTAACTTTAGGGAAAAAAATGTTATTTTCATATTAAATTTAATAAATTTTTGTTTCCACCCCTATCTTTTATATTATAACACCCAAGAAAACCCAAAATATGGGGAAATCTTATGTTTGAGACTGAGTAGTCTATATCTGACACTAGGCAACATTCTCATTTTATATTTGTAATCAAGATCACCTCAGAAACCATGGTTGCCTAAATGTTCTATAAAATGTTGTAAATTTGGGTCTTATTGTTTAAATTTGAGATTTTACCATTTGCCTATTTATTAATTATAGGTTGAAGGTGTAATAGTAGGGTTTGATAAAACCTTTAACTTTTGGAAATGCCTTCGAGCCGTGTCTTATCTTAAAAACCAAAAACACCTTTTCATTGCCACCAATACTGACGAGAGATTTCCATATCCTAGCAAAAACGTCATCATTCCCGGTAATATAGTTTTCTCTTTGGGTTGTTTTGCCAAAAAACTATATAAACTTTAATAGTTATTAAGTATAGGTGATAGCTTTTATATTATTACACAGGCCAACAAATATTTGAGAGTTTTACTTACTTCAGAGACCAGACTTGCCATCTTAGGGATTTAAAATCCGTTAACCGTATTAATTAAACTTTGTAAGCCAGCTTATACACATTTAAAGTATTTGAAAAAAATGTTAAAACAACAAAAAAGATTTAAAAACAATAATATACTGAAAAAAATTATTTATATATTTAAAACATTTTAAAACCCATATATATCTTATATTTAAATTTGGGTGCCTCTGTTATATATAAATGATGATGTAGCTTGATTTACTTAAAAATTTTATTTTTCAATATTTGAGATGAATGTAATTTAAATAATTGAAAAGAATTGTTTCTTTTTTAGTATTTTCAAAGTCGCAAAAAAGTCTTGGCTATATTTGAAATTTTCTAATATATACTGAAAATAGTCGAAGTTTAAAGTAACTTCAAAAAAACAGACATATATACGATAAGACCATTTTTTCCCCCGTAATGATTGCATTTGAATAATAATAGAGGAGTATTCAAACTATTAGGTTAAAAAATGGAAGTGTAATAGGTACAGCCTTAGATAAACTTAATTTTACGCCGATATTGCTCGTCTTTGCAAAATTAGTGAAACTATTATATTATTGATAGGTTAATTCGCTCTATCGGTTATTGGTAAATAGATTTCAGAAAATTATTATGGAAAATGCAGAAAGTGACGATATTTGTCATTAAAAAATTATATATAAATAAATTATTACAATAACACACACCCTAAATATATTGATAATATTTTTTTAACAAATAATTATGAGTTTGTTATATAAAATATGTAAGAAGCTCGTCTCGGACTGAATGATGCCAGTTATTCGAGTTTTTGAACTTATGGAAAATGCTTAATGTCTTTGCTACAATTGGTTTTGAAAGTTAACATTTAAAAAAAAATTATTGTCTTTTCCTCTATATCTATTATCTTAAGTTTAATCCCAATTTTTGTTCTTTTGAACTGCAAAATAACAATATAAAATTATAAATTGTTTATACACGATATAAAAATACCATGGCCGAATCCCATCGTGGTCAGCATTGGCCATCAGAAAGTGGATTATATTTAAAAATGTAAAATTAATTGATTATGCAGAAAATAGGAATTCACTTAAACTACCAACTAATGACTTAATATTTTTGTAAAAAAAAATTTATTTATATTTGTTGCCGAGAACCATTATTGCATTTCATATTTGTAGTTCTTATATAAAAAATTAAACAAAAATAATTGTTTACACATTTAGTAGAAAATAAGCATTACGTTTATTAAATTATTTTTTAATCACGGGGTAATTTGGTATATCGAATTCTTTTTTTTATTTAAGGGCGCGTTTATTCATTCATTTTTTCGGTAAATTTTAACTTTTACATCAGAAAGTATATTTATACTAATAATTAAGGTTGATTTATAAAAATGAGTTTTATGTCAACAGATATATTTTATTGTTTGAAAAACTAAATGCTTTGTAAACGTGCTCTAGTTTACATATTATAATTGCGTCTAAAATATATTCAGAATTGGTAATAATTTTTTATTCAAATGTTCTAACACAAATTTTTTTTTTTATAAATTTTTGGAAAAATTATGGGGAATTGAATGATATATCAATATAATTATATTCGCAACCCGCATGTTTTAGTAATGTCGCAAAATTTAGTATGTGGATGTTACAGGCGGTTATATTTTAGTGTCCTAAAAATATTTATTTTAATTGAAAAGTTTAAGATTTATTTTTTATTCTCCTTTGTTATTACATCGTTGTAATGATTAGGCTGACATTGACTGATTGATCTGGTAAAACGGAAAATTTATTTTTAATTTACTCTCAAATTTGAGAATATCGCGTTTATAAACAATGTGTCTGTAAATGAAATTTATTAGGTACTGGCTCTATCGTTGCTTGCGTAACCACAGCGGCTGAAAGGCAGCCTTGGATAGCTGGTAAACCCTGTTCTCCCATCTTCGATCTCATGATTGAAGAGCACAAGTTGGATAAATCTAGAACTCTTTTCTTTGGTGATCGGTAAATGCATACATTAGAATTATGCGTTATAAACAGCGTTAAATAATGGTGTATTTTAAAAAAAAAATTGTTTATGTCTAATGTTTCTATGTAACAACTATTTGTTTTATTTAATAATCTTATATTTAAACTTCCTACAGCGTCCTATTGTTATATCATTTTTAAAATTTATTTTTTTACATAAAATTATTGCTTCAAATCATAGGGTCCTGCTACTCTCTAAGTTTTTTTTATTTTTATCTTTTATAGCCTTAATACGGACATTCTCGGCGCCAACCGAAACGGAATGAAATCTATGCTTGTCCTTTCCGGTGTTACAAGCAATGAAGATTTGGAGAGCGTTAAACATAACCAGGACGGTAAAAACAAATGCGTTCAAAGTTCAGGTCTTGAAAACCCGGGTGAATTGCTTCCCGACTTTTATGCCGATTCAATTGATGCCCTTAACAAATTGTTTCATTAAAACAATTTCCATATGCCGCCTAATTTTTGTTTATTTATGCTTTTCCTGGTCAAAACATTCTTTGTATATTCCTCTCAGCCTTCGCTAAATGTATTATTCGAGTGCTTTGAAATATACATTATCCATTACAACATCTTTGCAATAATACTCTACTGTCTGTGATATTTTATCAGCCTTTCCAATATTCTTTACATTGTCACCTCTACTGCCAATATATTTTACCCCAATTCTCTAGTCACAATTTTTTTGTAAAAACCAATTAAGCTAGTCAATATTTTTTACTAATTGGCATTTTTTTATTTTGCAGGGTTTTCGAGCTTGGTTTAAATCTAAAATATTAAACTAATACATGCTTATTTATAATTCGATTATATTGCCTATATTTAATTTTAATTTCGTATACAATCCATGATCTTTATATTTAACCAAATTATTTGATACCTCATATCTATCAGTTTCAATTAATTTTTTAAAATTATTCTTTTTTATCTTTAATAGCCTACTATTTTTCGGAAATTGGTAAACCCTTATAATAAATTAAAATATATTTGATTAAAGCTAAAAGACGTTGTTTTCGTATATAAACGAATTTTTAGACTTTTAGGGAAGAAACGTTAAGTCGACACGTTTGCAGGATTTAAAAAAGAAGAGAAGCTCTCTTAAAAAATTGGAGGGTGGAACAAAAGTTTTAATATACTACGTTTACACAAAAATTCATTATAAAAAAAAGTAAAAAAGGATTTCACGATTCGTTGCCTCTCCCACTTGCATACGTTATTAATATTCAATCAATTTTATTTCCAAATTTGTTTGCAATTCGCTTATGTATATTTTTGTAGATGCAATTCTGGCTGTTGAAAACGGTTTTATAATATATAAAAACTAAATGTACATTTAAAATAACCTTTCTTGTTGGCAATATTAGCGTTATTATGTTGAGCCTGGTTAGGTTATGATTGGTTAAATTAATTTATGGAACAGGCCTGAAACCCTTTTAGGGAAACGCTAAAATCTTTTATTCTACATCATTATTATTCCAGGTTAAATGAGGTCGGTACCCCACAAGCGTGTCATTCCCCTTCATAGATTCAAAATATATTGCAGTCTAATCCATGTTCCATCTCGCATGAAATTAGAGAATAAAAAACCATTCTATAACCATAATTTTGAAATTTGATTTGAATTCTTGTAAATTTTCAAATCTGACAAATAACACAGGTCAACAATTTTTTGAGAGTTTTGAGTTAACTACAGAGATCAAACCTGCCATCATAGGGAATATCAAATCCGTTTACCGTTTTTCCTAATCAAACTTAGTTAGTTATAAACATTGAAAATTTAAAACAAAAGGTTAAAAAACCAAAAAAGATTCAAAAATAAAATAAGTTTGGACGCGAAATATTTTGTATTATTTAAATGCCGATGTAAGAGCTTGATATATAAATAAAATTTATTTTCCATTATTTGTGATTAAAAATATAAGTTACAAGGGATTTTTATATGCAAAAAAGATTTTTAAATTTTTTCATTTTACGGTATATTTAGATCTGTCACTTTAGTTAAAAAGGCCATTTTTTGTTATAGACGGATCTAAGGAGCCAAAGACGGAAGAAATTAAGAAAAACGAAAATCACGGGGATGCACATTCTTTTATGTTTTCAAAAAATTCACGTTTCTGACATTGATATTTGTTGACCTGTGTAATCCGATATATCGTGTTTTTTAGGTTGGGGTGCCAAATATTCTGTATAACTTAAATATTGATGTAAGAGCTTAATATAAATAAATCTTAATAATTTAAGTTAAAAATATAAGTAACACGGTTTTTATTTATTTTTCAAGGGGGCGAACTTGTCAATTTGTTCCTTTTTTGATACATAACTTAAAATAGCCGGGGTCTGAAAAATTTTTGGAAAACGGAAATAATATGAGATAAAAATATCATGTGGAATAATTCTGTCAAATGTCATTATTTTCTTTTATCACTCATTTTTTGACGATCATTGTAATCTAAGGGAAACTTGAATAATAATTATATACCCAAAAATTTTAAGGATCTAATTTAAAGGTGACAAAGTTTGCTATATTGGGCATGTTAAAAAAGTGGCCCAAGCCGAAGTTTAGGGTCCTAAAATATATTTTAGGGCACGTTGACTAAAAGTTTTAAAGACTACCAACTAAAACAAAAAATTTTAGCCTTAAACCAAAATACAAAAAAACATTATTCCAACCTTTAACCTATCTACCAAGCAAGATAAAAATTAAAAACGTCAAAGAGATTAATTATTGGGCATTGATTTAAGACACCTGTTATAATAAGCGCACAAAAAACTTGCCTGAAAAAGAGGATCGCGAGGTATTCTATAGATTAGTACGCATTTACGGGCAAAATAAGTTTTTTTTCCTTTTTTACGGTCATTTATTTTTGACATCCTCAGCAAAATTTTTGTTAATACTCTTAGACTGACGAAATTAAATTATATGGCACTGCCAAATTATGCCTTTATCTATAATTAACATTACTTCTATGTTTTTATTACACATAAAATTATTTTGACCAATATCGCGATTTAAATTTTTTTAACAGGTGTTAGCCCAAAACCTAAATAAGTTGTATTATAAAAATTTCAAAACGAATTAATATTGCCTTGTTTGGGGAGCCATATAAAAACAAAGCCGAAAATGTTTGCTAATGATAGTTAAAAACTTCTCGTAAATAAAAAAAGTTACATCGATATAATAAACATGCCGAATTAAGTTAACTAAAGCCCTATATCGCCTAATGCCCTAGACCTTGCACAAATATGTTGATTATTGTTAACCAAGCTTAATTAAACAATTTTAACATTTACAAAATTTTCAACACAAAAATTTTAATTAATTTTGCGAATTTGGCTGCGGCTAGTGGAAACAAAAATTTTGATGAAAAAAATCGCACGCATTTGAATAACATTGAGGCGGCTAGTGTAAAAAAAATTTAAATTAAAAATTTTTAAAATTTTATAAAAAAAATTTAAAAATATTTTGTTTGGCATATCCTAAAACGACCAAAAAACCTAAATTCTAATTTTTTGATATTAGCCGCTAAAATTTTTTTTATTTTAGAAATATTTTTTTTACAACTTTGAAAAAAGTAATTGCCTCAGCCATTGCCAAAATACATTTCCTTCTCTCCACAACTTTAAATAAAGTAACACCGGCTGTTTGGCCACATTAGTAAAACTCTGTTTTTAATTTTTATCGAAGAGTAGTAGTGAAAACAAACAAATAAAATTTAAAGTTTTTTATATTTACACATGTTAAAAAAAGAGGAGAAAGCATTGTTTTTATTAACAAAAATTCAACATGCATTTAAATCTTTGGGCGTTATCTCCAGACTTATAAATTTAATAAAATTATTATATTTGTTAATTAAGGCCGTGTTCTGTTATCCCTAGTTTTCACAAATTATAAATTTATAATTAAATTGAAAATATCATCCCAAGTGTTTTGCCAGAGAAAAGAATTCTCTAGACGAAAATATGTTTTAAAGTTAGAGATTTAATAAGCATGAAAAAGATATATAAAAAAATTCCAATAGCTTAAATTTTTCTTAATAAATTTAAAGGATTAAGTGCCCTTAAATTATTTTTGGTGTAAAATAACAACTGATTTTTTAGTTATTAAATTTGATGTAATAGGACACGGCCAGAAGATTATATTTTGAACCTGGATAATAAATTTAATCAAAACCCAAAAATGTGTTGATATAGGTAAGGTTTGACGATAAAGGGTAAAAAAATCCAAACATTAATAAATAATTTAGGGCAAATGAAAAATTTAATATTTTTTTTATCGAATTTTGATTTAAATGACAATAATAAAGGGCTATAATAAAAACTGATAAAAAAAGCAAAATAATTATAAAAAATGCTTAAATTTAAAAAAAAGTTAGTTAAGTGGAGTAGTGCATATCAGCAAAGAGGGGGAAAAATTTGGTTGATTTAATAAGAGACAGGCCAGAGGGGTTACAGGAAGTAAGAAGTATTTACCATCATATTTTAGCTTATAAATTAAAATGAAAAATTTTAACACCAAGTAATTACATTAATATAACGTCCCTAATTATTTATATGCGTAGCCGTAATGCAAATAAATATTTAAGTTATGGTATTTCCAAATTAATTGAATGTCGAGGGTTATAAAACTAACTGATTTAATTATTGTCGGTCGAACGTAATGCATACCATCTCTCGGCCTGTTTTAAATCTGGATGGCGTGAAAAGCGATCCCAATCCAACCCAATGCACTTCCCCCATGTTTGACCGAGACACACACTCACTGATGTCAAAAAGGGGGAAGCACATCGACACCAATGCTATTCTAAAATTTTTAGCACTTTTCCGATGGCTATTGTTTTACCTAATTATGAAAGCAATAAATAAAAGTAAGTAAACGTAAATTTTTATGAAATAAACATCATTCAATTTTACCTGAATAAATATAAATAGTATTTGACAAGAATTATTAATGGTTTCGATAAAAATCCAAAGCTTCCAAAATGTAATTTCATTTTTCACGCTTAACATATTATAAATATGTTAAACAGGACTACAAATAGTTTAAACAACGAAAAAAAAATTATAATACGACTCGTTGCAAATTTCAATCTTTTTTTTTCGTTTCTCAACTGACAAATCAACCGAGCATAAACATTGAAAAGTTGAGGGACCAAAAGTTACATTTTAAAATCAAGAATATATTTTTTTATAGATTTTGCAACTTTGTAATTAAAAAAAATATTTATCGTCAATTTTCGTAAAAATTGAAAAATGGATATAAAATATTTTACAAAATAAACAAAGTAAACAACCCGTGGTGTGTTACTCGTAATACTGCCTCCATTTTTAGTGTTATTTAACAAATGTCTAAAATCTTTTTAATAGATAAGTAAAGTTTAAAAGTTAAACGGAGTTTCAAAATATACCAAATTTTTAAGTAAATTAAGCTACTTTTTTATAATTGTAAACTCTCGTTTCAAACAATGAAGCCAAGCTTGATATTTAATCATAAAAAAAAAGACTAAAAATATCGACTATATTGATATTTATTAAAATGTATATAATAAATTATAGTGTTTTTTAGTTTTTTAAAGGATAGGTACATTAAAACTTTTTAGATTTAACATAGTCAGATGTGTAATAAAATAAAAATTTGTTGCGAAAAAGGGGGAATACGGTAACACCGGACAACAAAATTTGGACGACCTTAAGCATCATTTATGGCAACTATCGTTTTTGGTGAAATTTTTGGTGCTGGTTACGAATGTGAAATCAGAATTTTAGCCAATGCCTCAGTAGTTAATCGATTAAATGAGATCTTATTTCAATGGGATTTAGGCTTCTATATTATACAACCTATGGGTAGAAACACAAGTTTAAAACAATATTTAAAATGAAATAATCGTTATTAACGTAAGTTAAATTATCAAAAGATATTTTTATTTTTTGTATTATTTAGTTTTTGTAAAATTAGCGGGTTTTGTAATAAAATCTTTTTTAAACAAAATAACTTGAAAGTAAATTGCTAATAATTTTGAGTAAAAACCTTTTGAGATAAGTTTTTCATAAGGAATCTTAATATGACAATCGATTTTTGGAAAAATTAATAGTTTAAGAAATTTTGTTTTTCTCTGAACTTTTGACGCAGTATATAAAAATGGAGGCATTGGGAGAAAAACTAAACCTTGGATCGATATCGCAAGAAAATTCTCTACAAAACCTTGTAAAAATTGTTTATATTATCCAGTGTAATCAGGACTCATGCCTGGTTTATAAATTATCAAGCAACTTAAGTTTGTATTCTGTGATAATTATTCATACATACCTTCATCCCTAAGCGTTATACGACCCATTCTAGGAAAATCTTTGAAGGTTTCGATACATATGAGACCGGCTGCTTCCAGCCTAACGATGCCCGCCTGATCTTGTTTAAGAAATCGTGGCTTGATTGTCCCTTTGGCCCCGGTCTTCTTATCAATTGTGCATATGATTAGCTGAAATTATACATTAGAATTAAACGGTAAAAATGGTTTATCTACGAAAAAGAAAAAAACCTAAAAATCTGATGCAAAAGATCAGCATTAACAATATTGACAAGGCAATTATACCTTTATGGTCACCTCTTCTATTAAGGTATGAACGTGCATGATGGCACTAAAGCCAGGACAGATTATACTTTTCAACTCTAGCAAAACGACCTATAGCATTTAAAAAAAAAGAACGTATAAAAATTTCATAAATATAGTTGATGCTAAAAGATACACACAGGTCATCAAATTTAATGTCACAACCGTGAATTTTATGAAAACAAAGAATGTATCCCCATGATGGCCTTATCTCATATATATATTTCGTTTTTCTTAGTTTCTTCGGGCTTCGGCTCCTTACATCCGTCCATATCGAAAAATGGCCTTTTTTGACCACAGATTGAGAATACCCTAAAAAGTAAAAATTTAAGTATCTTTATTTTATACAAAAATCCCTTGTAACTTATATCATATCAAATAGAAATAAATTTCTTTAGTATATCAAGCTCTTACATCAGCATTCAGATAATACAAAATATTTCGCGTCTAAACTTTAATACGACACGATATATTATTGTTTTTTTTATAAAAGTTTTAATTGAAGTTTGAATTTAACAGTTTAACTATTGAAAATATGCATAAAAATTTCAATTTATTTTAGTATGTGAATCTTTTTGGTTTTTTTTTACATTTTTACTAAAAATGTCAATGTTTATAACTGACTAACTAAGTTTGATTAGAAAAAAGGGTAAACAAATTTGAATATCCCTAAGATGGCAGGTTTGATCTCCGTAGTTAGCTCATAACTCTTAAAAATTTGTTGACCTGTGTCATTTAACTAATCTAAACTAATTATTGAACTGAAAATTAGCAGTAAATATTCACAAAAACCAAAATATTGCAATGTGCAACCTGAGCATCAAATATCCTGGCAACTTTACAAGGATTTAGCATATCGCATAAAACAAATCCAGGGCTAACGTCCTTCAAAAGGTTAAAATAATAACATATTAAATACTATAATGATAATAATAAAAACACAGGTCGAATTTGAAAATAATGAAACCAACTATTCGATTATTAATACCTATTTTAAATTTTTTAATTTTTAAGGAACTATATAAACATTAAAATTTAGGAATAACACAAATGAGAGTGAAAATAAAATATATTGATAATTTTTTATTATTATAAATTAACTATAATTATGTCTTTTAAATAATTATTTATATTCTATCAGGGTAAAAAATTCGCCATTAAAAAGTTTAAATGCCAAATGTGACAATGGGAGCTTGAGTAATTAAAGAATTTGATCTTTATATAGTTACTAAAAAAATGAAGATTTAATTTGTGTAATAATAAGAAGATTAAAAATCACACAGAAGAATTAAAATAACATAAAATCAATAAAACTACACCTACAGAAATGAGATAAATTAAGAACGAGTATTGAAAAAATTAATATCTGTAATAGTGGATATTCCATAAAAAATATGTTTTTTTAACGTTCTTGTTAAAATGGTTACAAAGGGTAACCCTTACCTCTTCCTCAATGCCCTTAAGTTTGAGTTTTATATTTTCACCGCTAACAGCCTTTGGAATTTCTATTTCGTCCGACCACATTTGTAACACTTCAACAATATTCTAAAATGCACAAAAATACAAATTAGCTTTACATTATTTTAATCTCAGAGTTAAATAATTAATACAACTAAAATTCAGTCGTACGTCATCAAATTTTTATATTAAAAGATATTACTTTATTAGGCATTAAATAGATGGCTTGACCCTTTTGAATTTTTCCAGACTCAATTTTTCCCATTACAAGTGTACCCATGTCCTAAAAAATGAAAAATAATTAAAGGTAATATGAAAAATAAGTTTAACGTTTAAAGCCTAACATTAAGAAAAGAAAGAAATTTATAAATATATTTCATATAATAAAATAAATTACTCTATATCTATCAATAATTGGTATACGCAACGGACCTTCCATGGCCCTTTCAATGGGTGGAAAAGCTTCTAAGTAATCCAAAAATGATGGACCCCTAAAAACAAAGACATTCAAACAAATTTATTATTTTCAAACCTAAAAAATAAATAATGGAAAAAAGTGTAGGTAAAAACAATTTCCCAGGTAATTTATATAAATCGTATTTTTCAATTGAAAAAAAAAGGATTATATGTTCTCTTTTCCAATCCGTTTCCTTTTTTTAGCTCATCCATAATTCTGTATATAAAACAGCCAAACTCCTAAAAACTTGCTCAAACTGAATTTTTTATACAAATTACAATAATCGAATAGTTCAACCCTCAGTTGTATTTTTTTTTGGTTTCAAATTGAAATAAGCGCACACTATTTGTCGTCCGAGTTATTAACCAATTTTATTTACTAATTTTATAAATTGTTTTATATTAATTTAATTTTATCAGACTCGTTTGGGAATTTTTTTTTCAACTCTAAAAATCAAAGTCCCATGTATTGCAGTGAGTTGCTTTTATTCAAAAATTAGTGAACTATTAAGCTCAAATTTATGAACTTTTTATATTTTCTATCGTAGGTTTGTGAATTAAATTTTTTTAAACAGTTTAAGTTTTCTTTTTTAATTTCCAACAATTTAATAAGTAAAATTTAAAATTCAAACTAAATCATAAATTAAAACCTTACAAATTACTAACAAAAATATCTCATCTCGATAACGAGTCATAGCCAAAGTATAATTTTTGCTCAACTTTTAGAAGTTCCGCAAAACGGTAAACTTTAAAAAAAGAAACCATTTTTAGTGACATAAAATTTTTCATACGAAATGGGTAATCAATATAAAACCAAATAAGTAAATCCTGTATAAATACAAAAATTGTATAACGAATATTAAAAATAAAGTAGGTACTCACTTGTACCAAGCCAAGGCGGGGAAAGAAGGATCAGTGGGAATTGTTTTAAGAAAAGTGCCTTGAAGGCCAGAAACTGGCATAAAATATAAATCAGTTTTGGGATTAAAGCCGACCTTTTTAAGGAAGGGAAGTAATTTTTCTTTGCATTCGTTATACCTATTAATAAAAGTCAATAAAATGTAAGAATGTAAGAAAAATAAAAAAATAATTATAAATGTTCAATATATTGTATATTCCCACCTCAAATCGACAAACTTTTTCCTTTCAAATCTTAGATTTGGCTGAAAATTGATAAATTAATATAGTGTTTGGGAGCTAAATAGACCTATTAACCAAAAGTGATTTTTGACACTTTTTAAAAAATATCCTTAATGCAACTTTATTATAAAAATTATAGTATCTAAGGTCATATTTTTTTATTCTAAAGATTACGGGCTACCTTAGACGCAAACAATATCGATAAAAAAAATACTGTTAATTTAAGTTAATATCTTTTGAAATTGTTTAACCCTAAAACTGACTTGTTATTTGTATTTAAAATACTATAAAACTACCTTGTTATTTGTATTTAAAATACTAAAAAATCATATCATTGTTTATTCTAAAGCTTGACTTTTTAAGTTTATTTCAGGTATTTGATATAAAAAGATTACATCTGTTAAACTACAATATTTTAAATAGGCCAAAAATATCTTAATTTACCCTTTTTAATACGTTTTTGGGGCTATTTTTCAAAAAATTAATAAATCCAAATAGGAAAATAAAGTTTTACAAATTTTTACCTATAATATTTTTTCTAAAATCCCCCCAAATTTTTTTATTCAATAAAATTAAAAAGTTTTTTGAATTTTGACAAGGATATAATTTTTAATGTTGTTCAAAAATATCAAGGGCTAATAAAAGTTAACAAATGTAAGCATACAAACTATAAGTTTGTATTTTTTACACCTTAAAATTTAAAAATGAAATGTTCGTTTTTATTTTACAAGCCAATGTGTTAAAAAATTTGGGGGTTATATATGATTATATTTAATCTAAAAAATGCATTTCAAAATTTTCAAATTGGATTGATAATGCCAGAAAGCCGGCTTTGAAGTTACTAAATGTACGAGTAAATAATTGTTTACCAATTTTTTTGCTCTAAAGGTCACCTTTTATGTCTAGAATTAACAATAGTATTGATCCAATTAATACTGTTATAGCCTAACTTATATGTCCCTGTGCCTAAATTTTGTTTACAAACAATTATGGCACTTGTGAGGGGGTGTACCAAAATTTAGGAATAAATTTAAAAAAAATCAAGCCAGTACGAGACTTTTAAATTTATATATTTATAATGAATATTATAGCAATTTAACTAAAAATTCAAAAACACGTTTTTTAAGTTATAACCTATATTGTAACAAATTGCAAAAATTTAAAATAAACTTTTTATAAACTGCATTTATAATTACATTTTTTATAAAAATATCGGGAACTATATATAATTTCTAATATTATTCATTAAACCTATAAGGTTTACCAAATGTGATAAATTTTATATTTTGCATTTACACCTTATATTTTTGAAAATTTTGGCAAAATTTTGGTTTTATATAAAAAACCATGGGGGGGGGGGGGGGGGGGGGGTGTAGGACTATTGAGGAGGAATATATAAATTTCATAAAAGTACAACTAAAAGAGATTCTAATTTTAACTAACCTATTAACGTCCCATTTAACTGTTGGATCATCCATTTTATTGATAAGTATGATAAGGTGCTTGACACCTAAAATAGATGTAATTAGAAAAACAAGCAAAATAATATATCTGCTTGAAAATAAAGAGCTGTGACTTAATTTTTTATTTGATTTAGTTAATCGTTTTTTAATTATATATAAAAAAAATACCAATAGTCTTGGCTAACATAGCGTGTTCTTGGGTTTGGCCACCCTTTTCAAATCCTGTTTCAAATTCACCTTTGCGTGCAGATATTACCTATAAGTTAATCACAAAATAATATAAAATTACATAAAACAAATTTAAGGAACGCAGATATTATATTAAAATCCTATTTTTTTAAATTATATATAACTAATAACAAGCTGGGTTCAATATATTTGTCATAAATATGCAAACCGATGGCCGTGGTAAAACTATAAACTAAGCAAAATTGCCCAATGTAGCCATAATCAATAGAGAACACATATATTTTTTATATTTTTTGATTACATAGATATAAAAATGGAAATAATGCAAAGCTGCCTAAATAACCAATTTGGGAAAAATTTACTTAGATTATAAATTTAAAAAGAATGAGTCTAGATTTAAACCAAGGCACTTTCAGATTCCTATAAAACTAGCATTTTTTTGATTTAGGCTTAAATTGGAAAGTGTCGGGAATAATGTGCTTATAACCTATTAATAAATGTATTTTTGGTTCTGAATATTAGAATAAAAATTAATGTATTTATTAAATTTGATTGAGCAAATAGGTAAACAGAATTTACAAAAAACAAAAATTTTTCTTGTGCCTTAATGGAACCTAACTTTGTAAACCAACTATAAACATTAAGAAAATGTTTATAAAAACAGCTAAACTGTTAAATTCTACAACAAATATTTTTATTTCAAAAAACCGATATAATATCGTGTCCTATTTGGGTTGGGGTACCAAATATTTTGCATAACCTAAATGTTAATGGCTAAATTTTATTTTTCATTACTTGAGATCAAAAAGGTTACAGGCGATTTAAATATCATTTTTTATCCTAATTTCTATTTAAATACTTTGGAGGTCACAAATCAGACAATTTGGCCATTGGCCATTTATATTTATCTATACAATTAGCCGAGTTCAAAGCAAATTTCGAAAAACGGAAAAAAATATGAAATAAGGCCATCATCTAGATTTTTTTCCTGAATTGTCATAATTTCCGTCAATCACTCATTGATTTTTCAATCAGTTGCATACTGTTTTAATTAAGCTTGAGCCATTCGAACGCTAATTTGGTTGAAAAATTAAATTTATAAGAAATATGCGGAGAAGTTATTGCAAATAAAAACCTACAACCTCACTAAAAATCAAACTCATTTATTCAAATTTTTTAGACATTGTTTTTTATGGATTTAATGTTTATTAAATCAATTTTCCCTTTTAGTGCTGTATATAGAATTAATATATTACCAAAACAGCAATATCGGCTTGTGTTGTGCCTGTTATCATGTTAGGCACATAGCATTTGTGCCCTGGTGCATCTAAAATTACAAATTTCTTAGTTGGCGTTTCAAAATATGCCCTACCAACTTCCACAGTTTTTCCTTTATCCCTTTCTTCTTGGTTTGTGTCAAGAGCCCAAGAGAGGTACCTAGTGAAAAATATTATATGCCAAAGATTATAATTAATTATGGCATTATGGGTTGATAAATGTTAGTGATTTTAAGAAAAAATATAGCAGTAAATGCAAAAATTACTTTAAACATTAAAAAAACATAAAACTAATAAAAAAAATTACCAATTTTCTCTACTTTTTTCTTTTGCTTCTCTTTCATATTTCTCCAATGTTCTTTTATCAATAGCTCCAGTTAAATTCCTATTAAAGATGTATACTAAAGTTAGCTATTATTTTAAATATATAAATAATGGAAAAGATGCAATATAACTATTTTTTAATATTTATGGTTTTTTAATTTAATGTCAATGCTATCACTTGAAAGTCAAAAAATGACAGAAGATATATTAGTATTATTCCAAAATATTATTATATTGGCTCTGCCCGGCCCACCCAATTCAAGCAGCCCATAATTTTGCACTAATCGGCCCTACCAAGCCCGTACCCAGCTGTGAGTTCGATCCCTTTTGATACAATGTGTATAGGTAATAAATATTTTACTTTAAAATTATTAATAAATAATCCAATCTTTTTTTGCTGCCGAATTTCAAATATGTATAATAAAACAATTGAACAATATTCTAAAAAATCGGTTTTTATTTCTTTGTAAGAACAGAGTTCATTTATTTTTTCTGAATATATTAAAAATTCTAAATTTTTAAAATTTGGGTTTTCACAACGAAAATAACCAATGTTATTTACAATATTTTTTTAATCCTCATTTTTTTTAATTGTTTAAACTAATATAAACATAGTTATCATTTCAAAATCACTTTTTATAAATTCTAAAGCTTAAAAAAAATTCAACATTGAATCAATGTTTTTTTAAAATTTAAATTTTGTATTGCAAATACAAATGAACTCCGCGCCATAATTAATTAATATTTTTTAAACTTGAAACAGTAGTCAGCATGCCATTTTTGTTTGTATGTGCATAATTCAAGAATATTTATAAAAAAAAATAGTTAGTTAAAATTTTGCATTTACTTTACTAAGCAATAATATAATTTTAAATAACAAATATGTAAAACCCAAAATAAAATCAATTTATCAATGGGTTTAAATCATGTCATAGCTATCGAAAATGAAAGATAGGGCAAATATTTTCAATAATTGAATATATTTTGTTAAAAACATAAGAAATTTTAGGTAAATGCTATGACCAAGATTAAAAGTTTAGAAATTTAAAAACAAAGCTATTTATAAAAAAATCTCAGTTCTTTTAGAAAGTAATAAATACCTTAAAAATGATGGATAATAATTAAAGGTTTTAGAATATGATATAATTGTTTGTGTAAAGGCACATTTAAAATCAGGTTTTGAAAACAAAATCATATTTTATCTCTAATTTGTCAAAGTACGTGAAAAATAATAAAGTTAAATAATAATTAATCTTAACTTTTATAGATTTAAATGCATATTTGTTAATAATAATTTCATTGCATATTCTTTAGTTCAAATATGACAATTTCAAATTTGAATGATTTGACCCCATTTTCCTATCACATTCTAATACAAAAAAACCAACCATCATTGTAAAAAAAAACTTTATTTAAAATTCTTAAAATTTTATAGAAAAAAGCTAATAAATGTCAAAAATAACACGCAAAAAGGATATCACTGCAGAGGCTATAATTGATTAAAAAAATTATTAAAAATGACATTATAATCCTTTTTCTATAAAAAAGAATAAGATAATAATAAGAAAAAAAGTAGGCCCACCCTATTTGAATAAAACATGTTTTTTTTGTAAACTAATTGATTTTCAATCTTTAATTTGCATAATATTATCTAGTCTATTTTCTATACCCCTCCTCTTTAATACAGATTTTTAAAAATTAAAAATTGTTTTTAATAGAAATAAGCTTACATTAATTGGCCACCGATTGTTGATTTACCAGCATCTAATATTTAAAATAAACTACATATTAATTAACAAGACTAACAATAATATCCTGCAATTACATGTGCAAAAATACACGATTACAGGGATAAGAGATTACCCCAATTACAAACACTTAAATAAATTAAATCTAAAAATCCTTTTTTCATTTTAAAGCTTATATGAATACTAATCTATTGGTGCAAAAAGTAATTTTTGAAGTTAAAAATCTCAAATATGGTCAATTCCACCTCATACCACTAAGTCTGAGAAGTTATTCAAATTTTTGTGCATGGAGGTAGTGTCTAAGGATATCAAATTGGAAATGTTTTGGAATGTGAGTTTTTGAGGGGGGGGCAAAAGGAAAAAAACAATAGGTAAAATTATACATTTAGTGCAACTTTTTTGATAAGGGTAGGAGCAAAATAATAGAAAAATTATATAAATTTTAAATTTAGTGCAATTTTTTTGATAAGGGTAGAAGCAAAATAGAGAAAAATAATATAAATTTTACATTTAGTGCAACTTTGAGTAGGTTATAAATCAAAAAGTATTATTGCTAAAAACTTATTTATTTTAATTTAAATAGTAAAATAAAACAATCTCACATGTGTTTATTATTTAAAAAATATATTGTATATTTTTGCCATTTTTTTACAAAATATTCAGTTTAATATAAAAAGTTATTTATAAATTTAAAAAAAAATGCTAGAGTATAGTCCTTAATATATATTGAGTTTGATAATAACTTGATTTTTTATTTTTAAATAGAACAAAAATATGCCCCCCACTATATTAAAAAACTTAACACTGCCATTTTTGTTTGTAAAAAAATTTGGGTATAGGAACAATTAAGTTAAGCTGCTGTTTTATAAATTTGATCAATACTATTGTTAATTTTAAAAGAAAAGGTAAGACCTTTAGAGCAAAATTGGTTTTATGATTAAGCCTTCAAAGCCAACTTTCTAACATACCAATCTTATCCAAATTCTTTAGATAAAACATTGCTAAATAACATTATACAATTTTTTTCTAATGTAGTACTCATAACTTTTTATAAAATAAAAAATAAATTGCCCAAATTTTATATAAATTTTGTAGTAAAAAATAACAAACATATCTTATACATACATTTGGTTAAATTTTATTAGACCTATGGGTTTTATGAACAATATTAAAATTTATATATAATTTCCAATATATCTTTAAAATTCAAAAAACTTGTTAAATATATAGTAAAAATTTATTGGGAGGATAGGAAAAAAACAGGCAAAAAATTTGTAAAAGTTTAATTTTAGACTCATTTATTTACTAAAAAAACAGCATCAAAAAGGTAAAATTTAAAATATTAAACTAGGATATTTCAGCCTATTTAAAATATTAAAGTAATCTTTTTTCTGCATATTAATAAGCCTAATATAAAACGTAAGTCAAATGTTTTAGATAAACAATGATGTATTATAAATACAAATAACAAGGAATTTTATTACAGGTTTATAATCCTCTTTAATACAGATTTTTAAAAATTAAAAATTGTTTTTAATAGAAATAAGCTTACATTAATTGGCCACCGATTGTTGATTTACCAGCATCTAATATTTAAAATAAACTACATATTAATTAACAAAAATAACAATAATATCCTGCAATTACATGTGCAAAAAAACACAATTTCAGGAATAAGATATCTAATTACCGCAATTTCAAAGACTTAATAATGTGTTAAATCTAAAAACCTTTTTTTCATTTTAAAGCTTATATAAATACTAACTATTTTTTTTAGAGTTAAAAGTAATTTTATAAGTTTAAAAAAATCTTAAAATATGGTCCAATTCCCTGCTTGATACCAACAAATCTAGGAAGGTCATTCAAACTTGGAAATTTTTGCAACATCAAGGAGTAGTATCAGGATATACAATTGGAAAAAATGTAATTGAAGCAAAAAAAAACAATAAGTAAAATTTTACATTTATTGCAACTTTTTTGACAAGGGTGGGAGATTAATATAAAAAGGGTATTTATAAATTTAAATGCTAAAATATTGTCCTTAATATATATTGTAAATATTTAAATTCAAAAGTTTGAAACTAGCTTGATTTTTGAAGAAAAAAAAAATTTATTTTTTAATTTTGGAACAAAAAGATGCCCCCTGCCTTATAATAAAAAAACTCAACACTGCCATATTTGTTTGTACAACAATTTAGGTATGGGAACAATTAGGCTATAACAGTTTTATTAATTTGATCAATACTATTGTTAATTTTAGGAAGAAAAGATGACCTTCAGAGCAAATTTGGTTCAATGATTAAGCCTACGAATCCAATTATCCATTTTTAGATAAAAAATTGCTTTATAACATTATAAAATTATTTTCTAATGTAGTACCCATAGCTTTTTATAAAATAAAAACTAATTGCTAAAATTTTTAAATATTAAGGTGTAGTAAAAAATACAAACATTTTGTATACATACATTTGTTAAATTTTATTAGACTTATGAGTTTTATAAACAATATTAAAATTTATATATAATTTCCAATATATCTTTGTCAAATTTCAAATAACTTGTTAAATATGTAGTATAAAAAATTTTTGGTAGGATAGGAAAAAAATTACAGGTAAAAAACTTGTAAAAGTTAATTTTAATTATACTCATTTATTTACCAAAAAAAACAGCACCAAAAAAAGTAAAATTTAAAAAGATAAACTGGGATATTTCGGCCTATTTAAAATATTGAAGTAATCTTTTTCTGAATATTAATAAACTTAAAATAAACGTAAGTCATATGTATAAGGTAAACAGATGTATTATAAATACAAATAACAAGCCTTAAGGTTTAATTTCAAAAGATAATACTGGACAAAACTATCTTCGATAATAAATTTAGAAACAAAAATATAACCATTTGATAATAAATATATACAGAAATTCTGTATTTTTTAATTTGCAAAATAATGCTAAAACATTATTAAAATGGTGTTTATAAAAAAATATATTATATATTTAACCAATGTTAAAGAACAATTAAACAAAATCCTAGTTCCTTATATACTACATTGTATTTTAATAAAGACACATTAGACCTATTTAAAAAAAGAGGAAATATCAATATTAATTGATTTTATAAGCATATAAATTTGGGCATACAAAGTTTTTTATAACTTAAATAACACTGGACAACAAAAAAAAACAACATAAACGATTTTTTGAGGGTTTTGTAGAGAATTTTCTTGCGATAACGATCCCCGGTTTAGTTTTTTTTCTAAGGCCTCGAATTTTTTTTTTAAACCGCGTCCAAGTTCAGAAAAAAATTTAAAAAATCTTTATTATTCTATTCACAAAATCTATTGGCATATTCAGATTCCTTTTAAAAAACATATCTTTAAAAGGTTTATTATTACGAAATTTTAGCAATTTAGTCAAGTTTATTGCTATTTAGGATCAAAAACTAGAGGAGTTTATGACAGAAATACTACTAACTTTACAAAAAATGAAAAAATAAAAAAAATAAATATTTAAAAAAATTTTAAACCCCTTACGTTAATAATGAATGTTTTTGTTATCTAAATATATTTTTAAACTTTTGTTTCTACCCATAGGTTTTATGATATAAAAGCCCAAAATACCCCAAATATTAAAAAATCTCAACTTTGACACCGAATAACTAAAAATCTGAGGCATTGGCTAAAATTCTAATTTCATATTCGTGATCAGCGTCAAAAACTTGACCAAAAACCATAGTTGCATGAATGATGCTTAGGGTCGTCCAAATTTTGTTGTCCAGTGTAATTTAACAGTATTTTTTTATCAATCCAATAATTTTCAAAAATTAAAATAGTAAAAAATCATGTGTGTTTTGTTAATTTTATACTTGTTCTTTTAATATTTCTATATATAAAATATTACTTTTTTAAAATTATGGGTTAATAAATATTTTTTAAACCGCAAATATGATAAAAAAATTTACAGGCAAATAAAATCCGCATTGATTTTTTAGCATCTAAAAAATAGCTGTTTTTGGCAAAGTTTGGGATTTTGTTGTAAAAGTGTCAAAATCCAATAAAAAGGGCTCCTGTATATTATTAAGCAATATTACATATATAAGGTTCACTTTAAATAATAAAAAAATTTGACTGTTAATTTTTAAGTCAAAAAACCAAAAATCACATTTTTGTTTGTTTTAAGGGTTATTTTTATTGTTGATTTAACAATAAATTAGATAGAAAACATAGTGATCTTTTTAAATTACCCCTAAATACAATTGGTGTATTATTATATAGCAAAAGACATAAGTTTGTCCCAAAAGCCAAAAAAAATTAGAAGTCATGCCAATTGCAAACTTTTAATTTATATATTTGTTAACATAACTATGATCAATAAATTTATTAGAAATTTAAAAATATGATACTTTTAAATTAGTTTTTTGGTAACTTGAATATGATTTTTTTTTAATATTGTTTGCGTTTAAGGTAGCCAAATTACAATCTTTAAATTTAAAAAAAATATGATTTTAGCTACAATTCTATTAAGGATACTGCATGCCTCCTTTTTTTGCAAATAAAAAATATTTTAGCTTATATTTAAAAATCACAATCTAAAAAAATTAAGAATTGTACCAACACCTAAGAACCCTTCAAATATACCAATTTTCAGTGAAATCTAAGGTTTAAAAGAAAAAAGTTTGTCAATTTGAAATGGAGATTATAATGCTCAGATGTTCTAATAATTGAAGCCATAGAAAAATAAGAGGCGATGTGGTACATACACAATACATTATTATGTATTTGGCTGTGGCTTTAAACAAACACAAAAAAATTAGATTATCATGTTAAACTTTTAGGCTAATCATGTAAATTACATTAAAATTTTATTTTAATTTAGCAATAATTTTTTTAAATGTTAAAAGTAGTATAGCACATTTTATAAGAATAACATTACCAACATGTCCAATAAATACAATATTTATATTCTCCTTAGATGGCTCATTTATATTTAACTTTGGGGACAAATGATTCTATACATAAATACATATTTTTATTTACTTCATCAATCATATCATCTTTACTTCAACGGGCTCACTCAAAACTCTCCTCCTCCTTCTTCAATTCCTCCCGTTCTTTCATTATCTCCTTTCATCAGAGCACATGTCGGTATTTCTTTTTCTTCTGCTGCCTGTATATGATCTTCCAAAAGTATCCCCCATCTGTAAAATAAATTCAAATTAGTAAATTGTCCCTCACTAGGTATATCTAATTATAGAGGTTATTTAACCTTCAGGGGTATCAGTTCTTAAATTTGTATCTGTTGGCGCTAAAACATAAGGAAACAAAATTATTACGAAAAAATGGTTTCGCGTTCACATTCAATTTCGCTAACTTTATTGCCATGGTAATTTCTTCTGACTCCATCACTAAATTTAAAGGAAGAAAATTTGACAGCTGTTTAAATGAAAATTAATCTAAATTAGCAGAGGGCATGCTTTGGCAGCGGCTGGTAAAAAAAAGTTTTTAAGAAAAATATCAAGCGCATTTTGATTAACATTAAAGTTGCTAGTGTTATAAAAAATTAGGAAATTAAAATTTTTTAATTGTTAGGCATATCCTAAAATGACCAAAAACATTAATTCTGATTTTTGGATATAAGCCGTTAAATTTTGTTTTTATTATATAAACATTTTTTTACAATTTTAAAATAAGATGGAATCTCTTTCAAATACTTTTAATTTCATAATTTTTACACTAGCTACTTATTGTTGATCAATTGCGCTCAGATTTTTTTCTTAATTTTTAATAGCCGCGTGGCTAATAATAATTTTAAAATTGTTAAAAAAAAATAAAAAATAAAATATAAAAAAATAATTAATTTAGATTGGCCTTTATTCTTAATTTTTTTTACACCATCTTAATGTATATCAAATGCGTTCGATTTTCTTATATTATTAGACGGTGCCGTGTTAAAAAAATTATCATTTAGTTATTAACCAACGCCCTGTTGGGGTTATCATTTTGGTATTTTTATATAAAATTTATAAAGTTGGTTAAATTATTATTAAAATTAGTATGTGATCATTTTATATTTAAAATATGTTATGGCTTGCTGAGAGGCCTGTTGGAATGAATTAATGTGCTAGTGATAATATTATCAATGCAATAATCTGAATTAGTTAAATTTATTTTAGAGCAGTTAGGATCCACTTTACCAGACCTCTAAGGAGTTGTTGTTAAGCCCCTGTTCGTTGGACCTAAAAAGTTGGATGTAGAAGTGAGTTTGAGTGCTGCGAGGGCTGGGTTAAGCCAAAGATCTATCGGGAAGATAGGAGGCCCCCGGTTTGGGCAGATGAGCCAATGTTCGATACTATCAGCGGATGATTTACAGTCATTGCAGATATATTATTAAGAGAAGGGTACATGCGAGCTCTAAAGTCTGCCAGTAGTTGACAGTGACCAGAGCGAAGTTGAGCTAGGTGGGAACGAATTTTTCGGGATAAAGAGGTTTCTAAAGGCGAAACGGGAGGAGGTCGACCGTTTAAAACTTTGTTATTTGGATAGGTGGCAATGGTATTGTCAACTGCCGAAGTGTGAATGTTTTTAATTAGCGTTTTGATAGGTATGTTTTGGTTAATGAAAGGTTTTATTTGATTGATACAAAGAGAGTGAAGTGTCCTTTCATTTGCCTGGCTGGCGTAGGGTGGTGAGTGAGCTCTTGACACGGATGGTCAGGATAAGCAGGAAGCGAGATATTGGTCTAAGAGCATCTGGCTGTGGGCTCGTACTGGTAATATCTTTGTCTCTTGGTGTAAATGTTCGATTGAAGCGAGTTTGTGGCAACCCGTGATGGTACGAAGAGCGGAGTTTTGAGAGTGTTGCAATTTTGCAAAGTTTGAGGGTGAGATGTTGGGAGTCCAGACCGGAGCAGCGTAATTTAAGATAGACCTAGATATAGCCTTAAAACTATTTTGTTAAAGTTGAACCTGCTATGGCTTTAAGTAAGTTATTCCTCCTGTTAACTTTATCTGATATTGAATTTACATGTTTGCTAAAGGTGAGTAAAGGGTCAAAGGTAACGCCAAGAATTTTAGGATACTTGGCGAGCGGTAAAATGAAATTATTGATTGAGATTTTAGGATGAAAGTTGACTTGGTGAGTGTGGGGGGGTGAATAAGGTTATCGAGGATTTCGATGGTGAAATATTCAAGCAACGTTTGGAGAAAACTCTGACAGTGTATTTAGATAGTTGTTTAAAGAGCTTGAGAAGTTCAATATTAGGGCCACTTGTAAAAGAAGTAAAGTCATCAGCATCAGAGGTAACGTGAATGCTGGCTGGTGGTTGCGGAATGTCACTGATATAAGCATTGAATAATGCTGGTGATAGAACGGAGCCTTGGGGGAGGCCTTCACGAACGATCCGAGTTTTGGATTTGATGTTGCCAAAGTTGGTGTAAGCCTGACGGCCGAGAATGTAGTTGGAGAGCCAACGAATTATATTAGGTGGTAGTGAAGAATTATAAAATAAATTCGATAGAGTGTTGTGATTAACTGTATCGAAAGCGCGGGTCAGGTCTAAAGAAACGAGGATGGTTCTGTGGGCAGGTTTCTTTTGGTTGAATCCATCTGCAATTGCCGTGGAGATTTTAAGGAGGCAGGAAGTTGTAGAGTGTTTGGCCCGAAAACCGTGTTGATGCTGTAAGGGAGCTAGGTGTTTTTTTATGAATTGTAGAATAAGTGATTCTAAAATCTTTATTGCAGGGGATAGCAAGGATATGGGCCTGAAAAGGCGAAGATTCGTTTGCAGGTTTATTAGGTTTAAGTATCGGAATATTGCTTGACAATTTCCAAATAGAGGGAATATCTGATTTCCTGATACAAGTGTTGAAAATACAAGTTAAAAATTTAATACCATAAGGACCTAGATGTTTAAGATAAAGTGAATTTAGATTGTCAGGGCCAAAAGCTTTTGACGATTTAGCTTTTTTGATGGCTGCGGTGACAGAGGGCGCATCAAAAAGAGGTGTATTAGTGAGGTTAATATTTTTTATTTTGCGGTTGATTATACGTGATTGGTGGCATTGGTTTTATGTGTGAAAAAAGAAGTAAAAATTTTGTTAAAACTATTTGCTATTGAATTTACCTGCGATTTTGCAATGTTATTATTGATTGCACAATTAGTAAGTTTTTTTATTTGACCTCATAATATTAAGTAAGTTTCCAGAGAAGAATGGGAATTATTGCAGATGATCCAAAGCTTTGAATGAATTCTGTCCTGTATTCGTTGCGTTTATTGGAGGGGATTTGATCAATCATTTATTTTCAGGTTTAAGTTCTGATAGTCTGGAAGAATTTGGGTCCTCTGCTAGACGAATCGGAGTCGCCCTCTTTAATTAAAGAGGTAACTGTCGAAGAAAGGCAAGGGATATAGTTTTAGCGGCGGCCAGCTGGAATATTAAAGTGTTTGTCCAGAGTCCAGAATAACTTTTCGAAATTGGTTTTCCATCTTGGATGCGGAGGAATCAGAAGAGTTTGAAGTGCAGAGAGCTGCAAAATTAATTTTGTTTCAGTGGTAAAATTATTCCAATTTATTTTTTTAAAAATTGAGAAAGATTTTTTGTGGAATATCGGGGTTAGTAGTAAGAATAGATATGATAATTGGGAGATGGTCGGAGCTTAAAGTAGTTTCTGTGCGCCAATCAAGGATAGGCATCAAGGAAAGGGATGCTAATGAGAGGTCGGGTGAGGACGGTCTGCCAAAGGCAGGCAGCCGGGTATGATGCTTGGTATTTAGAATGCCATATTTCGACTCTTCTATTTCTTCAGCTATACGAATTCCACGCGAATCCATAAGAATATTGGAATGCCAGTTTGAATGATGTGCGTTGAAGTCTCCAAGAATAATACCTGGGCAGATGGACAGATGGTTATTGATCGAGGGTACAAAGTCGGAAGGACAGGAGCCGACGGGAGGAATATAAATATTGGTGATAATTATGTCACCGATATCTTTGGTGTGAATTCTGACAGTTAGCGATTCCAAAGTAGAGTTGGTCGAAGAGGATACTGTTGAGAAAGAAATTGATTCGTGAATTAAAAAAGCTAGTCCTCCGCCATGAGCAGTGCGATCATTTCGAATAAAATTAAAACCATGGATGTTTGGGGATTTCTAAATATGCTTAGAACAACTGATCAGGGTGTTAGAAAATATTATAAAAAAATGTTAAATAATTTTTGACTTTTTAACTTATTTATCCTAATTTAAATTTTCAAAATTTCTGAATGCGCCCTTAAATAAAAGTTATATCGATAGTGGTACAATTTGTTATTAATTTTTATAAAAACCCAGTAATTATAAATATTCGTCAATTCAGTGATTGCCTTTATAAACATCTTTCAGGTTAATTGGGGTGAGTTAAAAGCAAATTCTTGCATAATCGAAAAAAGCGAAATCCTAAAAAGCAAAATCCTAAATAATTAAAATAAAGCATTACCATAAAGTAATAATTTTCATTTTCTTGGCATTTGTCTTTGTTTTATGTATTTCTTTAATGTTTTAAATAAATTTAAAGGTTTTGAGCTTTTTGGATTACGCTTTTGACACCAAAAAATGATCAGATTTTGATTTTGATTGATAAATAAAGTAATTGTCCCTTTATGCTTTGAGGTAAAATTTTCCCCCTTTTTAGGGGACTTCGTGAATATTGTACATATGTTGCTTTGTACTTTATACCTAAATCAAAAGAATTACTAGCAAATTAGCCTAGAAAATAAGTCTTTATACCACAATTAGTATTAAAAAGGGAACTAGTATGCAGTTCAACTTTAGTTTTAATTATTTTTTCACGACATTACAATATAATCTTATATAATAAATTATAATTGGCATTTATTTTACTGTGACATGATAGAGCAAAACAAGTTAGAATGGTAGTTTAAAAGTTTAATTATTTACAATAATGAAAATATTTAGTTAAATATTCAACCTTTTTCTATAAAACATAAATATGCTCTTAAGAAAACAAAATGTATTGTATTGTTTGTTAGAAAAAATTATTGGGCCGTATTTTTTAATGGGTCATTCAACCCTAAAAACAATTGTCTGACCAAACCCCAAAAAATTTTAGGCCAGACTGTATGCACTCTCAGGAAAAAAACCGACTTTGATTTCTATAAGAGATCCCTAAATGTAGGGAGGAACCCCAAATCTACAAGTGTAATGTTCGGATAAGGACATATATAGACTGTGATTTAACCCTATATAATACTTTTTAAACCTTCGGTATTTAAACGTAGTTTATTTGAATAATAAAACCTTTTGTCTTATATATTAAAGAATAAAATGCATTTTGACATTTAAATATTCATTTTTTTTATAAGGTTGTGCCCTACATTTAAAAATACGCGATAGTATTTCTGTTTTGATTTAATTTTTGTGTGGTCACATATGAAATTGCTTTTTACCAAGTGTTTGTTGGTTTATTTATTTTACATGCTTATATTCGAGCATTTTCAACAAACGGAGGATGAAACAAAACTCAAACGGTAAACATCATGTTTTATAATTTATTATTGAAATTATAGGTTGAGGGCCTTAACCGAGGGGAGGAAAAATTTAAAACACCCCTTCTCTCAAAAAATTAATAATAATTGTGGTTTAAACTTCCCCTCCCCTACCCCCCATTTCTGATCTTTTTCATGCCAATATTAAATGAATCATAGGGTGTTATTACTTTACTTATTTACATTGATCCCATTCCTAGTATTTTGTTTTTATAAAAGTAGCAACCGCTATTTAATTTTTAGTTGGTGTAATATTACCAGAATTAAAAAACATTTGGTGTGACATAACTTTTGTTTTTAGACATATAAATTTTTAGCTAATTGAATAGTATTTTATATATATAATAATTGTTTATTATCTAGAAAAGGCTTAAAGCTAGAAAAAACCTAATATATGTATCTAGGAATAATCCAACCCGATTACCTCGTATCGCTTTGTGGAAATAGCAATGCTCTTAATGAGTCATTTTCTGGTAAAATCAAAAATTAGGAGCAGCATTCTTTGTCTGAATAGTAATCTTAAGAAGCAAAATTTCAGAAATTTATAAAGCACCGACATATGCAAAAAAAATTTGTCTGAAAAGCAAAATCCCAAAAAGCTACCAAAAAAGAAAATCACAAAAAACAAAATCCCAAATAGCAAAATCCAAAAAAAAAACAAAATCCCAAAAAACAAATTAAAAAAAAATTTTGTCTGTAAAGCAAAATCCCAACATCCCAAAAAGCTAAATACCTCAAAAATTACATAAAACACCGACAAATACGAAAAATCAAAAATAAAATTTTTTGTCTAAATGTGAATTACCCAAAAGCATAGACTCATATATTTAAAATTACATAAAAAATCAAAGAAATACATAAAACACCGACAAACGCCTAAACAAAAAAAATTTTTTTGCCTGAAATTAATAATCAAAAAAACTAAAATCCACAAAAATTAAATAAAATTACTAGAAACATCAAAAAAATACATAAAACACCTACAAATGCCAAAATACGAAAAAAAAATTGTCTGAAAAGCAATATCCCACAAAAGTTACTTAAAATTACTTAAAACACCATAGAAATAAATAAAACACAAATGCCAAAGAAAAAAAAATTTGTTTGTCTGAGAGGCAACATTCCATAAAAATTATTTAAAACATCAAAGAAATACATAAAACACTGACAAATGCCAAAAAACGAAAAAATAATTTTTCTCGAAAGCAAAATTCCACAAAAATTATTTAAAATTAATTAAACAAAATACATAAAACACCTACAAAGGCCAAGAAAATGAAAAAAAAATCCCGCTAAAAAATATTTTACTTTAGAATTTTGCTTTTTGGGACCGACCCAATATTTTTCTTTAAAATAAAAAAAAATAAATTTTATAGCTTTAATACTCTTGAAGTTAGAGAGGTTTGAAATTGGGGTCCATATGACCCGATTGTAGCATAGGCGATACAAACTTCCCACCTTACCATTCGCGAGTTGAGAAACATTTAAAATTAACGTAAGGCGTCGAATTTTTTAAGAATTTTAAATTTTTTTTATTTTTATGTTTTTGTAATATTAGTAGTTTTTGTCATAAAATCCGTTTTTTGATCCTAAATAACTTGAAAGTAAATTGCTAAATATAGTCTTTTTTATATATTTTTCTACTAGAATTCTAAATATGCCAATAGATTTTTTGAAATTGTTAAAAAAATATTGAGGATTTTTTTCTGTACATTGGACGCAAGGCATTGGGAAAAAAACTAAACCCGAGATCGTTATCGCCAGAAAATTCTCAACAAAACCCTGTAAAAATTGTTTATGTTGATTTCTGTTGTCCAGTGTTTTAATCAATTCATTGAGTAAATTCATGCGACCTTTAGAAGTAAAGGAAAATATATTAGGGCACGTGCAAAGTGAGTTTTTATTTTCGTAAAATTTTCAAAATTTTGAAAAAAAAATTTTTGTAATAAAACGCAAATTTTTAAAAAGTTGCCAAATTTAATATATGCACATAAAATGCTTTTTCTGAAATAAAAAATTTATGAAAAAATTAAAAAAAAAAAAAATATTCAAAATTTTCAGAATTTTCAAAATTTTACAATTAAAACTCACTTTGCACGTGCCCTTAAATGAAAATTTAACCTTAGAATATCTTTTTTATTTTAAAAAGGCATTTATTTTTGCGGTTTATATTTTTGGGATGAATTTTTTAAATAATGGATCAGCCCGGCTTGACTCATTATCTTATCTGCTGTAACGCTACAGACTAAATATGTATAAGGGCACGTGCAAACTGAATATTTATTTTTGTAAAATTTTGAAAATTCTGAAAATTTAAAAAAAAAAATTTTCAAAATTTTTTCAAAATTTTTTTATTTCAGATAAAGCATTTTATGCGCATATATTAAATTTGACGACTTTTTGAAAATTTGCGTTTTATTACAAAATAAAATTTTTCAAAATTTTGAAAATTTAACGAAAATAAAAACTCACTTCACACGTGCCCTAATCAACAAATTAAATCATTAAACTCTTATTTGTGCACATAAAATATTTCAAAAGATCAGTTAATAGATATTACTGGAAAAGTTTGATTGCCATTACCATCAAAAACTTCTTGTTCGATAAAGTAGTATTTTTTCTCCGCTCCGATTAAGATGGCCGAATAGAAAGCTAGTAAGCGTTCGGGGTTTTTTAAAATTGATGAGGGTGTATATCCATCGTGTTTTAGGGATGAATCTCTCCTCACTTATGACACTTTAGGTGCTTCAAGTAGTAGCGAGCTATCTGGCAATCCTTAACCTTATCGCGCATGTTTTGTGCAAAGACGCGGTCGAACACCCGGTAGACTCTACTAATAATTCTCGTCCTCCAACTAGTATAGTGTCTTTGAGGTACACGGTAGTGACAACCTCGGAACCTAAAAGCCGGCCCGGTGCTAACAACGGACAGGGTTGAGCCTGAATTAGAACAAAGAATACAGGTCGGGCCGGGCCGAATTTTTTAAATTAATGATATATTAATTACACAGGTCAACCACTATCAATGTCATAAAAAAATAAGTTTATTAAAACATAAACGCATGCCTACCCATGATGGCCTTATCTCATATATGTTTTCCATTTTTCAATCTTTCACCGGCTCCTTAGCGTTTATTTCAAAAAATGGCTTATTTTGCGATCTCGAAAAAACAATTCAAGAATCTTTGTTTTCATATAATAATACCTTGTAACTTATATTTATTATCTCAAATAATGAAAAATAAAATTTTTTGGTTTATCAAGCTCATATATCAGCATTTAGATAATAAAAAAAATATTTTGCGTTCATGTTTAAATACGACCCGATATATTATTGGGTTTTAATGACAATATTATTTGAAGTTTGAATTTAACATTAACTGTAGTAAATATGCAAAAAAAATTTCAATTTATTTGTTAATTTATTTGTTTTGAATCTATTTTGTTTTTTGACATAAAATTTTCAATGTTTATAGCTGCCTAATTAAGTTTGATTTTGTCGGTAAACGGATTTAAACTTAAGATAGCAGGTTTGATTTTTGTAGTTAGTTCATAACCCTTAAAAATTATGTTATAACACAATAAAGAGTTTTCCTTTAAGTATATCTTATTTATAAAGCTTGTAAATAGTTTTCAGGCAATTTTATTGAATTCGGGCCGGGTCGAATCGGACCGGGCCTAATATCAAAAAACCAAATATTGAGCCCGGCCTTGGAAAATACGTCGGTCAGGTCGGGCCGGAATATCACGGCTCGGTTAGAACCAGGCACGATTCTAGGCCCCTTTTGGGGGGGCAGTGCTCCCCCAAAAGTTTTTGATTGCCCTCCCCCCCCCCCCCCAAAAAAAATAATTGAATTTGCCCCCCGCCCCCCCCCCCCCAAAAAAATACATAGTAATTTTATGTTTGCCCCCCTAAAAAAATTGAATTTGCCCCCCCAAAAATACATAGTAATTTTAATTCTTCCACATAATATAATTATGTTTGCTCCGTCAAGAATATCTAAAAAATATTATCTGGAAAATATTTACCTTTTTAAAAGTGTTTTTATTCATTAATACTTCTCACCCGCAAGAGAGATCAAACTAACACAGAAATATATAGAAAAATTTGATTTTACAAAAAGCTTTATATTTGTGAAAGCAATTCATAAATATGATGCCTAAGAAATTTTCTCACTTGTCACAATCTTTTGTTAGAATATAATCTAGAACCAAAGAACCTGATCGCACAATGCTATAATGGGGCGAACGTAATGCCTGGGGGAAAAGGGGGTGTTCAAGTATTTCTAAGCAAAATAGGACACCATGTCCCATATATTCACTGCTTGAACCACCGATTGCATCTTGTTGTAAAAGATTTTGAAATTTTAAGTGAAGGAAAAATTTTTTTTGATTTCTTCCCTTCATAAATTTTTTCAACATGATGCAATCAAGGAAGTTAGAGAATGCGTAACCAAACCCAGGCTGTTGCCCCATCTGTGGTGTCATTTTTTTTTTAAATTACACAAAAATATTTAATAATCTTTTAAAAATTAAAAATAAAAAAACTTTTATATCTTCAGGTCAACCATATTTATAATCATCTATTTATTTTTTTGTATTTAATCGAAAAATTATTTTATTTATTAAAAATAATTATAGATCAATTTTAATGCAGAACGATTTATGTTTCAAAAATTTCTGATTAAATACACCATTGTTTGTTAGATATTAAACAATTAAGAAATAAAAATACATCTGAAGATTTATTCAAAAATTGTTTTGATATCAATACTTTTTTAAATGACAATAATTTATCTATGGATAAAAGAAAAACTAAACCTAAAGATTTTTCTGATTTTTATTTATTTTCTACTCATTTGAAAATATTTTAAATATTAATGATGAAGTAAAAAGTATTTATTTAATATTATTGATTTTATATTGATTCTTTTGATAATTATTTACCGATAATAGTTATTTAAAATCTTTAGATTCCCTTTATAATGATTAACCTTTATTTTAGATATAAATAAATTAGAGCCTCTTTTAAAAATAAGTAATATTGATAAAAATTCATTATCTAAAGAATATGACGTAGCCAAAAATTTTTTAATAAGTAACTTAATAATTACAAAGAATGTGTTACTAATGATTTTGTTAAATTTTTATATGATTACAAAGATGCGTTTTCTAATCTATTTAACAAATTTCCTATAAGTTTGTTAATTGGCTCGTCAACGTCGAGTTGTGTGGCCAAATTTTCTTCTATAAGAAGGATGATAACTTCTAGCTGTTAAGTAGTGACCTGCGTAAAGGTGATTTGGTTCTTCTAGGACACGAAAAATCGGCGTTGATTTTTGATGAATTTTATAATTTAATTAAAACAACCTTTAGCATAAAATTGTTAGATTAATAAAAAACATGCTCATAATCAGCTAATTATTTACTATTTTAAGACATGGTTGCAATTTTTTTATGCGCATTTAACGTTTATGTTCATGTTTTATTTAATTTTTTACCCTAATATAAATTACTAGTTATATATAACCAGTGTTTATTCATATATATTCTTCCAAATTAGCATACTTATACAATTTGTTTTCATTGATAATAAATCTTATTTTACTATTCATTAAAATCCAAAGTTTTATGTAATTCATTTTTATCATTCATATATATCATATTTTTAATTTTCATGCGCATTGATACCAAATGATAAAAGTATACTTAAAATTAATTTCCGAATCTCATATCTTTTTAAGCAATTGATATTAGTGAAAATAATTTTAACTCACATATCCAAATTATAAACGCAATCATTTTTTTTATTTTATGAATATAATAAATTACTATTAATTTGTTAAAAAATTTTGAACATGGATTTTATTGTTGTCCATGTATATTTTTTGCCAATTTTGCCGCCGAAGGCGGCAAAAAAAATTTTTCTGCCCCCCCCCCCCCACGGTTTTTTTTGCCCCCCTAAAATGGAAAAGCTAGATTCGGGCCTGGTTAGAACTCTAGTATATGACCACTTTCAAATAATTTCAAAGAAAGTTTTCCATGATTTTTTGGAAATTCATGTGGGCGCTGGATATGCCAAATGGAAAACGACTCAATTGATAGGAAGCCACGGGTGCGATATGGCTCATGTTGACCTTCTTATTTGCGTGATTTAACAACATATAGTTTAAATGATTTATTTAACCTCTAATTCAATTAGCCTCTAACCATATACCTTAAATGTCCCTTATTTGACCTTAACTCAATTAACTGTTACTATATATTTTAGATGTTGCTTAGTTAACCTTTTATTTAATGTTAAATATATGTATTAAATGCAAAACCTTTAACCTTAATTGGTTCAATTTACATATTATCTGAACGTATATATAGGAGCTCGAAGTCTTAATGACTATATATACTATATCCTTGACTTAATAAAATATACTAATTTACGTGCAAACCATTTATCGCTTAAATCCGGCTGCATTTTTTGTCTAAGTGAGCTTGCTGATTGTCTCTCTTTAGTCAATCACAGAATTGACAAAATCCTAATTGCGTAAACAGGTCCTTGATTAGAATAGGGTAGGGATTGAGCTTTATTTGAGTTTTAACCGTCAGTCTATAGTCAAATTACAAGCGCACTTATCAATTTTCCTTCAATAAGAAAACCACGAGGATTCCCATTTTGAGTAAAAATTCTCTAAGATCTGGGCGTTTTCTAGTTCGCATATCTGTCTATTTATTTAGGCTTCAAAACCATAGGCAACGGGGCTGGCTTTTAAGTAGTTTGGGCTGGCGTCCAATTTGAGCATTATAGTAACGGTCCCAAAAAAAAGTCAAAAAGTTGGAAACTTTAGGTGAAAACTGGTTTGACAAATATGGTATGAATTCAATGAGATCCCAGCCTAAATATCTCCACAACTTATAGGGGCACAACTTTGTTATCCCTTCTTAACTGATGCTCAACGGTTGCCTTCATTAAGAATGGTGATCGGAATACGAAGATTATTTAAGGGCGCTTTTACCGGAAGGTGTTTAAACTACTGTTCATAGATGTGCCAAGGAAATCAAAACGGGTGATATTGTGTCCGAGGTTAACGGCTGGTCTGCCCTTCCAACTTTCGCGTGTCCTTAATAAAAACTTAACCCAATATTTTAAACCGTGTTTATGGATTGATCAGCAAAGAGTAGGGTCGTAGCCGCCACTTTGTTTTTGCATATAGACCAAGTCCACGCATGAGTAGCATCTAGATGAGTTTGTACCGGTGAGGGCTGCGCTTGTTTTTAAATTGGTAGGTCCGTAAATTGGGTAAGTTAATTGCAGTGAGTGGTAATTTAACTATCATCTGTTACTTTTTGTGGCTTTCTCACTAAACTTTAGGGTTGAGGTGGTGAAGTTAAATTCTCCATATGGAGGTCTTCCGGAAATGCTGAGAGAGGAGAGGAAACACTCGCAGTTCCATGGGCGTGAGCCAGATCAAAATATAAAACGGTGCCGTAGGCCTGCTATCATGAGCCCAGTGAATTCCGGGGAAATATATTCTCAGGCTTACTCAGGCACGATTCTAGACCCCTTTGGGGGCAGTGCCCTCCCAAAAAGGTTCATATGGTGAACATGGATATTTTTTGCCCGTGACCGTAGGTCACGGCTAATTCTGCCGCTGAAGGTGGCAAAAAATTTTTTTCTGCCGCCCCACTAGTTTTTATTTGCCACCCTAAATTAAAAAAGCTAGAATCGGGCCTGGGCTTACTAGATGAGAAATTTTCCAACTGTCAAAAAGTTCATTTTTTCTTTGAAATAACTCCCCCTATGGTTTCTTCTCAGATAGAAATTTTTTGGCACTTATGAAAAGTCGATAGTTGTTACCTCAAAAAGGTTTTCTTGATGTAAAATAGCTGGTTGATTAGTATGTTGTAACCCAACAAAGCTTATTTTTACTAATTTTTTGACATATTGGCTATTTATAATTTTGTCGGAGTCTTGTCTAAAAAAAAATGGCCTGTGAAGTTACGTGTAGCAGCCTTTTCTTCAATTACTGTAGGATTTTTTGTGACGCTATAGAAACAATCGCATTTTAGCTTCCAGTAAAATATTTTATTTTTCATATTACATTCAATTAATCATATCATTAAATTACATTAAATACAACATTATTGACTAAATTGTGTTTTTAGGCCGGGTATAACATTTTATAAAAAATCATGAAAAAAAAAATATTATGAAATAAAAACTATTTCTGGCTATTATTTACCTAAAAAACTAGACATTTTACAAAGAAAAAATAATAATTTTAATTATTACTATACAATACAAACATTTAATATACTTAATATGTTAAAATATTTAAAAAAAAACTAAATTTTTTTATCAAAAAAATAAAAAAATAAAGTTCATAGCTTTAAAACTCTCGAAGTTATAGAGGTTTAAAATTGGGGTCCTGACCCCATTGTAGCATATGCGTTTTCCCCCTAGCATATGCGGATTAATATAATATAGAAAATAAAAAAAATTTTAATTTTTTTATATTTTTGTTTACAATTTGTAAATTTACAATTTATTAATGATAGCTCATATTATTAAGAGCACGTATTTTTCTTAAAAATAATAAAAAAATAAATAGCTCTAAACCCTTAAAGGCAAAGGGTTAAAATTAAGGTCCGAACCCCATTGTATCAATTGCATTACATATATATTACCCTACATTTAGGGATTAACGGCTAATATTTATGAATATTAATGTAATGGTCGTTTTAATATATACGAAACAAAAAGTTTGTAATTTATTACTAGCTAATTTAATGTTAATCAAATGCGATCAATTAATTTTTCTTTAAGATTTTTTTTACACTAGCCGCAGCCAAACATTTAAACTCAGTTGTCCCATTTTCAGCTGTTAAAATTAAATTAATTATTATTTTCCTAGCAATGAGTAAATCTTATACTGAATACAGAAGTATTTTTCATTTTTGTTAATGTGAATTATTAATAAATTTTTTAACACTATTAATCTAGGTGTGAAGGCTCTTGATTTTAAAGTTTGTAGCCAGACGCTTGAAGATTGTCTTATCACTGGTGATTTTAACCCTCTTATTGTTCTTATGATTAGAATTTTTAGCTCTCCCAAAAATCTTATGCAAAGTTTTTCAAGGGATGTTAAGGCTGGTTTGACAAACGTATATAAATTTGAAAAGATGGACAATGATTATACTTTAGGTAAATATTATTCAATATATTGTTTGCAAGCTTTAATTCATCTTTTTTTATTCTATTTCAATTTTAGAAAAATCAGATAATTACGTTAGTACCAGAGATATAAAAGTTGATGATATTAAAATAAACCAAGATTTAACTGAAGATTACATTAAAGCTTCAGTTGAATATAATCAGAAGATTGATCAAAGGATGTATAATTGGTATTCAGCTGATGATCCACTTTTTAGAAGACCATTAACTATTGATTTTTATCAATTGAATAAATGCCTTACTCTATTGTTTAGTCCAGAATCTGTCCTTGATTTAGGTTAACATATATATTTTAATTTTTACATGTAATATATATAGTATAAGATGCAATCCAAGAATGTTGAAAAGAGTTTAAAAGATAGCATTATGCACATCATTATTGAAAAATATTTGTGCTATTATTAGAATTTTATTGCCATTTTTATGTATACAATTTTAAATCTTTTCAGCTTACTAACTGTTATAAAGCTATGATTTTGGTCATACATTAGTAAAAATGTAAAAATGATTTAGGTTTCCCATTGATAATTATGAGCCATTGTTTTTTTTACAATATTTTCCTAAACGATGCAATTGCTATATGTTTTTTAAAAATTTCATTTAATTTAAGCAAAATATTTAACATGACTTTTTTAAAAATTCTAAAGCTCAACAAATTTTCTATCATTAAATCATTATTTTTTTAGACAAATTTTGCAAAAAATAATTTGTACATGCCTGCCCTTAACCCATTATAAAAAGTTTGCTGCACTTAAAAAATAAATGGTAAATTTCACCTCAAATCAACAAGCTATTTCCCTTCAAGTCTTAGAAATGGCTGAAAATTGGTGTATCACTAAGGTCCTTGGGTGTTGATAAAACCCCAAATTTTTTTTTGACCGGAAGTAATTTAGACCAAGATGTGAGCAAACATATTTTTTAATATTTTTTTAAAAAAAATGTTAAGCAAATTCGCACGCATTTTTTCTAAAAAGTATTATAGCTAGAGTCATTTTTTTTCCTATTTTCAAGATCGTAATGTGGGCTACCGTATACGTTAATAATATTTAAAAATTAAATTTTTTTTAAGCTACCAAAAATTTAAAGTTAGTAAATATAACTCAAAAAACGGATCTTTAACGTATCTGAAAAATTTATATAGTCCTTAATAATGTCTATATATATGGGACCGGCATATTAAAAAAAATAGGAAAATTAATTTTTTCCCCTTAATTTAATGACAAATTACGCCCTCTGACCTATATTACAATATATTAATATGCCAAAATTGGTACTATTCAAGAATTAAGATAGAGGGGCAATTAACTTAGACAATTATCGTCTGATTTATTTGATTAATACTATTAATTTAAAATGCAATAGTGACATCAAAAACCAATAAAGTATTTTCTCCTATTTTCAATATCGACTTCTAGTTAACCAAAATCTTTTTTGGTATTTAATATTTTTTATGGATAAAATATTGCTTAGTAACATAAAGGAGCCTCAGTATTTTTAACTTGATTTTGACGCTTTTACAACAAACCAAAATTTGCCAAAAAACAGTTAACCAACTCAGATTTTATTTGTCTGTACAAGTTAAATTTTTCATAATGTTTACAGATTCAATTAATAATAAAAGAACCTATAAATTTATTCATAATATGCGTAAAAAAATATACTTTAATTATAGAAAACCTAAAAGAACGCGATAGAATAATTAACAAAAAAAGTAAGAGTATTTATAATTCCACTATTTCGACTATATTTGTCGTTAAATGGGTTAGTGAAAAGCAATTCTTGTTAAAAAATTATAACACGTTTTGTTATTAAAAATTTTTTGTCAATGCCCGAATCCATATCACGATATAAACAATTAACATCGATACCCTTTTCTATAATAGGTCTAATGCGTCTTATTTAAAAAACAGTATGATAAAAATGAAAGTAGAATAATGTCTAAATTTAAAACTTTTATAAAGTTTTATGGCTTGTTCTAAATACCATTATAACATAACGTTTTGGCATAATTCATTAATAAAAAATAGAAAATGTCTTTGTATTATTTATCATCAAATAAGTCTGTATTTTGAAGTTTCCAAATTCAATGTTGAACCCTTTCCTGTATAATGTTCTAAAACTTAAAAACCCTATTGAATTCTACCTTTTAGGGGCTGTTTTTTATAAAATGAATCAATGTAAGAAAGAGGAGTTACAAAATTTTTACCCATCACTTTATTTGTTTAATCACTCCCACAATTTTTCTATTAAATTCTGACAAAGAAAAAGATTGGGGATTATATATTTCTAATATTGTTTATAAACCTCTAAGAATATAAGCATACAAATTTTATTTGTATATTTAATATTTTAATTTTGAAATTTCAATGTTCGTTTTTATTTTATAAAAAGCCATGGTTACGTTACAATTTGGGGGTTATGTGTGTTCAAGTGATGTTAAATCTAAAAAATGCATTTTAAAATTAATTTATAGTTTGCCGAAAAGTTGGCTTTGTAGGTACGAAAATCATTATAACTTATTAATTTTTTTGCTTTCCAGGTTACTTTTTCTTTCCAAAAATAATAATGGTCAAATTAATGAAAATGCTATAACCTAGTTTATATTGCCCCTATGTTTAAATTCATGTTTAAACCCGAATATGGCATTTTTAAGTATTTTATTAGTGCCTGTCGCACATTTTTCGTTTATAATTTTGAAAAAAAAGTCAAGCTAGATCCAGACTTTTTAATTCATATATAATAAATGTTAAGGACTATATTTTGGCAATTTTTCAAAAAAATTTAAAATTGCTTTTTTTTAGTTATATAAAACTAAATATTCTGTAACAAATTGCAAAAATTAAAAAAAAAATTCAAACATTAAACTTATGCGAGATAGCCCTTATTATCCTCTTTAAATAAATAAAGTCTCTAGCAAAAGTAGTTGTTGACTTATAATCTCCCAAAATTGCAGGTTTTTTCGTCTTTTGCCCCTACCTCTGTCACATATCACTTCCGGTACGATATACCCTTCGACACTACCTTCATGTAAAATTTCCAAATTTGGGATGGTAGTCTTTCCGGACTTGTTGGATTTAATTTTATAAATATAGACGTTTATTTAATTAAAACAAATATGACTAGTACATCTTGAAAAATTTGTTGTATTACCATTATAACGTTTTAGACCAGGTCTATATATAATAACTTAACAAATTTTATTATGTTTCATCACCAAAAATATAATTTATCAAAGAAAAAGTTATTAAATTTGAGAAATGCTTATATATCTCCTATTTTTAAATTAACATGTTGCGGGCTCCGTTCCGACACCTTTGAGCGCCTGTAAGTCTTGCTGTGTTCTACACTCAGGGTAAGCCGAGTGCCTGGTTAGTAGATGGATAGGTGACCGACAACAAATCCCAAAGCCATTTATTTTCTTGAGGGCTTAGGTCTACAAGGTCATCGTGTGTTAAACATCCTTTAATCCTGCGGGGCCACCCGCTAGAGTTAAACAGGCCAAGCCCTGACCGGTACGTCGTCGATGCGGAAGGAGGTTTTAGAGGCAATTCTTATACCACAGGTTTTTTTCTAACAGCTTATTAATGCTAAAAAGTTTTATTTTGTATGTATAACGGCTTATTCATATGCAAAAAAAATTTCTACATGAAAACCAATATGCATTACGTTACCCAATTAAAGATTTGCACTAGCGAGATATATTAATTTGTGCTTGATAATTGCACTTACGACCAAGATCGAAACACAGGACACAAAAAACGAATTTTACAGGGTTTCTAGAGATTTTTTTGCCATTACTATCCCAGGTTTTGTTTTCAATGCCCCTAAATTTTTTTTATATTGGGTCTAAAGTCCCGAGATATACCGTAAGAATAAAACTATTAAGTTTCCAAAAATTCTATTGGAATGTCTAGCTTTCTTATTAAAATTTCTACAAAAGTTAATTACATAAAATTAATAGCAATTTTAGTTATTTAGAATCTAAAACGGATATTTGTCGAAATCCACTAATTTTTGAAAAACGAAAAAAAATAAAAATCTAAAATTTTAAACGCTTTTTTTAATGCATGATTCTTTAATCCTCATATCTTTTAAACGTTTGTTTCCACCCAGTAAGTTTTTAAATAAAGGCCAAAATATCCCCAAAAAAGGGGAATCTTTTTTTTCACACCGAATAACTGAAAATCGGCATTGGGTTTGAATTCAACATCAAAACTTGTAAACACCTTAGTTGCCATAAATAATGTTCATGGTCGTTTAAATTTTGTTGTCCGGTGAAATGATTTTTAATTTTCAAAAATTTAATTTTGTGAAAAATTTTACAAAACCTTTCGAAATTAATATACAAAAGATTCTTTTTTTAACAATTCAAAAAAATTTGATAAAAAAAATTTTTAAGTCTTAAAAGCTCACTTTAAACGTGCCCTACTGTACTTATTTTTTTATTTTTCAACATTTTTTATTTATAACATAACTACAGGTATACCAAAATTGGCCATTTCTTGCCTCATCGAAGCACTCGTAGGCCTAAGCCTAAATCTTGACTTTGAGCTCAAATTTGACAAAAATTTCAAACCAACTTACACTACTGCAGCACGGTACCCTAAACCTACGCTTAATACCTCCACACGTCTCACCTTACGCGATTCCAATATACCTGCTTCCTTTCAAAGGCCTAGCGCAAACTACCTTACAAATTACCTCGAAAGAACAAACTATTTTAATCGCCTTGATGCCGTGGCCCAAGAAGATGGCCAAAGACGTTCCCGGTCACCTGTCGATAGTAACAATGGCCATGTTGACTCCACCGAAAATGTCAACGAGGAAATTTCTTCCGAAGCCTACCGCCGTAAAAAACTTATTAAATGCGTCCCGCTAAACAGCTACCTCACGGAAAACACGCTTTTCAAGAGTCGCGAATACGCTAACGTTTTTATAATCGTGTTTTCACTCCTGCCCGTATTTTTTCGTCGTAAAAAAGCTTCTGGTTCAGATGCGTCACGTGGCCATAATTTGGATATTTCACTGGCCACCTCAACTGGTAGTGAAGACCTGGACGCGTCTACATTGGAAAAGCTAATAGAGGTTTAAAATAATTGACATAGCAAATAATTCACAAAATTTAAGCCATATCTAGATTCAAAAAAAAATTTGTGTCATTTTTGGCGAAATGATATTACGGGCTTTCTAAGTAAGTTTTTTGAATTATCACACTCTCTGTAAAAGAAGTATCTAACATTAAAAACTAATATCCATGAATTTTGTACTAAAGTTATCTTAATGGTATTCAGATCTAAGATATACTATTCCATATATTTTAACCAAGATAGTAGTCTTAACTCGAGTTATAAGTACGTTTTGTGAATCTCAGCCTATAAGTTGCATTATCGGGCTTTTTAAAATAATTTTAATTAAGATGTTTGGTGTGGTAATTTGACACTTATCAGCTTTTAATTATCTCCTTCTGGCCGAAGATAATGAACAACTATTATCAACTGGATAAAAAATTTTGTTATTTTTAGCAATTTTATTCAATCGAAACCAATCGAAATAGTAATACTAGGGAATAGGCACTTTTATCCCACAATGAAAACATAGTTTTTTTTAGTCTCTTTGCTACAATCAATATTTCTTAATTATCAATATGCCCAATTAAATTAAATATTCCTATCACAAACTTACTTTAGCGATATATAATTTTTATGACTTGCATAAATTATACTATAGCCAATCGCAAAACTTCTACCTTCTATAAATAAAATGTCATATGAATAATTTTTCGGCATTACTGGTCGTCATTTCTCTATTCAGTTTGTACATTATAACTCGTGACATTTTTTTGGCAAGTTTGTTTAATTTATCAGGCTGATCTTAAGATTGTTTAAAGTTAAGCCTTATCTAGGTAGGAATATTGAAATACAAAATTTGCCCACTTATGTCATATTTTTAACTTAAAACATGCAATTTTGCCAGGCTGAAATGCATGGTGAAGATATCGTAAAAGATGAAAATGACGATGATACGATCTCACTACTTGAATGCGAATATCAAGAACTAAGTGGAATTGCCAGATCTCACCAAAGGCGGGGGAATAATGTTAGATTGTCTTCCCATAGAGAGTCTAGCCTCTCCTATTCTAATGATAGAGACGACATGCCTGGCCATAGGCAACAAGTTCTTGACTCTTACTTAACTTTCGTGCACGAGGGACTGCCCCCAATTTGCTCGGTACTCGCTAACCTCCCACCCAGCTTTAAAGCTCGCCTGGTGAAAATATTTGCGGTTACGTTTGACCGAAGTGCCATGAGTATTATTGTTAAATCGCTGCATACCATGATTGGATATAAGATTGCCAATGGTATACATTGCCTCTTACTCTAACTTATAATTAAGCGTTGAGATTTATTTAGAGTTTAGGGGGTTATAAGGAACTACCCGTTTAGAAGTGACTAGAAATTTTAGATTCTTGATTTAGTGCTAATGTCAAATACCGATTAAACTATATTTTGGGGCTAGTTTATATATTAATGCACCAATTATTATCTATTCAGAGTTTTACAATGACCGAAAATATGTAAACGATGACAAAGTCGTTGTGAACGGAGTTAAGTCCCTCGAGATATTCTATTATGCTTCGCTAGTAGCGGGGGAAATGTCCTCGCCATACCGCTCAAAGGCGCCTTATAAACCTAATTTTGACATAATCGATAGAAATATTGTTTCATCCTTGTTTGATAAGGAAAACATGATAGGTTCCACAAATGGAACCCATCAAACCGTTTCCAATGCTTCTCAAACCCCTATCATTGACACAGTTGACTCACATTCGTAAAAATTGTTATTAATTGTTTATAAAATGATGTAAATTATGGCCACAATATACATTTTTTATGATGTTTGGTCAATAATCTTAAATAGAGTTCTAACCGGCGAGCCATTTCGTCCCGCCCGACATAATTTTTAATTTTGGCCTAGCCCAGCCCACCATCCAGAATTTGGTTTTTCATAAGCCCGGCCCACGGCCTGACTTATACTTACACGGCCCATATATATTCCAAGCTATTTTTTAATATCAAAAAAATTGAGAGTGTAGAAGTAATATTCATCGTGTGTGATAATCCATTTATTATTTTTAGTTCTTGTTAATAATAGTTTAAAAATAATAGGTAAATATTTGAAAAATAGGCCCGTACTTATTTTTTTCTAATTCAGGCTCTGCCCGCCCTGCTCCTTCTAAATTAGTGTGCCAGGCGGGCTTTTTGGTCCCGATTTTGCTTTCTTAAAGTGATAGCCTTATCGTGAATTTATAACTGCTTACGGCTTCCAAATTTGCTAATTGGGGCTATCATTTGAATTAATTTTAATAACTAAATATACACATGTCGACAATTTTAAACTTGATTACCTATACGTTTGCAATAAAGACTTGTGCCATCTTTTAAAATTTGTTTGCACTTGGTCGTTTATGGTTGTCTTAACATCTCTAAATTTAAATTTTCTTTCTTTAGATATATAAATTTAGTTATGAAGTATTTTGTTTCTTAAATTTTAAATTTTTGTTGTTGATTCTTGTTAAAACTAAATATTTAAAATTAGAAATAAAAATTGCAACATAGAATTTGGAACATTTTGTACAATTTTTACTAAAAAAAATTATGCGTTGTTAGAATTGCCGAATTTATAAGCCTCGAATAAGCCATTTTTTACCTTATCTAAACTACAACGCAAAATATATCGGTATTTTGATGATATTTTAAAGAAGGGTAAACAAGTTTGCAAGTAATATTAAAAAAACTATCATGATCAGAAAAAACATCATTTTTTGAAATTCTTTGTCGATATGTGAATATGCAATATATTATAGACAATCAAATCGAACTCCGCCCATTATTACCTCCCTCCCTTCAAGTGCTACAAATTCGAGTAGTCAGATATCTTCCGTTAGCGGCGTCTTAATTAACAATCTGGGACCATCTGCTATTTCTAGCACAGATATTACCACCAGCACGAATAAAAACCCCTCGAGTAGTGATAGCCTGTCCACGCACTCTTCTGACAATCTCCCTCCAGCCACATCGACCCGGCTAACAAATGAATTGGAATCTTTGGGAAGCGGTACAGATACATCTAGCTATAATACACATGGACACACGAGAAATAGATCTGGCTCCTCGACTACGATGTATATTTTAAATTTTTGAGACTATGTTGATTTTATACCCTTTAGGTATGTATTTCAATATTTTTTTTATCAAGTTTGGTTCATTTGTGGCCCCTCTACCCTCAATAATTCATTGATAGCCTTGCTATAATTATTTAAAACTAACATTTAAGGACAGAACCTTAACCTGGGGGGGGGGGGCAAACTTGGCGCGCCCTACTTTTTCGGCCAGTTTTTTATTGATGGTTATATTTACTAAAAAAAATTGCATTGCCCCCCCCCCCCCTCTTTCTCAAAGGTAACCAAACTATTTATCAGGTTAGCCTGGCTTACAAATTCCTGGCAATTCGATTTCAAAAATACGTAATTTCCTAACTCAAACTGTTAATAACCATACTTATTAATAATATTAAATTTCAAAAAAAATTTTATGATAGTGACATTGTTATTAAAACTTGGGCTCTTTTTAAAAATTGGTTAAACTATAAAAGTGATCACGCATCTTGTATTGAAAAATGTTATGGCTATTAACATTTAATCTTCTTGCAGACAACTCAAAATAATAATTAACAAAAATAAGAATTTTTGGTAGTTAATCACATCGGTGTCGTTGCGTTGCCTGCCGCCGAAGGCGGTAAATATTCATTTGGGCTGCCCCCTAAATTTTTTTTTAAATCCTTTTAACGGTTATGTTTACAGATCTTCCTCAACGGTTTCTTTATCTGGCCCGAGTCACCATATTAGGCGAGGATCGATTCCCGTTGCAAACGACACTCGACCTGATTATACCCATGACGTTGACCCTTTTAACGGAACATCTTATACTCAGGAATTGGCACAATTGACCGGTCGTAGACCCTTACATCAATTTAGTAGGGAATTATATTTTTTTAACCAATTGCCTTACCACCTTATTATTTATCCACCTTGTCTTGACACATTATCCAAACTTTTTTTCTTTTTATTAATTATTTTCATTTTTCTTATGTTCTCGGTTGCATTGCAGCTGAAACTTCAGCGACAACTACTGATTTGCATTCAATGACTGACTCGCGTTTACCAGCAATAAATTCCGCCGCTTCTGAACAAAATTTGGCCGCTTCAACACCTTACGAAAGTATCCGAACCAGCGAAAATTTTGTATCGAATAATGATTCAAGCACCTTGTCGCATGTCAACAATAGATCCCCATACCGTAGAACAAGCTCATCTACATCCCTAACAGCTCCCCGCCACTCCAATAGCCCATCTACCTTGAATAATAATGATGATAATATTCCTTCTGGTACCGCGACTAGTGGTATTCCTAACTTAATGAGTAAAGAGCTTATATATTTTTAGACTTTTATTTTTTTTTAAATACTAGCAATAGATTAGAGTGTTTCATAAAAACAGTTTTGTCAACTTCAAATTTATGTGTGATTTTACCGCATTATTTTTTTAACTCTTTTTTTTTTTACTTATATAAATTTATTGAAAGTTATATTGTTTTTAAGTAACGCTTAGTGTATTGCCTCAATTAAAGTTCATTGTAAATTGCTTTTTATATTTGGTATCAGGCAAGGGACATTTAATATAAATAAGTAATGAAGTTATTTTTATAATACAGTTCTTTAAACTCTTTGCCATAGCTTGGTTAAATATATAAGAAGTATCTAATTTAGATTTTTAAATGCCCCGTCTTAAATATAAGTCATTTTTAATTGTTTTTTATGTTTTGTTCAACAAAAATATTTTATAAATGAGAAATAGTTTATTTTAACGTTAAAGGCATTAATATTGTTATGTGGTGAAAGCAAAAGAAATCTAAAATTGCTTTATCAATATCTGATATGACAATTTGAGTTGTAGTAAAAAATTTAAAAATTATATAAATTAATCTATATGCTCGATAAAAATTTTGAATTTATTTGTATTGTTAATTATTTGGTTTCCCATCCCATGTTTGACTCAACTTTCCAATTGTTCATTTTGTATTTAGGTTTAATTTGGAAAGATATATCAGCACCCGCATATACTCGCACGAATCGTTTAGAAGCTCGGCTCACCTCGGTATTTGCCGGCCAATCGAGTTGCACCACTAAACACCCTTTGTTGCCCATTTCAGCTTTCGTTAATAAAAGTTTAGAGCGCGTCCTCATCATAGAACGAGACTACTTAGATTTTAGGTTCTTACTTCCCCTATTAATATATTTGTATTTTAATTATTTCGCTATGTTATCAAGATTTGGTTTTAAGCCTTAAAATGTTTAATTGGCCATTATTATAAATGTTATAACTTACCCAATATATATAATATATGAGTATGATGTGTTTTAATTATTTAGGTTTCCTAAACATATAGATCACTTTGCATTCCTTAACCATCCGTTTGTTCTATCCACCGAATTTAAGCAAAAAGGTAAATTAGATTGAAATAATATTGCATTAAAATTACACAGGTCGACAAAAATCAATAAGTACAAAAAATTATGACACTTAAGTGAAATAATCCCCATTATGGCCTTCTCTTATATATTTTTTTCCCCGAAGTTTCTTTATAATCCGTATTTTGTTAAAATAAAAAAATTGCAAAATTTGACAAAATTGAATAATTTTATCTTAGGAATACCTAAAGAAAAAAGAATTATAAAAATTTTAAGTGTATCAAACTTTTAGGTTTTGCAGAATATTTGGCATCCCAACCAAAATAGGACACATTATACAATCGGGTTTGAAATAAAATATTATTAAGTTTGAATTTAACAATTTAGCTTTATTGACTATATAAAAAACTTTTAATATTTTTTAGTTTTTGATTTTTTTTTGTTTTTTTAACATTTTTTTAAAAATTTTAAATGTTTTAGCTGGCTCTTAAGATTTAATAGAAACGGTAAATCAAATATCCTTAAGATGGCAGGTGTAATCTCTGAAGCTCATAACTCTCAATTCGTTGACCTGTGTTATATAAACACTTTGAATTACTTTTAAGATATACTTATTTTTTGCATAAACACGGTATTTTTTCCAATTTTGCTCATGCTATTTATCTAGTTAATTTTTGAGATGCCATTTTAGGAATTTTTGATTCCGTTTACCTTTTTTTAATCGCACTTTGTAAGCCAGTTATAAACATTGAAAATTTTTTTAATTATGTTAAAGAAGCAAAAAAGATTTAAAAACAAAAAATTTTGAAAATGATTCTTGTATTTTAATTAGTTACATTGTTGAATTCAAATTTCAAATTATTTCCATTTTAAAACCAATAATATATCCTGTCCTTAGGTTGGGGTGCCAAATATTTTGTATAACCTAAATGTATGTAAAAGCTTAATATACTTAAAACCTTTATATCTCATTATTTGAGATAAAAATTATTAACTACAATTGATTATTATAATATGTAAAGAATTTTTTTTAATTACCTTTTGGTAATTTTGAAGTCGAAAAATTAATTATTTTAATCAAATTTGGCCATTTTAAATATATAGCTAACAAAATAGTTGAAGGCGAAATGTATAGAGTAAATAAATGAAAAGACCAACATGGAAATTTGTTCCATCCAGTATCTTTATTTTCTTTTTGACACATTGATTTTTAACGACCTGTGTAATTGAAATTAATTTGCCTCTAAGCACTTCAGCTCGATAACCGTATTCGCATGTACGACGAAAGACGAGTCGTTTACCTCCAAAACCTGCTACAGGGGTTTTCCTATACCCCACCTTTCCTTAAATTTCGTGTTAGGAGAAATAACTTGATCCAGGACTCCTTAGCTAATGTAAGTACTCTATCATCTTATATGTGGAAAAACTCCATATTACTTAGGTCAACATATTTTTGAAAATTACGATCTAATTACGGAGATCAGCCATCTTAAGGAATTTCAAACGTTTACCGTTTTTTAATCAAACTTAGAAAGTCATTTATAAACAATGAAAATTTTAGAAAAAATATCAAAAAAAACAAAAGAGATTCAATAACAAAGACAGTTTGAATTTTTTTTGCATATTCACAACAGTTAAACTGTTAAATCCGAACTTCATTTTTCTTATTAACCAATAATATATCGTACCGTATATAAGTTTGGACAAATATTTTGAATTTTCAAAATGCTGATGTAAGAGCTTTTTGAGATGATAAATATAAAACAAGGGATTTCTGTATAAAAAAAGATCCTTGAGTTTCTTTTTGGATAATTTTGAGATCGCAAAATCTGTCAATTTGGTCAAAAAGGTCCATTCGATATGGACAGATCTTAGGAGCCGAAGGCCGAAGAAACTTAGAAAAACGGAAAATATATATGATATGTTTTTATAAACTTATTTTTTGTAACATTGGGTATTTGTTGACTTGTGTTAAGATAAAGTTTACGGTCAGCCGTTTCATATATTAATTATAATTAATATTTGTTATTTTTGGCTAAAACTTACTGTTTATAATTGTCACGATCAAGGTCGAGCTCAAGTTATGAAAAGGGGAGAAAAGCAAATTCTAACTTATGTTAGGAGACTTAATTTTGTTTGGTGTTTAGGCAATAATATTTTTTATTTTTGTAACATCTTTTTTGAATTAAATTTTTTGCGGTATTATTTTTTAGCTGGAATTGCTTGTCGAAGAAAACCCGGAATATTTGAAAAAACAACTTATTATAGAATTTGAAGGAGAAACGGGCCATGATCAAGGCGGTCTTTCCAAAGAGTTTTTTCAGCTCATTATTGAACAAATTTTTAATCCAGATTACGGTATGTTTTTTACGGAATTAAGTAGAATTGTATTAATTCGTTATTTTCTTGATTTATTTAATGCTGATCATTTTTAATGCTTTTATAAAAATTATGTAATAAAAATCGATTTTCTTAAAGATAATAGTATGTTTAATTATTATATTTAAGTTTTTCAATAGGTATGTTTACATATTACCCCGAAAACAGTGTCTTTTGGTTTAACTCATCCTCTTTGGAGACTTGGAGTGAGTATTACCTCATCGGCACCATCATCGGACTTTCAATCTATAACAGCGTCATATTAGACGTCAAATTTCCACTTGTTTTATATACTAAACTTTATGGTAAACCTGGGCAATTCGAAGATTTATCTCTGATATATCCTGTGAGTGTTTAAATAAATGATCTGTAATGTAAATATACAATAATATTACTGTTTTATAATTATTTTGATAATGTTGTCAGTTCATACACTTATAAGTCTTTCACCTTTAGGGGTGACGGATGTTTTATTTATAAACTCCATAAGATGGCCATAAATTTTTGATTAGGATCTATTTCATGGTCTGAATCAATTGCTCAATTATCCTGGCGATGTCGCCAAAGCTATGGAAACCTATTTTAAAATAAATACGCGCGACGTTTACGGGAACATTATGGAACATGAATTAAAGCCTGGTGGTGATACTTTGATTGTTACTAACGAAAACCGACAAGTATAATCTTGCAAATTTTATTTGTCCGGGTTTTAAAGTTATTTATATAAATTTTACAAATAAATAAAATAAGATATTTACATATTCCCATTTTATTTCATTTTTTCTCTTTTGCCGACTTTTTGATTGACTGTACGAAATCTATACCACCCTTTTTTATGTGCAGGAATACGTTGAATTATATGCCGATTACCTCCTTAACACGAGCATCGAAGAACAATTTTCGGCTTTTAAACGTGGGTTTGAGCTCGTTATTGATGCTAAAAGTCCCCTTTATCGCTTATTCACCGCCCGCGAATTGGAAATGCTCATATGTGGGAATCCTGTATGAAAATATTTTTTGTCAAACAATGTTTGGATAATTAATCAAAATCCAAATTCATTTTAATTTATATCCCTATTTATTAGGTGTACGACTTTGACGACTTCGAAAACGCGACAACGTACGAAGGTGGATATACTAGGGACAGTCCCACTATAAGGTAAAAAAAATTTTTCATTTAGTTTTTTTTGTTTAATTTTATTACAAAAGACACGTTTAAAATGAACTTTGGTTATTTTGCAATATTTCGTTGATTATTTTTCCTTTTCATTTCCTAGAAAAACACAGATTTATATACACAGGTTGACAAATATCAATGTCTGAAAAAGAATATGACATTGGAATGAACCCCATCATGGCCTTATCTCATATTTTCCGTTTTCCACAGAGGTCTTTATCGAAAAAAATGGCCTGACCAAAATGACAGATATTGCAACCTCGAAGGGGAAATAATTAAAAAAAATAAAAATTAGAAAAGTGCCGGTGATCTAGATTTTTAGGCCTAGGCTTTCAGAAAAATGGGCTGAGATGGTCACTCAACCAACTACTTACCAGGCTCAACGCTGCTTAACTCTAGTGTAAAACAAAACCAGGTTTACATGCGCTCAAAATCCTCTGATCTATATAATTAAAATGGAAAGAGAAAAATTCGTTTCAAGTCTTTCATATTCACTACAAAACGTCTCTTTTAAACTATGAAATTAATAGTAATATATTTTTCGTTAAGATTTTTAAAGTCAAAATATTACATTAGCTAACTCTTATTTTTGGTGTTAGAAAATTTTTTTATAACAAAATTTGACCTAGAAAATGCTCTGAAAAAAATTATAAAATATTTAATCGTTATAATTTATCATTTTAATTAAAATCTATTATTAATAAACCGTTAGATATTTTTGGAACATTGTCCATAACATGAATGAATCTGAAAAGCGTTCCCTTCTGCGGTTTACAACTGGAAGTGATAGGATACCTTTGGGTGGTATGGCTAACCTCAAATTAGTAATCAGTAAGCAAGGCCCAGACACAGACAGGTCTTACAATAATACATAAATATATTTAATTCTATATCTATCAGGCAAAATAATTACATTTTTGTTATTAAGATAGATATTGTTTTTTTATATAGCATTATATTAATTTAAAAATGTTAACTGTTTGTGTATAAAATATCTTGTCATTTTAGATAAATTTTGAATTTAATTGATGGCTTTTTAATTGATCACGGGCATTTCGATAAATAATGTAAAAAAATAATTAAAAAAAATTTTTTTGGAAATAAATCTTCTCTTAAGTTATAAAGAAAAATACAAACAAGAAAGTTGGAATGTTGTATTCCAAGTGATATTTTTTTATAACTTGATAGGTCAAAATGTGTTACAAATTAATAACTCCAAGGTGGTATATTAAATAATGTTAAGTGTTACAAAAAAAAGGGTTGAAAACTTTTTTAAACATAAATTTAAACCATCCAAATTCTTAGTTTAATGCTGTAATTTACACGCTTTTCAAATGAATACTATAGTTACCCAATGATTTTTTTATCTCAAGTCAACAAACTAAAGTACTTTTTTCTGAATTTTTAAATTAGGGTTATAATTTATATACAATATTAAAAATAACACACAACAAGTTGAGACCTATGAGCTGATTTCAGAGACCAGGCCTGCCATCTTAGACTTAGGGATTTTCAAATCCGTTTAACATTTTTTCTAATCAAATTTTGTAGGCTTTTAAAATGATAAAAAAATCAAAAAAATCAAAAACAAAAAAATAAAATAAATTATTGTTTAGTTAAATAGCTTAACTGTTTATGCAAACTTCTAATATTATTTTTAATCAAAACCGATAATATATCGTGTCCTCTTGTTGGGAAAATATTCCTTATACTAAATGTTGATGTAAAGGCTTGACATACTTAAAAATTTAATTAAAAATATAAGTTACAAATGATTTTATTATGCAAAAAAAATGTTTATAATTTTTTTTTCTTTAGGTAATCTTTAAATGGCAAAATTAATTGGTCAAATTTGGCCATTTTCTTGATTCGCATTTAACAAAATAACTGAATGAAATACTTGGAAAAAGGAAAAAATATTTGAGTTAAGCCTAGAATATATTTTGCCCCAGTGTCAATTTTCTTTTTTCACACATTGATTTTTGTCGACCTGTGTAACAAATAAAATTTTTCAAACAAAAAATAAAAACCTCCGACCACACCCAATAATTCACAGCATTTATACGAACTTAATAGCTTAGCCATAAACGGAAAAACCCTATCTTCTTCTGACTCAAACACGAAAAACTTAATTTTTGAACAAAAAGACTTACCCGCATCAAGACAATTTTTAATTTTATAATTGTATCTTTTTATTCAACCTTAATCATAATTTATGCCACATATTAAAAAATCATGCCAATGTATTTTTGACCAAATTATTCATAAAAATATCCCACTGTGTTTATATAAAATTAACTGTATTGATTGTATTTTTCTTACATTGGGCAAACTAGTCGTTTTATGAATATAAGGACGAAAGAACACGAATCTGATATTTAAACGATCACTGAGCATCAAACCACACATTTATTAAAATCTAACGCCATAAATCTTAAATGTTGAACAAAATAATTTTTTAAATTAAAAATTTTAAAATTTTCATTTAACAAAATAACTGAATTCTGAAAAACTTGAAAAAAAGGAAAAAATATTTGAATTAAGCCTAGAATATATTTTGCCCCAGTGTCAATTTTCTTTTTTCACACATTGATTTTTGTCGACCTGTGTAACAAATAAAATTTTTCAAACAAAAAATAAAAACCTCCGACCACACCCAATAATTCACAGCATTTATACGAACATAATAACTTAGCCTTAAACGGAAAACCCTATTTTCTCAAAAACGAAAAACTAAATTTTAAACAAAAATACTTACCCGCATCAAGAAAATTTTAGATTTCATAATTGTATCTTTTTATTCAACCTTAGCCATAATTTATGCCACATATTAAAAAATCATGCCAATGTATTTTTGACCATAAAACAAATTATTCACAACCAAAATATCCCACTGTGTGTATATAAAATTTATTGTAATGATTGTATTTTTCTTACATTGGGAAAACTAGTCGTTTTATGAATATAAGGACGAAAGAACACGAATCTGATATTTAAAAGATCACATAAATTCTTTAGCTGAGCATCAAACCACACATTTATTAAAATCTAACGCCATAAATTTGAAATGTTGAACAAAATAATTTTAAAAAAATTTTCTAATTTGCTATACAAAACTATGCCCATTCATTAAATAGAAAAACTGATTTTAATTACTGAAGCAGGGTGCGACTTCACATTTTATTAGTAATAACCAATTTCTAATTAATTAATATTAAAATACAGAAAACCTTCATTTAATTTTAGAATAAATTTTTACACTTTTTTAAAATTCAATTCATTTGCCCTTATAAACAATATCACGTTTTCAACTTTTTTATTATTTTCAAAATTTATTAATAGATACCCCCGTGGAATTATTGATTTATATACCACATTTGAATTATAAAAAAAATTTGGAGTACAACATTTCAATTCTATTCTTGTCTATAGTTTTCTACTAAAAACTCGTACACCGAAATTATTAACCATTGTTTTTGCAATATTTTATTACACAAGGAGCGGTGTCTATGTTTAGATATCTTATTTATATCTAAATTATATAAACATAGGTAATAATTTCAACATAACTCTTTTAAACATTCTAACTCTCAAATATTTATTTAACATTGAACCAATATTTTTGAAAAATCCTAAAATTTTTAAAATTTTCCTAAAATTGAATGAAAGCGGAACGTGCCATAACTCTGAAGAAGGAATTTATTTTCCCGAAAATTTTGTTTTTAATTTAGGTTTTTGTTACAATATTCATTCGGAATGACCGTAAAAAATTAAATTTCTTGTCATTTCATTCATTTTTACAAACTACAATTTGCAAATATATGGCGCATATTTTATTTTTAGACTCCCAACCGCTCACACTTGCTTTAACTATTTGCTTTTACCGGAATACGCGACCGAAGACAAGCTCAAGAATCGCTTATTCATTGCCATTAGTCACGCAAAAGGTTTTGGCCTCATATAAACACCCTCGGTAATTCATTTACAAACGGTTCTCTTTATGCTAATGCCAAATTGCATTTTATTTTTTGTACAAAAAGTAATGTTAGTATAACACAGGTCGACAAAAATTAATGTGTGAAAATAGAAAACAATTTATAATAATGCCCTTATCTTATATTTTCCGTTTTACGAAGTTTCTTTTTGCTTCGCCTATTTTCTTAGGTGTACATTGAATAAATGGCCAAATTGACTTATTTCCAGGCATACCTAAAGCTTTAAATATTATAATCACTTTTATATTATATTTATCTCAAATAGTGAGAATATAAAGTAGTATATTAAGCTTTTACATCAAAATTTAGTAGAACTTCTAAATAAGACACGATAAATAATCAATTTTAAAATAAATAATTTGAAGTTTAAACTACAGTAACTCTTTTATTTATAAAAATAATATTTCAATATTTTTTTTGTTTTTGAAACTTTTTTCAAATATTTTTAATGTTTATAGCTGGCTTAGAACGTCTGATTAGAAAAAGCGGTATAAGGATTTTAAAGTCCCTAAGACAGCAGGTCGGTTCTCTGATAGCTTATAAATTTGTTGACCTGTGTAATTACACGGTAATATTTATCCCAGCCTGCAGGCTTAAAATTTAAACCATTGAACTTGCAATATATTATATTTTTATTGTTGATATATATTTCAACTAAATTTTTTTTAAATTCAAATCTGTATAACGAACCCATAATCCTATAACATTTTTACTTAAATTTCATAGTTAACCTTCGAAGCTGTTAATATTTATCAATTATATAGTAATCTCACTTTTTTAATTTATCCCTTTTATTATGATTGTGTACGAAGTCTTATAACCTTTTTGCCTATAATTTTTAATACGCTTGCGAAACAATAATAATAAATTTTGCATAATTTATAACATTAATAAAAATTATTTCATTTTTAAAATTGGCCAGTTATGAATTTCAATAAGGCATTTAAAAAGTTTCAGAATAAGGAAGAATAATAAAAACATTAGATCCTGCTTAATAAAAATAACATTTTAATAAAGTTATTTTATTAGAATATAGGGAGTGATATTGTGGTGGTAGTATTAACATAAACATATCAATGTACCGTTTAATTAGTGCGTAATTCAATGAATGCAGAATTTCATGCAATTTTTTACAGGGTTTTGGTTAAAAAAATATATGATGATGTAGACGATTTTAAGGCCCTTAAGGTTCAGGTTTAGTTTATGAAAATAAAAACATTCAACTCATAATTATTTTTTAATTAAAATATTTATATATATACGCGTTTACACATTTAATAATTTCTAAAATTTCATTCAAATATAACATAAATGTCCCACTTACAGATAAACCCAAGGCAGTTTTTTAAAATTATATTATGAGAAAACATGAATATTACTAAAATTAAAACCAAAATATAAATTATAGCAATAAAAAAATAATGCATGCATGAAAGTTCAAACGGTGGAGCATTATGTAATAATTAAAATGTCAAATAAATAATATTTTCCTAAATGAAACTGGAATATGATGGTGCAAATGTGATCACATCAAATGGTATTTACTGGTGGTTTGGCAAACATATCAAATTTTAGAACATATTTTTGCAAATATACAATCAAGAAATAATTAAAGTTGACATGGTTAACAAAATTTCTCCGGGCAAAATAAAAATTTTAATAAAAAAATGTGTTTTACATGGAAAACTTATCCTTACGTAACAATTATATTTGACAGCGCATAATAAAGACATTTATAATTCTTCATGTTTGCTGCTATCATCTTCCTCACTAGTACCATCGGTGGGCGGGGGAGGGGCTCCACCAGCGCCGTAGAGTTTGGTGATGATTGGTTGAGCAACATCTTCGACTTCTTTCTTGTGCGACTTGTATTCTTCAGCCGTGGCGTCAGGGTTCTCGGACATCCAATCCAGGGCTTCTTTAACGACTTTTTGAATGCTTTCCTTTAATTTGGGGGGAATTAAAATTTTGATGATTGCTATTTAAAACTATATACAATGGTAAAGTTGTATAGCCATAAATACAAAATAAAAAGAGGCGCACCATTCTATAAACTACACTGGTTCCGAAAACCAGTTTGAAAGTAAAACACAACTTTATTTTTAAAAAACTTGTGCAAAAAAATTTGCCTTTTGTAAACTAAAAATAACTAAACTTTTTTTTAGAATTAAACTGATGAAAAAGAAAAATACATTATCTAAAAACAAACTTTTTCGTCGGCAGAAATTTTAGCGCCGAGTTTATCAGCCCCTTTGTCTTCAACTTGAGTTTTGATCGAGTATACATAAGATTCAAATTCGTTTTTGGAATCAACTTTTTCCTTTAGTTTTTTGTCTTCTTCGGCGAACTTTTCGGCGTCTTTGATCTATTTATATTTATAATTAAAATTAACACAAATGAAAGATATGTGATAGCATTTGGTGCGATCATAATACATTTGTTTTGAATAAAATACGAGGCGAGCGAAGTAACAAAGGTCATTTACCATTCTTTCAATATCTTCGGGATTAAGTCTTTTCTGGTCGTTTGTAATAACAATCTTCTCCTTCTTCCCCGTTCCCTTATCCTCGGCACTGACTTTGAGGATCCCGTTAACGTCAATTTCGAAAGTAACTTCAATTTGAGGGACACCTCGGGGGGCAGGCGGAATGCCGGTGAGATCGAATTTGCCCAGTTGATGATTATCCTTTGTCATAGGCCGTTCACCTTCAAATACCTGTGCGATGGCAATATTGTAATTTACACGAATTATAAGACTCTAAAGAACTTAACATTACAGGATAAGATAAATCGATTTGTAAAGGAAAAATTAAAATGCATAATTGTGAATGTATTACTTGGATTGTGACTACGGGTTGATTGTCAGCTGCTGTTGAAAAGATTTGTGATTTTTTAGTTGGAATGACTGTGTTGCGTGGAATAAGTTTGGTCATGACACCACCAACAGTTTCGATACCCAAAGTAAGAGGATTAACATCGAGCAACACGACGTCGCCTGTATCATACAATACAAGTCAATAATTAAGTAATTTGTGCAAGCCAATAACAAAAATGCTCCCTAAATAAAAGAGGCAATTTAAAAAAAGTGACCATGGAGAAAAACTTTAAAACATTGTAGTAAAACACATAAGTATTGACATCAAATATTGCATTTGATGAATGCAAAAATACATACCGCTATCTTCAGTTCCGGACAAAACACCAGCTTGTACGGCGGCCCCAAAAGCGACTGCCTCATCTGGGTTAATGCCCCTCGATGGTTCTTTGCCATTAAAAAATTCTTTAACCAGTTGCTGAATTTTGGGAATACGTGTGGAGCCTCCAACTAAGACAATTTCATCTATATCCGATTTTTTAAGGTCGGCATCTTTCAGCACACTTTCAACAGGTTTAAGCGTTGATCGGAAAAGGTCCTTTAAATTGAATTAAATGTTATAAAAAAAATTATATTATCATATAATGTTAATTAAAAGGTGATGCAAATTGAACTTTTTAAAAACAATAAAAAAATGTATACTTTACCATATTAAGTTCTTCAAATTTAGCCCGTGTGAGAGACTCACTAAAGTCTTCGCCGTCAAAGAAATTATCAATCTCAATCTTGACTTGATGAGCGGTTGAAAGAGCGCGTTTAGCTTTTTCCACCTCTCGCCTAAGCTTTTGAACGGCCCGCATATCTTTACTAATATCTTTGCCAGTTTTCTTTTTAAAGACCTTCGTAAAGTGGTCCATAACTTTGTGATCAAAATCTTCTCCACCTGTCATAATAAAATTATAAAAAAAATTCTTTAAAAATTAATCAAGTAAGTTAAATTAAATGTCAAACCAAGCCATTTATTAATTAGCAAAAACAAAGACAACAGATTAGACCAATAAATTTGCAGTCCTACTTAACCCCAAAAAATTGAAATATTACACATAAAACTCAAAAATTAAATATTATTTGAAAATTTTTTATAATAGATTAACAAAAATTTTAAATTATCGACAACAGGTAAAAATTTGAAGCTTGCACACAAAACTTTTTATAAAACACAAATAAGAAAAAAGAGCTTAGTTAAATTTGATATATCAAAAGGTAAAAGTTCCAAGTAATCTAATTATATAAAGTTGATTTATAATTTTTAAGACTGATTTAATTTTGGCTTACAGGACTCAATCTCAAAGAACGTAAAAAGTTTGGGGACGAGGACAGATAATAATACTGTGAAACAAAAACGATCTCAATTTCGGGCAAGATTGAAAATTATATTTTCTATGTCACGTTATTGTAAATTTCCGATATGGCTTCCGTTTTTCACGTCGACGTCTTTTTAATAAGTCTAAGGTCAAAGTCGTAAAAAAATGCGGGCTCAGCACTTTTTGGGTTTTATAACTTGGCTTAAGTCAAATAGAAATGAACAAAACATTAATATGTCATTTGATCCCTTATCACCACCAAAATATATTTTTTATTTTAACATCTAACCTTTTTTTAAATTTGTTAATGCATTTTTAGTAAAAATTTTGAATTTCTAATTTTTTAAATTCTATCTACACGAGCTCAAAAGCATCTTTTGAAAGACGCTTTAAATAATTGTTTGCTCTTTTGATCAATATTCCGCCCTATCCCATTTTGGTTTTTTATCAAAAATGTCAAACTTATAATTTTTTTTTCACAAATTTCGTCTTTATAAAGTACCTTTTGTCACCAAATTCTAATAATCGAGTAAAACTTGATGTATCATTTGGAAAAAAAGTAAAATACGTGGAAATTGTGATTTCTAAATAATTCAAAAAAAATTTTTTTTTACATCATTTTAAATTTTTTTTATTAGCATTTAAATTTTAAATGGAAATAGGATGTTGTTTAATGGCAAAAAATGGGAAATTTTAAAATTTGCTAAAAACATTTTAGTAGGGTTCAAAATTTTATTTAATTTATGTGAGCCTATCTTTAGCATATTTTAAAAATTTGCAATTAAGAGTTCAAAACAAATTATTTTTATTATGAAAAATTTATGTTCTTTGACAAATAATTTAAAATTAAAATGTGCTACACCTTCAGTAGGTTAATTTGCCCCAAAAACACATTGCATCTACTTTGCCCTTTTTGTTGTACAATGTAATATATGCTTGAAAATGTATATTTTACTATAAGAAATAAGTACAACTAAAAAATAATTAAATGTGTAAACCTAAATGCGTATCACCATTAGTGGCAACAACTTCAAAAACCCCATTATCAATGGTAAGAAGTGAGACATCAAAAGTACCGCCACCCAAATCAAAAACAAGAATGTTCTTTTCTCCAGATTTTTTGTCCAAGCCATATGCCAGGGCTGCAGCAGTTCTAAATCACAAAAATAATTTATAATTATTCAATTTAATTAAAGCAAAAAAATTTAAAAAAACTAATATGGATTTAAATTGTATTATTAGCTTTAACTTATGGTAGTAACTTGAGTTATATTCCAAATTTTTTGTCTAAAAAATGGCATAACTTTTTTTCAATAATTATTAAGCTTTGGATGCGTAAGGCTCATTTATTGTCACAATATTCCATTTGTATCTTTAGACCAATTAAATCTTCTGAGCTATTAACAATGTTTTGATAAAGGTGCTTAAACATTATTACTAAAGAGCCTTTTTAGATAGACCTTGGTACATTATTAGATATGACTTTTACCCCTCAATTCAAAAAGGTAAACCAATATAAAAAAAATAAAGGTCAAAAACTTTTGAGAGTGGCATTGTACATATGCTAGCACATCTTAATTTTCAAATATATTTTCAGATAATTTTTTAATAAGTGAATAATTTGAACTTTTCTTTCAAGTAATTCTGCATTAAAATTATTTATTAAAGTAATATAGTAATCTTTTTTACAAAAAAAATTTCTGTATATATATAAAAATTAACATATAAATTAAAAAAAAACGTCATCTAATACAACAGTAAATTATTAATGGTTTTTATACCAATATGGTAAATTTATATTAATTCAAATTAGTCTTGTTATAAGTGGTTTATCAAATCCCCCATTTTTATCAAGTGTAACTTTTGTTTACCCAAGTAATACTAGTTTAAATAAAACAGAATCTCTTTCCCTCAACTCACCCTGAAAAAATACATTATTTGCTTAATCTCTTAATTTCTATAAGCAACTTAAACAATTAAACTAGCTTCATTAAGAGTAACTTACGGCTCATTAATGATTCTCATAACATTAAGTCCAGCAATGGCACCAGCATCTTTAGTTGCTTGTCTTTGAGCATCATTAAAATAGGCAGGGACAGTGATAACTGCATTTTTAACCTAATTAAAATTTACTATTATATTTAACATATAAAAGATATTCACAAAAATCTTAATTATCCTGGAACTATAAAAAAGAGTAAAAATTTAACTTATTGTGTGCTAATACATTTTATTTAAACAAATATGTCTTTTAATCTTACAGTTTGTCCCAAATATGCCTCAGCAATTTCTTTCATTTTGACCAAGACCATGGCAGATATTTCTTCAGGTGCAAAAGTTTTGTCTTCATTACCATAAACAATCTCAATATTAGGTTTATTGTTTTTATTTATAACCTAAATTAAACATTAATATATGATCATGATTTAATAATTTATACAATTAAAATTTATATACCTTATATGAAAAGTATTTAAGATCATCCTGAACTTCTTTATCTTTAAACTCTCTACCAATCAGACGCTTGGCATCAAATACTGTGTTTTCAGGATTATTTGTAAGCTGATTTTTGGCAGCATCTCCAACTAATCTCTCACCATCTTTAGTAAATGCTACAACAGACGGGGTAATCCTGTTGCCCTGATCATTTGCAATAATTTCAACTCTTCCATTTTTGTAAATACCCACGCTAAAAAATACACAAATAACAACAAAAAAATATATATATTACAGAACTAAGTACAAAACATACCAAGAATAAGTGGTTCCTAAATCTATTCCAATTATAGGTCCATCGATTTTAGCTTTTTCCTTGTCCTCCGCGTTAATATTTAGGATAAACAAAAAAATTGAAAAAAGTTTGAGAATAATCATTTAAATTTACAACAATGATTGTTTAATTTTTGAGTAAAATGTATAAATTAAGTTATAGAAACGTGGGATCTCTAATTGTGTGTTATATTTTAATTAGTCGGATTTGTAAGTTTGTGATTGGATAAGATTTCAAGAACATACGAAAAGCTCATTAAATCGAATTTATATATTCTGCGATTAGCACTGTAGGGTGGTGAACCCAATTGTAAGAAACAAAAATCCATAAAATAAAAATCCATAAAATATGCTAAGATTGTGATATATTTTAAGGCTAAGTTGGGGCAAAAGATTACGGTTATTTTAACGTTTAGTTGAGGTAAAATTTTGATTAGGATAAGCTAAGTATGAGGTTTGCTTAGTGTTTTGGTGAGGTTTATTTAAGGCAGGCCCGATTCTAGCTTTTCCACTTTTGGGGGGGGGGGGGGGCAAAAAAAACTCGTGGGGGGCAAAAAAAAATTTTTTGCCGACAACAATTGAATCCATGTTTAAAATTTTTTAACAAATTAATAGTAATTTATTAAATTCATAAAATAAAAAAAATGATTGCGTTTATAAATTGGATATGTGACTTAAATTTAATTGTTTTCACTAATATCAATAGATTAAAAAGATATGAGATTTGGAAATTAATTGTAAATATTATATTAACATGAACATAATCGTTAAATTCGCATAAAAAAATTTGCTATGTCTTAAAATAGTAAATAATTAGCTGATTATGAGCAGTGTATTGTATTAATCTAACAATTTTATCCTAGACGTTGTTTTGATTAAATTATAAAATTCATCAAAATGCCCCAGTTAATGATTTTTCGTGTCCTAGAAGAACCAAATCACCTTAACGCAGGTCACTACCTGCCAGCCTACTAGAAGTTATTATCTATCTTAAAGAAGAAAATGGGGCCTCACAACTCGACGTTAAAGAGCCAAATAAAAAACTTATAGGAAAAATGTTAGATAGATTAGAAAACGCATCTTTGTAATAATATTAAAATTTAACAATATCATTAGTAACATATTTTTTGTAATTATTTAATTTTCTTATTAAAAAATTTTTGGCTACGTCAATTTCTGTAGATAAATTTTTATCATATTACTCATTTTTAATAGAGGCTCTATTTTTATATCTAAAAAAGGATAATCAAATTTATAAAGGGAATTTAAAGATTCTTAATAAATATTATATCGGTAAAAAATCTATTATCAAAAGAATCAATAAATAAACTAATAATATTGAAATAATTACTTTAATTCATCATTAATATTTAAAATATTCTCAACTTATGAGTAGAAAATAAATAAAAATCAGAAAAATCTTTAGGTTTAGTTTTTCTTTTATTTATAGATAAATTATTGTCATTTAAAAAAGTATTATATATATCAAAACAGTTTTTAAATAAAATTTCAAATGTATTTGTATTTCTTAATTGTATAATTTATAACAAACAGTGGTGTATTAAATCAGTAGTTTTAAAAACATAAATCGTTTTGTATTGAATTGATCTATAATTATTTTTAATAAATAAAATAATTTTTCAAATTAAAAATACAAAAAAATAATATAGTCAAAAACCTCCGACGCTTCGGCCCTGTGACCTGAAGATATAGAATTTTTTTTATTTTTAATCAAAAGATTATTTAAAATTTTTATGTAATTTACAAAAAAAACAATGGCCAGGTAGTGACCACACCACCGATGAGGCAAAAGCCGGGGTATGGTCCCGCATTCACTACCTTGATTATCAAAAAAATCTTTCCCTTCACTTAAAATTTCAAGACAATCTTTTACAACAAGATGCAAAATGAATATACGGGACATGGTGTCCAGCTATTTTGCTTAGAAATACAAAATACCACCTTTTTTCCCGGGCATTACGTTTACCCCATCGTAGCATTGTGCGATCAGGTTCTTTGGTTTTAGATTATATTCTAACAAAAGATTGTTGACAAGTAGAGAAAATTTCTTAGGCATCAGATTTATATATTGCTTTCTATATAAAGCTTTTTGTAAAATAAAATTTTTTTTATATATCTAATAACAACAGAAATAACTTTTGTGTTAGTTTGATCTCTCTAGCGGATGAGAAGTGTTAATAAAAACACTTTTTAAAAAAAAAAAGTAAAAAATTTTAAAAATATTTTTTAGATATTTTTGGCGGAGCAAATTCAATTATATTACACAGCACAACAAATTTCGATGGTACAACAAAGAATTTTATGAAAACATAAAAGAATTTGTCCTGGTCTTATCTCATATACGTATATCGTTTTTTTTAGTTTGTTCCAGCCTTGGCTCCTTAGATCCGTCCTTATCGAAAAAAGGCCTTTTTTGACCAAATTGACAGATTTCGCGACTTCGAAAACACCTGAAGAAAAAAATCAAAAATTTAAGCAAATTAACACTAATAAAGTACATAGTACTGAGTACAAGGAAGGTTCATGTTGTTTTTTTTTATATTTTTTTGTTTATGTTTGCCTGGTAGAGTTTATCCATATGCAAGTTTTTTGTTTAATGTTTTTTTTGCATGTAATATTGGAATTTGTCTTTGTATTAAATTTACTTGGTGTCTGCCAACAAGTCTAAGATACATAAAAAATGAATGCGTCCAAACTAGTTTAAATTTTTTTTTATTTTTTTTGTTTATTTATTTTGTACATATAAACCTTGGAATACGTCCGCCAAGAAGTCTAATCTATCGGGATGTGTCCAAGGTTTAAATTTTTTTTTTAAATTTGATTTTATTGACAAATTTAAGTGGGATGAATCTGCCAAGGTGTCTAAACTTAATACAATTATTTCATTCCAAGGTTAAACTTAATATTTTTTTGATTTTTTTTGTTTTTTTTTAGAAAACCTCGGGGTGTGTGTCTTAAAGTGGTTGCGTCCAAGGTTAAATTTTAGTTTTTTTTTAAATTTGATTTTATTAACAAATCTAAGTGGGATGAGTCTGCCAAGGTGTCTAAACTTAAATTTACAATTATTTCGATGCCTCCAAGGTTAAACTTAATAATTTATTATTTTTGATTTTTTTTTGATTTTTAGAAAACCTTGGGTGTGTGTCTTAAAGTGGTTGTGTCCAAGGTTAAATTTAAGTTTTTTTTTTAAATTTTAATTTTATCAACAAATTTAAGTGGGATGAGTCTGCCAAGGTGTCTAAACTTAGATTTACAAATATTTCGATGCGTCTAAGGTTAAATTTAATAATTTTATTATTTTTTTGATTTTTTTGTTTTTTTTTATAAAACCTCGGGGTGTGTGTCTTAAAGTGGTTGCGTCCAAGGTTAAATTTAAGTTTTTTTTAAATTTTGATTTTATTAACAAATTTAAGTGGGATGAGTCTGCCAAGGTGTCTAAACTCTAAACTTATGAAAATATATCGATGCGTTCTTAAACTCGAATATTTAATTATTTTAAAAAATTTAGGTTTTTTTTGACAGCCCTGGCTAGTGTCTTAAAGTAGATGCACAAGGTTAAATAAAAAAAATTAACATTTTTTTTAATTTAGTTTAAAAATTTAAGTCGGATGTATGTCCGCCTAAAAGTCTAATTTAAATTTTAAAAAACTCTATGCAATAGTGTATTTAAATATAATTTTAAAATTATCAGGCTAGTATTTGTTTGCCAAGGGCTTCATCTATGTTCTGAAAATATTATTGTGCTTAATTATTTATTTTTTAGTTAGATAAAGGGATGCCAAAAGGTCGAAGCCAATTAAGCTTCTACGTAATTTACTCTGTTATTGATCTTTGTTTGTACATTTGGACTAACATTCATACTAATCAATAAGGCCTTATTAAATCTGCAACTGATATTTTCAATAAATTAATATTTACTTTCTGATTTATAACATTGTTAATATAATTTATATAATGGTTTTATTAGAATGTTTTCAATAAAAAATGTAATTATATTAGAGAAATAAATTTTATTACATCTTAATCTATAGAGTTTAAATGTAAAAAGGATAATGACAAAATAATGACGATAAATATGTTTGTGAATTTCAATCACTAATTAAATTTACTAATAATCTTTTTCATCACGGGTTTGGGGCTTGTCATACATAACAAGGCTTGTCATTATATTTTTTTCCACTTAAATTAGTCAATAAAATCAAAATTTTATACAAAAACTTAAATTTAACCTTGGACGCAACCACTTTAAGACACACACCCCGAGGTTTTCTAAAAAAACAAATTAAAATCAAAAACATATTAAGTAACCTTGGACGCTCTAAACCCCTGGCTAAAAAACTAAAAATTTTTAAAATAAAAAATAATATATAAAATTCAGCTTAGAAGCATTTTAATTAATTATTTCAAAATTCTAAAAATCAATTTTAAGCTTGGCTACTTTTTTTAATATTACAATACCAAAACAATTATGTGCAACATATGAAATAAAATACAATATAAAAAAAACACAACATAAATAGTACAACGAACTATAACACACAACAAAAAGCCTGATTTCAACTCTAAAATATTATGCATGAACTTATAAACAAACAAAAAGTGAAGAAAAAAAAACAGTTGTCGACATAAAGTCGGGTGGTTTATAAATTGATAACCGAGCTTGATCGGAAAAAAATGAAAAATATTTGGTGACCACAGAAATTCAGGTTTGGTTTCAGTATTTACCTGAGAACTCTCATAAATTTGTTGTGCGGTGTTATGTGGAAGAAAAAATAAAATTTATACGTATTTTCGGGGGGCCCCCCAGGGGTCTAGAATCGTGCCTGATATAGGGTAAGTTAGTCTTAAGGTTAGGGTGAGGTTAGCTTAGTAGGGTGGAATTAGATTAGTATAACAATGTGGTTAGCTTAGGGTTAGAGTGAGATTAGCATTACGGCAACGTTGGACTAATTTAGGTTTAGTTTTATGATTATAATATCCAAGCTAATTTTTGATTGGTTGACAAATCAAATGATTTCGTACATATTTGGTGTCACCCTGTAGGGTACATAAAAACCCCAGCACTTCATAAATTAAATTTCAAAAATATTACATATTATTGGCCAAAATTTGTGAGTATTTTTTTAAATATTGATTAACAAAAGTAGTTATTAAAATTAGGTCAAAGTTTAATAATGCAATTTGTTTAAAAATTCTTACATGGTAAAATCCAATGTTAAAAACCAGATATTGCCTCAATATAAATTTGAACTATATAATTGTGAAATTATTTTCTAGATACTTTTTTTTTGATTAGTTTTACATATTAAATATATAAAATGTTTGAACTGTATAATAATAGAATAAATCATTTTACTAGTATAGTAAATAATAGCAAAAAAAAATTTAATTTTGGAATATTTTATTTATGAAACTTTTTGAAAATGTTTTACCAGACCTACTAAAATCACTGATCAATAATATTGATACATTTGGTTTATTTACAAAATTTATTTGTAATATAGAAAAAATATTTTATTTTTTAGATTTTTACATTTAAAAAATTTATATATATATATATAATAAATTATATTAGTATATAGAACACGCATTTTTTTCAAAACAATAAAAATCAACATAGCTTTGAATCTTAAAATTATAGAAATGAAAAACTTGTCCGTATGGACTACACTGTAACATTGGCGTTAAAAATTTCTCATCCTGGCATTCTCGGGTTAAGTGAACGTACAAATTGTTTGTCCAATGTATCTAAAGAGAATTTCATCGCGTTACGGCGCCACATAACAATATTGCAAAGGCCTTAATAAAACCATTATTTAATTTTTGTACCAGCTTTTCAACCCGCAATTAGAACTGTGGGGGGCTATATGAACCCCAACACATCTTAAATTTTAAATATCTCTAAAAAATATTCTATACTTGGGTCTAATTTTTGTAACCCGTGAATGCTAGTGAGAAAAATTTGTAATGCGATTGCTACACCATACGGACCCCAATTTTAAACCTCTCTAATTTTAACAAGCGATTAGCACTGTGGTGTTTATACGGGCCCTAGCACACTTTGAATTTTGAATATCTTCAAAATTTTATATATTATAGGCTAAAATTTTGTGACTTTTTTTTAATATATAATAAACAAAACTAGTAATTAAAGATTGGTCTATGTCTAATAACAAAATAAATAGAATTTAGAAATTAAATTAGTGTCACCCCACCCTGTTTCGATGTTGAAAACTATATTATTGCCTCTATAATATAAACTTAAATAATTGCAGCCTCATATTCCAGTTATTAAATAATTTTAATTAATAAGTATACAAAATGCTTTTATGGCTGCGGCTAGTGGAAAAAAAAAGTTTTGACGAAAAAAAATTGCACGCATTTGAATAAAATTGAGACGGCTAGTGTAAAAATTAAAAAAAAAATTTTTTTTAGTTTTTTGGTAGGCATATCCTACAACGACCATAAACATTAATTCTTATTTTTTGATATTAGCCTTTAAATTTTTTTTTATTTTAAATTTTTTTACAATTTTGAAAAGAGTATTAGCCGCAGCCTATTGTATAATAAAAATATGAATTACTTTTTTTTTCTTTTTAAAATCTATAGTTTTTATGGTAGATAATAGCCAAAAATAATTTTTTATATTAAAATATTTTTTTGAAACTCTCTAAATATGCTCTACTAGACGTATAAACACTTGATCTAGTTACCTTTGATTTATTGACATGATTTATTTAAGGTAATGGAAAAAATGTTTTTCCACTTTGTGTCAAATAAAATTTGCATATAATTAAAAAGCACGTATTTCTCTTTGAAATAATAAAAAAATTAAGATCATAGCTTTAAAACCTTAAAAGTTATGTAGGGAATTGAGGCGTATGTATCCCACCATAGCATTCGCGTTACAAATTTCTCACCCTACCATTTGCGGGTTATTTTAACGCTATAAACATTATTTTGTTATTTCGAAGAAGAATACGTGCTTTTTAATTACAAATATAACTCATCATTAATTTATATTGTAAATTTTATTTAACACAAACTAGAAAAAATCGGAAAAATGGGAATATTACATGAAATAGATCATGTCAATAAACTAAATTTAATATTTTTGATCACATCGTATTCTTGGGTCTAGTAGAAATTTTTTAAAAAGATTCATGAAAACAAATATTTTGGAATAATAAATTATTTTTGGCTATTATTTACCAAAAAAATAGATATTTTAATCCGAGAGAATTGTGGGGTTAATACGGACCCCAGCACATATTAATTTTTGAATCTTTAAAAATATTAAATTGCTCAAATTTTTTTAACTTTTTCTTAAATATATAATAAACAAAACTAGTAAAAAATTTGGTCTCATCATAAGATAAAAATTAGAAATACTGTTTGGGTCCGTATGAACTCCACAGCGTCTCCTACTCCGGGGTGGGTATGACGAGCGTGGCTCATAAAAATTGGCCGTGGGGGGTAGGTTGTTCATGGGGGGTAGGTATAACAATATGGGAGTTAAATGAGGAAAAAGACCTCCTTGACCAGCAATATATATATTTAAATTTTTTTGTTATTTTTTAAATTTATTTAATATATGTTTTATTGATTTATTGCCGTCCAATAAACTTCAATTAATTCAAATATTTTGTTATTTTTCTTATTTATTTTACATATGTTTTTATTTTTAAAATTTATATAACATATATATGTTGGTGTTATTATATTAAAATTTAGATCAAGACAAATTTGAATTAATTATAGGGGAAACAAATAATTTTTGCGAACAACATAATATTGAATTTAACTTAAAACGTAAACGTGGTGAAATGAAGATGTAACTAAAAAGTAAAAAGAGTTATAATTTGTAGTTACCGTATAAAAACATTTTTTGCAGCTCTGGATCTAATTCTAGTGCAATTTGAAGATAGGTTTAATAATGATACCCTTGAGTTTTATAAGGGTGTGTCGTATTTTACAACAGCCTCATTAAAGAAATATACGGAAATACATGTGCAAAACGTAAAGGACCTATGTATTTTTATGATATCAACCCACATGCAATTGCTCAAGATATGAGAATGCTTATTCCATACTTTCGTCAGGCTCTAAAAGATGGTCCTTTCAACAGATCTATATGGTTAAAATTGTTTTTAATTTATAGATTCAAAAATTTCTGAGCATATAGATAACTCCTCCGATAAAGACGTGGAACGATGATGAGGATGATGCTGAAAGAGTGTTTAATAGCTCAGAGTACAATTTCTTGCTACCTTATAGAGCGCTCAATAAAATACTTAACAATTTTGATAACTTAAAAAAAAATTATAATATCTTGCTTTCATTAACTATCACGAGGCGCTGAACGTTCCACGAGCGAGATTAAATTAACTAAAACTTATCTTCGCAACAAAATGGGAGATAAGTTTTTACAAAATTTAATATTGTTATAATCCAAAGGAGGATATTTTGTTAGAATTAGATAATGATTGATATTTTTAAATATATATCCAAATTCAATAATTTACTTTAACTAGTCCTATTGTAATCTAAATCAAGATTAATTGTTGCAATCAATTATTTTTATTAACTTTTAAATATTTACGTGGTAGCCTTTAAACAATCATTTTAATTAATTTTAGTCATAATAATTTTACATTTTATCCATATATATGTTTTCGTACAATTTTTAATAATTTTTTTATTAAATAAATATTTTCTTTATTTATCGTCAGTTGATAAAAAAAGAGCACCTTGTTTATAATTAAGAAAACAATGGGGGGGGGGGGGGGGGGAGGATTGTTACCCCGGTGTATATTTTTTACCCATGGGGGGTAGCTCGTCATTGGAATTTTGGGAGTAGGAGACGCTGGAACTCCACATGCTCAATCAATGTTGAAAACTATTATTGCCTCAATGTAACTATAATTTAAAAAAATGCAACTTTATTTTTGAGATCTTTTAGAATAGTTTTACATATTAAGTGTAAAAAATATTTGTATTTTATAATAAAGACATGAATTAGTTTTATTTATTTTTGGGGTCCATATGAACCCCAGCACATTTTAAATTTTTAATATCTTCAAAAATATTATAAATTATGGATCAATTTTGTTACTTTTTCTTAAATATACAATAAATAAAACTACTAATTAAAATTTACTTTAGGTAGTAAGAAATTTAATTTAAAAATTTTGAAATATTATTGGGGTCTGAATGACCCACACTCTCAATTTCACTGTTAAGATATTGCCTCAATGTAGATTATACAACCTTATTTTCTATGTTTTTTTTAATAGTTTTATATACTAAGTAAATAAATTGTTTGTATTGTAAAATAATAATAAGAGTTTTGATTATTTCTTTAAAAAATTTCTAGTTTTAAAAGTTATCTATAGCCAAAAATAATTTTTTATTTCAAAATATTTTTTCATAAATCCTTTTAAAAATGTTTATTGGACCTAAAAACACTATTTAATCAATATAATGATAAATTATGTTGAATGACAATATTTATCTATTAAATTATACAAAAATGAATTTCCATTTTTCAGATTATTTTTTTTTGTGTTGAATAAAATTTACGATTATCATTAATAATAATTTATATTAGTTTGTAATATGAGCACATATTTTTCTTCAAAATAATAAAAATAAAAAGTTCAAGCTATTAAACTCTTGAAGTTATACAGGTTTTAAATAGGGGTCCGTATGGACCCAAATGTAACATTCGCTTTACAAATTTCTCACCCTAACATTCCCGGTTAATTAGAAAAAAATTTTTTATATCATTATTATTAAATACAACATTTTATACATTTAATATGTAAATCTATTTAAAAATAATTAGTTTTGTTTATTATATATTTAAGAAGCCACAAAATTGGCCAATTATATATAATAGTCTTGTCAATTTAAAATTTAATAAGTGCTTGGGTCCATAAGGACCTCACAATGCTAATTGCGGGGTAAATATAAAATTTTTAACAAATATTAATGTCAGAAAAAATACATATGAGCACCATGACGGCCATATCTCATATATATTATTAGTTTTTTGTAGTTTATTCGGCCTTCGGCTTCTTAGATCTGTCCATATGACAGATTTTGCGGCCTCGAGGATGCCCTAAAAAGATAATATTTTAAAACCTTTTTTTATATAAGAATTCTTTGTAAATTTATTTTACCATCTCATATAATGAGAAATATAGTTTTATAGTGCATCATGATCTTACATCAGCATTTAAATAATTCAGAATTTCGCGCCCAAGCTTTAATACATCACGATTTATCGGCTTTTAATAAATTTGTAGTTTGAATTTAACATTTTAGCTGTTGTGAAAATGCAAAATTAAATATTTTTTATTTATTTGTATTTTGAAATTTTTTGTATTTTTAACTTTTTTTTTAAATTTTTAATGTTTATAACTGACTTACTAAGTTTGATTAAATAAACGGTAATCGGACTTGAAAATTCCTAAGATGGCGGGTTTGACCTATGTAGTTAGCTCATTCTCAAAAATATGTCGACATGTGTAATAAACAAAACTAGTAATTAAAATTTGGTATAAATCTAATAACCAAATTCGTTAAAAAATTATAAATTCTGTTGGGGTCCATATGGACCCCACACTATCAATTTCAATGATAAAAACTTGATATTGCCTCAATCTAATATTAATTTTTAGCTTTAATTTTTAGATTTTTTTTCATTATAGTTCTACGAATGTATATAATATATTTGTATTGTATAGTAATGATATAAATTATTTTTTTTTCCTTATCCCGCAATCAGCACTGTGGGGTCCATATGGGCCCCAGCACATTTTGAATTTTGAATATATATTAATCAAATTTGTGAATTTTTCCTAAAATATATAATAAATAAAACTATGAATTTACGTCCAAGTCTTATAACATATATTGTTTAAAAATTAAAAATTTTATTGTGTATAAACCCCAAACTGTTTCAATGTGTAAAACATGATATTGCCTCCATGTGAATTTAAACTGATAATATTGCAATCTTATTTTCTAAGTTTTCTTCTAATAGTTTTACATAATAAGTATATATGTTTGTATTGTATAATAATTTTAGAAATTATTTTTTTTTTATAAAGTAAATAGTAAAGGTTAGTAATAGCCGAAAATAATTTTTTATTACATAAAATATTTTTTTATAAAACTTTAGTGTTTTATCACACCTAAGAACACAATTTACTCTGTAATATTAATATATTAAATTATGGACAAGGTTTATTTATTATAAAAGATAATTTTTTTTAGATCTATTTATACTTTGTGTTAGAAAGAATTTGCAATATACCTCAATGATAACATCATTAGTTTATAATTAAGCACGTGTTTTTCTATATAATAAAAAAAAGCTTGTAGCTTTAAAAATTATAAAGGTTAATAAACGGGGTCCGTATAAACTCCACTGTAGCATTCAAAACAAATTCCTCACCCTAGCATTTGTGGGTTATATAAATCCAATTTTTTAGGTGAGTGTCAAAAATAATTTTTCTTTCATAATTTTAATTTTCCATGAATCTCTATTAAATTTTAACAGACCTAAAAATACAATTTTATCAATAATATTGACACATTTAGTTTATTGGCAAGAATTATTTAATGTAATATAGTAAAATAAAAAATGCCCCTTTTTCAAATTTTTTACTTTGTGTTATATAAAATTTGCAATATAATATTGATATATTAGTATATAATTACGGAGTGCGTATTTATTTTCAAAATAATAAAAAAATAAATCATAGCTTTAAAATTCTTGAAGTTATATAAATTTAAAATTGGGGTCCATATGGATCCCACTGTGGCATTCGCGTTACAAATTTTTCACCCTAGCATTCGCAGGTTTTGAAAATAAAGACATGACCTAACCCAATAAATTTTTGAAATCTATGACCACGTGCAGAACTAGATTTTATGTATGCAAAAAAAACATATTTGAAATTGAGATACTTTGAAAATGGCGCATTACATATCCAAAGGTTAATTTCCCTTAATTACATACTCTAAATATATAATAGCATATGATTTTAAAATGTTGATAATAATTGATATTGCCAACATGATCACAGAAAAGTTATAAAAAAATACTAGAAGGGTATAAAATGGCGCCATTTAGGACAGAGTGGCGAGTGGCATTATGTCTGAAATAAAATATTTAGTAAAAAGCAGATCCCATAATTTATGAATGTGCATGCGCCAAAAAAAATTTACCACATAATAACTTAAATTAAATTAAATAAGTACAGAATACTTTGTGGCATACTATATTATTAAATATTATAAACATGATTCATTATCTATCATTTCAACAAAATAATGTTTTAAAAATGAGAGAATAAATAATATAATATGCATGCTAGCTAAATAAAAGATAAACAATACGTAGACAAAATATGTATGACCAATATTTAACTCATTTTAGAATGTTATAAAATTATTATTTGGCTGGGGGCTCCCTTACTTGATCCCTAGTTCCCACAGCCGATATAAGTTAAATTAAAACAACATGGTATTATTTTACAACCAACCCTGCAAATTTTTTATAACCTCGGTCTTCCCCCTGAGAGTTAGCCTTATCCAGTCGCTAAAAATTTATGGTTCTAAGGTCTGTCGTCAACAATTGTTTTTAGGGTTGGATGACCTATAAAAATACGGCCGACAATTTTTTCCAAGAAACAATTTATACATTTTGGTTTTTTAGTAGCATATTTATATTTTTAGAAATAAATAATTAAATAAAGATTTTCGTAATTGTAAATATTTGACAACTTTGAAACTATCAATCGCACTTGTTTTGCTATGCGATTATGTTACAGTGAAATAAATATGCCAATTATAATCAACCATTTAATTATCTTATGATATAGTGAAGAAATTATTTATTTATATCGCTCTAAATAAATGAGAACATTAAGGGAAATGAGCAGGGGCGTATGGAGGGGGGGGGGGGGAAGGGGGCGTGAACTTGGAGCTCATAATAATATTGCTATACTTTAACTAAAAATGTTGACCTGCATATTAGTTGCCTTTCTGAAACCGACGTAAAAAGTCTTACTTACCTTATGCTATTTTGCTATTATTTTAGGTATAATGTTCAAAGCAACATATATCGTATATTCGCGAGGTACGAATTGTGCTCTATTTCATGTGTTCTTGTCGTATTAGATATAGATTACACAGTAAATATTATTTTCTGTGCAAAAGCTGTCCTAATTTATTTAATCATTTAAGACTTATTTATAATTAATAATTTATGTTATTTGCAATAATAAGTGTAGGATAGCTAATTTACCTATATATGATTTTGAATACATGGTTATCGCATATTGATTAGTTTTTTTTAATAAAATATAATTTTACTTGATTTAAAACTAAAAAAAAAATTTTACCATTAAAAACTACCCAATTTTAAGCTTAAAATCAAATGCAAAAATTATTTTTGTCTAAGGTATTGAACCGGCCAAAAAAGGCAAAATCGCGGAAAAGCGGCGAAATTTTACAAATTAATCAATTAAAATCAAATGTAAAAAAAATTTGTCTGAAAAATTATTGAATTCGGCCAAAAAACGCAAAATCCCGGAAAAGCGGCGAAATTTTACCTTAAAACTTTATAGGGAACCATAATCAATTAAAATCATAATCTGAAGAAAAAAAAATTTGTCTAAAAAATTACTGAATTCGGCCAAAAAACGCAAAATTCTAAAAAGCAATATCCCTTATATATTGCTTAAACTTCAAAGAGATAATTAAAATACCGACAAATGCCATAAAAATGTAAAAAAAAATTCCGCCATTGTTTTAAAAAAATGATTAATTACTTCCGGTTTTTGCGTTTTAGAATTTTGCTTTTTGGAATTTTGCAATCTAGAATTTTGCTTTTCAGACCCACCCGCTTAGTTATGTGTAAATAGTAGCTTTTAGCAGCCAAATTCTCGGCCTTTGCAATGAAAATTTTCTTCGACATATTCTCGTTGACGTTTAAGTACGATAATAATCTTAAGTACAAAAGGCGGTTTTAAGTCGATGTAACTTTGATAAAGTTTTTGACTAACTGGTTTTCAAAAGACTCAAGTATTTATTTAAAAATATTAAACATAATATTGTTAAAATCGACCAGACTCTTAATTTGGTTGGTGAAGCCTGATCATATAAAATTCTAATCCCTCAATATATATTAATAAAAAATATAAATGATTCTAAACTTTAACAATGTTTAGCACAAAATGTATATTTAGCCCTTTGTAGTGGATCTACAAAAATCTATTTACTTTCCTTGAGCCCTATTTTGGATATTGTACGACCAAATATATTTGTGCGAGGCTCAATGAAAATAGGTGGCTTTGGGAAAAGATCCTGAAAATTTAGTGAGATTCAGAATTATGTATAATCGAGGTTGAATCGGGCCGTAATATTTGGATTTGCCTCGCTCGACACAATTTTCAATTTAAACGGTGCATTCACACCTGGGGGTGGGCCCGGATTATTTTACTTTTTACTTTTACGCGCCAGGCAATTTTTATTGTGACTAGTAAAAATGAAAAGCTTGCCGGAATAGGGGCGCCAGGTTTGCCCCCCCCCCCTGGCTACATTGTATTTTATTAAAAAATGAATTATAAAACTTTACCCATTGGGGTAACGTTAGCCTGTATTATTTATTTAAAAAAATGAAATTTTTTTGAAAATTAAAAGCATTTTCCAAGGCGTTTTGTATGTTGGTAATCGTGTTAATATTGTAGATTGCTTAATAGAATCTAGAATTACTTTCATATATTCAAAAAAAATTTAATTGGGGAAAATCTATTACGCGCATAAGCTTTTATATTTTCTTGGTGAGAGAATTAAGTCCAATTAAAAACACCAATCTAATTTAAAAAGTAGTTTATTGAAAGGATAAATCTCTAAATTTACTGATAAAAATAATACAAAATGTATAAATATTTTTGGTAAGTTTATTGAAATAATAATAAGTTTAATAAGGGCACGCACCCTAAGAGTTTAATTATTTTTTATAAAAAATTTTGAAATTTGAGTTTTTACATCGAAAATTATAACCATTGTTTTTAACTATATTTACTTACACCTTGAACAATTTTTTTGATGATAATTAGTTTTATTACATTTATATCTAAATCTATATAAACATAGCTAATTATCATTTCAACATAACTCCTTTTAAAATTTAAACGCTAAAAAAAATTTTCAACATTAAATTAATAATGTTTTAAAAAAATATTTTAAAATTCATAAAACTTTTTGAAAAATGAATGAACTCTAAACGGGCCTATGTAAACTGATGCGATCTGGAAATTTATATAGATGACAATTGATTAGCATACCAAGTTGAAAAATAACTATTCACCTATTTTGTGAGTTAGCTTTAACAATAGGTTTGTATGCCTTAAAATATTAACTCGGTCCGTTTTGTTTTTACAAGACGTTCAGAATTTTTTCACTTTCAAAGCATTGTCGTTACATTCCATATCCAAGAAAGAAAAGGTTCAACTTTCAAAAAATAATTGATTGAATGAGGTGAGCATTCGGGCACAGATGCATACCATAAACCCAAAAGGTAATACTGATCTAAATATTAAATACTTGAATGTACAGGCAACGCAGATAAGGCCACATTTAAAATTAACCTTTCTCTGTTCATTCAATATTTTAAAAATTTTATTATCTAAAAAAACGCATCTAGGAGTCGTCAAATTCAATTATAATCACAGCAAAAAAATCTTCTAAAAAATTTTCTTTACAAAAAAAATAAAATTAATTTATTAAAAATTTTAAAACTCACTTTGAACGTGACCTAAATTAAAATTTGTATGTATATTTCACTAATATATCACCTTAATTGGTGATGTTCTTATTTTATCAAGGGCATTGGCCTGTTACAGAAAAAATTTGTATAAAAATTGATACAATAAATAAAGTTAGAGTTAGAGTTTAAACTAGGCCGTGATATTCTGGCTTGGCCCTCCCGACATGCGACAAGTTTTTTAATTTAAGCCCGGCCCGCCTGAGATTCATACTTCAAATAATGTATTTTTTTTAAAAAGCAATATTTCATGTCCTATCGGTGCCTACTTTAATAGACCAAAATGTTGACGTAAGAGCTTGATAATCTTAAAAATTTTATTTCTCATTATTTGAGGAAAATAGGAGTTACAAGTGATTTTAATATGAAAATTTTATTTTGATTTCTTTTCTTTAAGTATTCTAGATGTGGCATCTGTGATCTAGTTAAATTTGACCCTTTTTATTAATATCTAAGAAAATAGCCGAGGTCTGAAGAAACTTAAGAAAACAGAAAAAATAAATGAGATATGGCCATCGTGAATTGCTTCTTTCCAAGTATCACTCATTGATTTTGTCGCCCTATGTAATAGTTTAAAAAATTAAGGGAATCAAAACATGGACCCGGCCTAAGTTAAAACTCCTTTATCGCCACGGCCCGGCCTATTTTTCGCGAGGCTGGCATCGGGCCGGGCGGCCTTTTGGGTCCCTACTTTGATCTCTAGTTAAAGTGAATCGTTTTATTTAAAAAATTAAATTTTTTTAATATTAAAATTTTTTTTGCTCATATACGGGCAACTTAGGCAGGTCTACATTAATCAATAAAAGATCGGTAAAATTTTTAAATAGCAACAATAAATCTACATTATGGCCTTATCTCTAATGTTTTCCTTTTTGAATCATTAAACAGGTCAAAAAATATCTTTGAAAAGTGATTTTTTGAAAACATAACCGAATATATCCACATGATGGCCTTATCTCATATAAATATTTCGTTTTTCTTAGTTTCTTCCGAGGCTCCTTAAATCCATCCATATCGAAAAATGGCCTTTTTGACCGAATTGAATCGAGAATACCCTAAAAGAAAAGATTTTAAAATCTTTTTTCATAAATATCCCTTTTAACTTATATTTATTATATCAAATAATGAGAAATAAAATTTTTTAGTATGTCAAGCTATTACATCAGCATTTAGATAATACAAAATATTTCGCGTCGAAATTCAAATACAACTCGATATATTATCGGTTTTTAATAAAAGTTTGATTTGAAGTTATTAGCAGCTTAGCTGTTGTAAATGTGCAAAAAAAAAATTTTGTTTTTGTTAAATCTTTTTTGTTTTTTTGGCCCTTTTCTAAAATTTTCAATGTTTAGAGCTGACTAACTAAGTTTGATTAGAAAAAACGGTAAACGGAAAAATCCCTAAGATGGCAGGTTTGATCTACGTAGTTAGCTCATAATTCTCAAAAATTTGTTGACCTGTGTTATCATTAGAACAGGGGACTTACAAACGCGCGACAATTAAAAAAAATGGTCAAATGTAGCAAAATTGACTGATTTTAAAACCCCTAGAAATTTTTTTTAAATCCTTATTAAAATCAACTGTCACTTCAATTTTTTATTTTAAATAATGGATTAAATTTTTATTTACATTAAAAACGCATCAGCATCCTAGGTTTTAAAAAAATTTGCACCCAAACTTCTAAATGACACGCTTTTTTACCGAATAAAAAAAATATTATTTTAAATTTTAATTTAAAACTAGCTGGCTATTTTTTATAGATAAATAATTCAATACTTTTATATTTTATTTTTGCATTTTTTTAATTTATAACACAGGTCAACAATTTTTTGAGAGTTATGAGTTAACTACAGAGATCAAACCTTCGATCATAGGGATATCAAACTCGGTTACCGTTTTTCCTAATCAAACTTAGTCAGTTATAAACATTAAAAATTTTAGAAAAAAAAGGTTAAAAAACTAAAAAAGATTCAATAACAAAAATAAATTGAAATTTTATATTTGCATATTCACAATAGCTAAACTGTTAAATTTGAACTTAAATAATATTTTTATTAAAAACCGATAATATATCGTGTCGTATTTAAGTTTGGACGCGAAATATTTTGTATTATCTAAATAATTTAAGAGCTTGATATATTAATAATATTTATTTGTTATTATCTGTGAATAAAAATATAAGTTACAAGGGATTTTTATATGCAAAAAGATTTTTAAATTTTTTCTTATTAGGGTATATTTAAATCTGTCAATTTGGTCAAAAGGGGCCATTTTTTGTTATAGACGGATCTAAAGAGCCAAAGATAGAAGAAACTAAAAAACAAAAAACATATATGAGATTAGGCCATTATGGGGATGCATTCTTTTATGTTTTCATATTTCATAAAATTCACGCTTCTGACATAAATATTTGTTGACCTGTGTAATGTTTATAGCTGAAAAAATTTGGCCAGTAACAATTTGAGGAAAAATCCGTAAGATTTGGTTTGATTTTAAATTAGCTTATATAACTCAAAAATTTGTCAAATTGTTTTATAAAAATATTTTATATAGGCCGTTAAACTTTTTTATTTTTTAAAATGAAACATGCCTCACCTTAGTGCCATCTCTTAGCCAGTTAGCAATGCAACTTCGGTTATGTTTAACAGGAACAGATAACTATTCATATCTTATGCAGTAAAAAATTCCAGTTATGTTAAAATTTTTTTTCAAGTTTTTATCTTTTTGAATAATAAGATTTGTGGTTTTCCCCGTGGGCGCCATATTTGTTAGGACATGGACTTAAACCGAGCAAATTTTCGGTCGGGTTGAATAGTGAGATTTGATCGACGGCCAACCTAGATTTTGGTATAAGCTTTTAAGCATATCTTTTTGACTATTGCTAAGAAGCCATTCTGCAGCTTCAAAGTTACATGTGTACTATTTTCCAAAATAAGCCTAATATGCGTAATGAACACACCCCTGGCTTGTATGGTTGGGAACAAGATTATAAGGATCGTTAGAATAATTTTAAGCAACATATAGGATAGATGTATATAGGCTGATATATATTAACATATGCTTCTAACCAAATGTCCTAATACAGATCGTTAAAACCAAACTAACAATTTAGATTTACTCAGACTCGCCCTGGTCACTAACATTAGCTATGTCTGCTTCCTAAGTTTTTTGATATAAAAGTTACTTTGCACGGCAGTTACTAACAAACTTCCATAATCATTTATGCAACCAGCCACCGGTTCTCGTTGACCAACAGCACAAATTGAATGCCCGGTAGGCAGTCCAAAGTTAACGTTGCATATCGTAGACCCATTAACGCTCATTAATAGCTTTACAGGAGCTCCGCGTAATATGGAAGTCGGCCTGTGATTATCTAAAAGATAGTTTAATTTAAATTTTCAAAAAAATATTAATTTGTATTTCAATTTAGTTTGTTGTGGTCTGTTGTATCTTTAGCCACTTAAAACTTTCACGTGCGCAGCTTTTATTTTTTCTACAGATCAACAAAGACTTAGCATGTATTTTTCTTTTATATCTTTTCTCTCATTTTCAATAAATAAATTTTATAAGGATATAGCTGCCAAATTGCTCCCAAAAGGGACCCATACAAACTAATGACTAGTAAACTAACATATGAAATTTTTCTATCATTTTTATAACCACATACTATGTACCAGTTTCTCGTATTTTGGTATATTAGAACATTTTTAAACAAATAAGCAGACAATTATAAAAGAAAAAATATATATATAATATATCATGAATATATTTTGTAAATGAAATAGAAAATATGTTTAATTAGATTTGGCTGCGTAGTATTATTAAATAATTTTCAAAAAAATTCTCTAAATAGGTTAATATTTAGTTATTTTGCCAATTTTTTAACAAGTCAACAAAATTAAACTTCGGTCTTTAAATCGTGTCTAAGATTTAAAAATTAAGCATATTTTAGCCTTTTAAATATCGGACCAAAGAGGCGTTATTACTTCTATATAGATTTTTTTGTATTTTGCCTGTCCATGCTCATTTTCCACTATTTTAACTTATACTAAATGAACTTAGTAATAAAAATTGAGGCTAATTTGCTATGGGTCAATATATCACAAGTGGTGAAAATTTGGCCAGTTATTTGGCATAACGTTTAAAACATTTTTTTATGTTTCCTTTTATTTTTTAGTATATAAAAAGCATAGTAATATATTTTAAAATGCTTATTTTCTACTTGCTTTTGAAACCCATGGGAATCATATATGAAGTTTTTAAGAGTAAAGGCAAAAATTGGTAAAATAATTATAGGTCATAGAAATTTAAAAAAAAAATTATTTTCATTTTAAAAATACATGGCCGGAAGACTCTATTTATTAAATATAATATTTATTATTTTTTTTTATTTTTTTTTAATTATTTCTTTCATATATTACATTAAATATACTACCTGTTTATAATTTATTAACTATATTTAACATTGTTAATTTGATATTATAATTTATTAACTATATTTAACATTGTTAATTTGATATTATAATATATTAATGCTGGGAAAAAAATATAATGAAATTAGGGCAATGGTATTTGTAAAATGAACAGATGGAGGGATAAGTTGTTTAAACAAGTAAACACATGTCATTATTTGAGCTAACTACAGAGAACAAACCTGCCATCTTAGTCAAATCCACTAACCGTTTTTCTAATCAAACTTAATAAGTAAAAATTTTAGAAAAGGTAAAAAGATTATTTTGCATTTTTGCAACAGCTAAACTGTTTTAAAACTTCAAATAATTTTATTTAAAACCAAAAATATATTATGTCGTATTTAAGTTTAAATGCAAAATATTCTGTAATATTTATATGCTGCGATTTATATCGGTTTTGGCATAAATATTAAAATTTTAATTTAATAGTTTAGCTGTTGTGAAAATATAATTGTTTCAATATATATTTTTTATTTTTTTTACATTTTTTAAATATTTTTAATGTTTATAACCGGCTTACAAAATATTAGAAAAAACGGTAAATAGATTTAAAATTTTTTAAAATAGCAGGTCTGGTCTCTGAAATTAATTCATAACTCTCAAAAATTTGTTATACTACTAATTGTACTTTTGCGAGTCAATGCGTTTGCCTTTACATTATAAAAAAAACATTTAAAATTTTTCATCATTTATTGCATGAAAGCCTACCCTAGCCTTCAAATTCTGGCCATTGTATAACCCTAGAGTTTACTGTCTAGATGCACCAAATCAATGCTCTTTTAACCCTGGGAGGCGAAAATTTTAACCCGAAAACCTCGCAAAGTTAAAGAGCCAATGGTATATATGCATAAATATGCGGAAATTTTGCTTTAGTAGGCTTAAAAACATATTTGTTACGAGAAACGCCCCAGCCTATCATTGTATAGTCCTTAAGTTGCTCTTTCACATTTTGAATAGTTGCCAATGTATTGATATTTGGTAGACAAATCGGCTGAATTGTAGCCCGGTATATGAATGAATCAAGCAAACGATTGTCCGTCAATATTGGGTATTCGGGAGATCTACCGCGAATCTTGATGATTGCCAAAACCGGTGTATTGTAATCTTTGTAAATATAAAGCTATTTATATTTTGATGTAAATAAAATGTTTATAAGCTGTGAACAGGCTCTGTGTATCAAAAAATTACACTGGACAACAAATTTTGGACGACCCTAAGCAACATTTATGGCAATTATAATTTTTGGTCAAGTTTTTGGCGCTGATTACGAATATGAAATCAGAATTTTAGCCAGGGCCTCAGATTTTTAGTTATTTGGTGTCAAAGTTGAGATTTTTCAATTTTTGGAGTATTTTGGGCTTCTATATCTTAAAACCTATGGGTAGTAACAAAAGTTTAAAAATACATTTAGATAACAAAAACATTCATTATTAACGTAAGGGGTTTAAATTTTTTTTAATATTTAATTTTTTTTTATTTTTTGAAACTGAACCGATCGTTATCGCAAGAAAATTCTCTACAAAACCCTTAAAAAATCGTTTAAGTTGTTTTTTTTTGTTGTCCAGTGTTATTTGATCAAAAAATTTTGTCGATCGTTTTTCGTCCAAAAAGATTTGTATATTAACATAAAAAATGTATATCGATCGCCGATCGTTTAAGTTTGGCACTTTGATGTTTATAATACTTAAAACATTTTAGAAAATGTCCCTTTTTCACGGTCCAAGTTTATAAAGTAGAGAAGCAAATCGTTATACCTCCGACACTTGGCATTTTTCAGACAAAAAACCTGTAAGGTAAGATTAATTGTATAAAATGAGGGCCTTATAACCAGAAATTAAGCGTCTTTTCAGGGCTCTCTTATTTATATCTGGTGTAGTCGATAGGTTGAAGTAAGTTTCTTTACTTAATTAATAGCCATTGAATCGAGAGCTCATTCGAAAGGCCTTAAAATAGAACTAACTCTCAGAGCGAATTAAGGAAGGAACATATTATTAATTTTACCTTTGAGCTTGGCCAAACTCTTATTTAATTTTTATTAAAAAATAGTTGGCATATGGTGCATAAATAACTAGCCCTACCATAAGACCCTCTAAAGGTAATGAACCATGGCGACCTGTTAATCTGATTGGTTTATCAATGATATCACCGTGCAACACAAAAATTGGCAAGGCAGTGAGAATGGTTTAGATTAATCTACTCAATAAAATTCAGTTGAATGTTATTTCCTAACATATCCCAATTTTTAATTATTTGCTCGAAAAAAATTGCAACTTAAAAATGATCAATTTTTAACTTTTAGAGCTCGCGATTATAAAAATATTGAAGATAGGCTAGCAAAATGTATTACAATTACCCTTTTTAAATATTGTTGGCAGATTTTTTAAAAAATTTCATACACCCATTATTTTGCAATTAAGCAAAGTTATAATTTACCATACGTTTGACAAAAAATAATTAAAAATTATATTTGCCTAAATTTAGAAGAGCCACAAAATTAGCACCGATTTATTGAATTTTGTGACAAAAAATTTGTATCGCCGTTAAAATAGAAATCACAAATTGTTTTTATCAAGTTTTTTAATTTATAGTATATTTGGTGACAATATGGATTAAAAACGGAATTTAAATATGTTTAATAATTTTTTCTTATTTTGAAAATTTTCTGTAATATTAATTTGACGTGATGTCTAAAAATTACATATAAGGAATCAAAAAAAGCGGGGGCGTTAAGTTGGTAATCAGTTATACTTTGTCTTTTTAAATTTTTTATGCCTATAAGCTTTCTTGATTCTAAAAATTAGAAATGCGCACAACTATCATAAAAGTTATGCATAAAACTTTTTCAAAAAATTAGAAAGATGTTTAAATATAAATTTTATGAATGGTGCTATTAAGGGCTAAAATTTAAATTTTTGTTCATGTCAAAGCTAGGCCGAGATTCACCTAAAAAAGTTCTGAGTTAGCACCACAAATTTAACGTTATTAATTAAAAACTAGACATCTACGCAAAAACGGAAGCCAGGTTTAATTAATATACCAATGTGCCCAAATATATTTGTTTATCTTGCTCAAAAAAATTAGGTCAATTTTGTTGCACAGTTTAATTTATTAGGTATCAATTAATATCCCGTCATCCAGTTCTAGTTGGCCAAAAAAGCCTTATCAATTTCCTTGTTTCACATAAATGGATAAATTTTGAATGGTAGACTTTCTAATGAAAAAAACTTGGCCAGCTTAAATCACCTTGAGCATATAAAAAAAATAAGGCCATAGAAAATATTTTATTTATTAGTTCAAAAAAATTCAGCTTTTTGAATTTAAAAAATCCCCATTATAGGTTCAAAAAATATATTAAATACACTAGCACAAAAAACACTTTTAAATCTTTACCTCCACAATGATTTTTTTTTACCTCAGTGCTTATTCAAAGTTAATTCATATCTTCAAAAAATTTAAAAATTAAAAATTTATATTTAAGTTTCTACATCGAAAATATTAACCATTGTTTTTTACAATATTTAATTACATCGGTGCATTTGCCCTAATTAAGCTAATTAGAAAATTTAACAAAATTAATTTAAATTCATATAAACATAGCTAATAATCATTAACAAGACTTTTTTTATTACGCTTAAAAAATTTTCCAACGTTGATTGAATATTTTTTAAAAAATAGTCTATGAATACTCAACGCGCTCTCAAGCATTGTTTATATTTCTAATAAACTATTTTGAATTAATTTTAAACTTGAATAATAATATTTTATCTTATAAAATAAGGACCTAAGATTAAGAAAAATTTTATATAAGAAAATTGATGTGCTTATTTATTGGAAAATTTTAATGAATAAATCTATTTTTTAAAAAAAGCATAAGTCATTGAGAAAAAAACCGATATGTAAATGATTCAATATACAAAATCTTTTGGAAAAAATAGAAACGTATTAAGCCACGGCTTCGTTTCTAATCTTGAGAATATAGAAACCTTTTTGTTTTTTATAAAAGGTGATATTTTTAATCCCATACACCCGTTCATCAATGTCCCAATGATTGGCTGAATAGTCTCCCGTTTTAACAATCATGTGCTGAGTGTCAGTCTCCGAGTTAAAGCAACGAGCCAGGGTTAGAATATGCTTTTCATCCAAAATGGCGCCAGAACAGAGGAAAATGTTGTATTTGAAAATTTTGGCTAACCTAAAAAATTAAAACCTTTTATCCCTAACAGAGATGTTTATAAAATTGTTTGTGCTGGGCCAGAGTAAAAAAATTAATTTTTCTACAAATTATTATGTATTTGGGCTAAATTCTATGTTCTTAATATTTTTTGTTTTAACTTATTGTCTTTCAAAATTTAAATTTTTTTAATACATTATTTTTTGCCTCATTTATTTATAATTGGGTTTGGCGGGGCGGTCTAAAATTTTTATTATGAATGGCAAGATGGGCAAGTTTGATTTAAAAATAGCTGGTGGCGGTACGGGCTAGATTGAGTCATTTTTTCTAAAGCAGCGCTGAATGCAATTAATCGTCTTAAATCAAATTCTATATAAGTTATTCATATAATTAGATATAGTTTGAAGTATTTTACCATGTATAAGAGATTTCGCCATGAGTTTATATTTAAAAACCTTGATGGCTATATTATTTTATATTCCATATTTTTGATGAATATAAATAATTTCATAAAATTTTTAGAGTTATTTGATTATAGGGCATTATTAGTTGCAAAAAAAGTCGTTTTTTTTGTAATTTTTATGAAGATATAAGCTCATCAAATGGTTTATATCATAATATTACAAGAGGAAAGTATATGTCACCACCTAAAAGCGACTTCGATTAAAGCCTATTTTCCGCTGGAGGAATATATTTTGGGGTATAGTTATCAGCGTCCATACGCTATATTCCGCCGGCAATTGTTTGGACTTGACCTGAGCGTCTGCGGAAAAAGTTTGCATAATTTAGCGAACAAATTTTTAATTTGAAAAGCGGTAATGGCTAAAAAGATATATATATTGTATAAATAAGTTATTTTTAAATTTTTTCAGTTTCTCTGGTTAAATTTAAAGATATTTATTATTTACGTTAAATAGGTTTAGAATTCGATGTATTATATTTATTTAGTAACTATTTATATTTGAAAATTATTGGGCTAAATTAAATTATTTTTCCTTTTTTTAAATTTGAAGAAAGTTGTAAAAAATATAATGATCAGTAAAATAGGTAATTTTTGCTGCTTAATATATATATAAAATAGTAATTAATTAATTTAATACTTTACTTGTTATAAAAAATTTTACTACTTATAGTTAGCTCGCAAAAAGTGTTTTATCAACCAGTTTGACCTTATAATTAAATATGGTCAACGCATTTAAAAGTAAGATATTAAGTAGGCTTGAGATATGATTTAACTTAAAATATCTCAAATTCTGCAGGAAATATTCATTTTTTAAATATCTTATTCTAAACTTAACCCGGGGACTTTTATTGCAGAAATTTTAAACGTCAAAAAGTTTAAATTATAAAAAATGAACTATAATTAATATTAAAAAAAAAATTCAACATAATTTGACAATTAACTAATCTTTGTCATTTTATCAAAAACGTTTATTACTCAAAACTATTAGAAATTTTTTCTAATTGACGGAATATAGGCTTTGAACGCAGGGGTCAAGTTCAAACAATATTATTCCCCGGCGAAAATACGTTTTAGACTGTTAGTATAATATGAATAAATTTCCGCCAGCGAAATATAGGCTAGGACTTAACACCAGCGTACAAGGCCTATATTTCATTGAGAAGTTCGGAATAGTTTAGCAAACAAATTTTCATCTTGCATTACGATTAAATATTTTGAATATTTATAGAAGTAATTTTTATCAAAATATTTTAAATTCTATCAAAAAATTTATTAAATCAACCTTTTTTCAACTAATTTTAATTATTTAATTGTATTCCATAGTAAAAATTTTGGTCAAGCTTAAAATTCAATATTTAAAAATCTGTTAATTTTAAAAAACAGTTGAGGTATTTTAGGTCATATCTTGTGTAAAAATATTCTAATTTAAAATACGTTCGAATTTAATTATAAGGTCAAACCGGCATTTATCAATTATAAAAGTCAACTTTTTGTTATCTTAATTAACTAAATAATGAGTTATATATTTTTATATTCAGCACTAATAATTACCTAAATTTTTATTTTTAAAAAATTTTATTATAAATTAATAAAGCATTAAAAATAATTTAAACAAAACAAAAATTAAAATATGATCTAACCATTTGTATTTTGAATAAAGATTGGTTGAATAAAAATAGTAGAAATATTGCAAATTCTATTTAAAAAAAACATATTTTAAAGAAAATTGCAAATCACTATAAACTTGAGCACGGACACTTTCACTGTTATAACTAACACAAAAAAATTACATAATAAAAAAATTTTGATAAATAGTTTTTAAATAGAAAATTGTAAATTAACTCTAATTCAAATATTAATTTTTTGCCAAAATTACCGCTTTTTAATATATAAGATTTGTTCGCTAAATCATGCAAAACTTTCCTGCGGAAAATAGGCTTTGGACGCTAAGATGAAGGTTTTTGACACTGACCATTCCAAAATTTCCGCCGGCGAATAATAATAGACGTTGAGAGACAATTTTCCCCAACAATTGTATTAAAAATATATCTTACAAAATTAAAATTTAGATTTATATATAAAGATTTTTTGTGTTAGTTTTTTGTTTTAAAAACATTTTAATCATAACGTTTTAATATTTGTGTGTTTAAAAGATATTTCAAATTAAAAAAGTGTAGGGGTACCCAAATCACCCACTTATGATAAGCATTTATTAAAGGGAAAAACTAACATTATTTGCAAAAACAAACTATAAAATATTTTAAGTTAACAACAAAAATAACATAATCATTTGTTGCTTAATAAACTGCATATCTGGCCTTCTCGTGTAAAATTATTACATTTGAAAAATGCAGAAACACATTGGTAAAATATAACTTACCAAGGATAAGTAGCAAATGTTCGATTGGCATTTATAATTCTAGCCTGTTTCCGTGAATCTGAACGTAGATAGATATGGTCGTCAATTTCGTTGTTGGTTAACATAAGCTGGCCACATGAGTGTTTAGCTATTAAAAAACTGTAATTTAATCAGCGATGGGGAATTTAGCCAAAACTAAAGTTAAATTATATTTGAACCTTTTATCGAGTGAGTCCTTAATTAAATCCGTTAAAAAATTTAGCTTAGTTGTAAATAATATATATAAATTATTTACTGTAACTATAAATTATATAGTTAATTAATTTGTGGCTAAATATGTTTTTGAACTTACATACTAGGCTTTTTAGAGAATTTTTGATAAGCTCAGTGTTCAAAAGTTGTATTGCAGCCGAAAAATAAAAACTTAGCCTGACCATTGTTAAAATATTTAATTTTGACTAGAATTAACTAAGTTAATTCGTAGTTTGATGAAAAATATTTCTTAAACTAATATATAGTTAACACTTAAAAAAATTGACAAGTTAATTAAAGTTAAGTAATCGATAGTGTTTGCACACCCCTGATTTCAATAAAATATGTTCACATACTCATATAAATTTCAAGAAAACTTTTTTTACCCTGATTATCTAGTTTAAACTGAGAGTGAGCAAAGTTCTAGCGGACGCATTGTTAAGGACATTCTCGCAGACATATAAATATTATAAATTTCACTTTTATATAAATAAACAATTTCAAAAAAATGGCAAACTCATTTTATTTATAAACTAACTTACATATGTATTGAAAGAAATTATTAGCTATTCTAGTTTGATTTTAAAGTTCATTTGGAGTGAAGAGAGGAAGTTAAAATGATAATACATTAAAATCACCTTTTTCGAAATCTTTATTATATAAAAAAACGAGAAAATTTTTAACATGGGATGGGCAAAGACTATTAACTAAGGTACAGATAAAAAAAAAGTTCTTATTACATTGAAATACTCCGAAACTTCTAATCATCTTTTAAAATAAGAAATAAAATTATTAAGTGTATAAAGCTCTTATGTCATTTAGATTATACAGAATATTTGGCAATCTTACCTATTTGGGGCACAATATATCGATTTCAAAATAAAAATATTGTTTGAATTTAATAGTTTAGCTATTTTAAATATTTTTTTTAATCTTTTTGTTTTATTAAATATCTATTGTTTATAGCTGGCTTTCAAAGTTTTATTAAAAGAATGGTCACCGGATTTGTTAAGATGGCAGGTCTGGTTCCTAAAAAGCTTATGTAATTCAAAATATGTCGAGCTATGTTAGATGTCTATAATTTTTTACCTGCACCTATATAAAATTAGTGTATTGCAAATATGTTTCAATCATATTTATAATAAAGATGCAGATAATTATTGGTATAGTATAATGTATTGGCAAATTAATTTAAAGTAGAATTAAATCCTTATTAATGTTATTGAACTCATAAATTATCTTAATTAATTTTTTTATTATATATTGTTTGTACCTTTTTTCAAATTATTTTAATAAAAGGTATTTTTTTAATGTAGTAATATGTAACTCGTATAATGTTTTAATAATATTAAATTTAATTTAGTGTTTAAAAATCTTAAAAGGCTACTGCTAAAGTTTGACAATATTTTACCACTACAAATAATAAAAACAAAACTGCTTGAAAATTTTGCCCGAAAATTAGTTGCAGAATGCCACCACCATTTGCAATAGAATATAAACATTTATATTGTATTCATTTGCAATATTATTAATATTAAATCATATCATAATAATTTACATTTTCCAGTATATATTTACTTTTGTAATATGGCTGCGACCCTCGTTTTTTACTTGGCGTCGTAACGTTAAATTTTTAAATGAATCATATGCAGAAATTTATTATTATAAAAAATTAAAATAAAGCATCAGCCATTAATGGTTAAAAAAATATATAATGAAAAACAAAAATGATATAACAAAAACGGTTGTCAAAAACAAAAAATTTCTAATCCAAACCAAGACAACCTTAATAAAAAATCAAGATATCGATCAAACATTCAGGTCATGAGCACAGCTTTAACATGGCTTGACTATCGTTAAAAATCTTAAACAATATTTTGAGTATTCTTTTTTTATTAAATATTAAATAGCTCAATTAACCAAAAGTTCAAAAATTTAATATTCTTCAGAAATCCAATAGATGGGGAAGTATTGAAACTTAGTAAAGGTTACCTTTTTTAAATAATTACTACATAGCCGTTCAGAATATGCAATATCACACCTAAAGATTGCACTATTAAAGAAGCTAAGTATTACCAATGTTGAACAAAAATTAAAAAATATTTTAATTGCAAAAAAATTTAAAACAGGCTACTCTTATAATACTTTGTGTTCATATTTTATACAAAATTATTACAATAAAAGGCCACGGTCTATGCTACGACCTGTTGTTTTTTAATTTTGGGCAGATACACGGTTATTGCCATAATTTAACAAATCGTAAAACAATGGTGAAGAGAATGTATTTTTGTCAACAAGTTTTTTCTTGTCCATTGATAGACAAAATTAAGGCGCATCTTGTTTTCTACTCGTGGAACTAGAAATTATGCGTGGGGCATAATCAAACAAAAATGAAAAATAGTTGTTACTTTTATCGCACTTCTTGCCGTAATATCCAGGTTTGCATAAGCAATATCCATGGCTATCGCAGATACCATGACTCCTTACTGTCGAACAATCGCAAACTATCCAAATAAATCGATGGCAAGGAAAAAGATAATAAGGAGTTCTAAATAAAAAACCTATGGTAAAGGAGTTCCCTCCAGATACTTTTCCCTATGAGAAAAGGGCATACCCGTTGCTTTGCCTATTTTAACTCTACAGCAGGCCCTGCAAAATTAAATGAAATTTAACACGCACCGGTGACCTAGGTTTTTAGGTCTAGGCCCTCAGAAAAATGGACTGCTTTGGGATTCGTTGGCGGTCACCCATTCAACTACAAACCAGGCTCAACGTTGCTTAACTTGAGTGTAGAACACAACCAAGTTTACATGCGCTCAAGGTTGCCCGACCTAGATTATAAATAAACAACATTTTTGTGCAACTATAATAATCATTTAACCACTACGCTCACTAAGTCATCATTTGTAGGGCACATTAGGTTTGATTAGGTGGAATGACCTTACGTTGTGTTTCACATTCAAGTTATGCGACGTTAAGCCTCAGACCGCTAATTCCTAAAGCCGTCAATTTTCTAAAAGCCTAAGCCTAAAAACTAGGTTGGCGTGAGTGAGATTTCATGTAACCCTGCGGGGCTATATCAGTCGTACGGAAGTCAAAAGAGGCCCACAGACTGGTTGGGGGAAACTCCAATATCATAAATTTCGTTTTGCTAATGGCGAAAGTATTTACCACGATTACACTTTTTGCCGTAATAGTTATCGAAGCACATACAATAGCCTTGAAAGTCACAGATCCTGTCTACCGTGTAGCGATTACAGTTGCATTCTTAATAATAATTTGCGACACATAACACAGGTCAACAAATTTTTGAGAGTTATGAACTAACTACGGAAATCAAACCTGCCATCTTAGGGATTTTCAAATCCGTTTACCGTTTTTTCTAATTAAACTTAGCTAGTCAGCCATAAACATTGAAAATTTTAGAAAAAATGCACAAAAAACAAAAAATATTCAAAAACAAATATAAATTAAAATTTTTTTTTCGCATATTTACAACAGCTAGACTAATTCAAACTTCAAATAAAACTTTTATTAAAAACCGATAATAAATCGTGTCGTATTTAAGTTTGGACGCGAAATATTTTGTATTATCTAAACGCTGATGTAAGCTTGATATACTAAAAAAATTTTATTTCTCATTATTTGAGATGATAAATTCAAGTGACAAGGAATTTTTATAAAAAAAAGAATTTTAAAATTTATTCTTTTTAGGGTATTCTCGATCTGTTAATTTGGTCAAAGGCCATTTTTTCGATATGGACGGATGTAAGGAGCCGAAGCCGGAAGAAACTAAGAAAAAAGAAATATAAATATGAGATAAGGCCATCATGGGGATATATTCTTTTATGCTTTTATATAATTCACGGTTGTGCCATGGAAACTTGTTGACCTATGTTATATACTCGTATGAATCTATAGATAAAGAGGAGTTTTTGCTGTGAAGGGGTCACACAAAAAAATTTCTGTTACCTTTGAGTGCAGTATAGTATTAAAAATATTTGATAACATATCTATCAAATGGAGTAAGGATAAAGCTCTTGCTAAATTTTTTAAAAAAAATTTTTTCGTAACATTGAAAACATGCAATTTATAATATCATGATTTATTTATTTAGGCTTTATATATATATTTTAGTTATAAATTAAAATAGGGCATTCATTACCTGCTTGTTTCAACCAAGCTGAACCAAAAATACTTTTAATAATAATAAAAAAAAATTTTTAAATTTATTGATCTTTATTTTAAAATAAAATTTATTACCAATTAATTTAGAAAATTAATGAGAAGGTTATTTTTTTAAATATTTGAGTATATAAAAATACTTATTTATTAAATTTTTGAATCTTGAGGTCAAAAACATGATTTCTACACCTTTATCGCCCACCATTTTACGCACATGTACAACTTTTTGTACTAAGAAACAGAAAAAAGATTAGAGACGAGAGCAGAGAGTAGTTTTAGTCAAATCAATCCGTCTTTTTTAAGAATTGCCTGCCGAACCAAGTTGTTAGTTCCCATTTCTAATTAGAAGGCAAGAATATATTTTATTTTAAAATTTTACATAAAAATTGAATTTTTTCACTTTCTTCTTATATTAGGGCGCGTTCAGAGTTTATTCGTCTTTTTTAAAAAATTTTAAGTCTTAAAATTAAAATTTTTACATTATATATAAAACCATGATCTAAGTAAATTTACATATTTTAAATTTTGTAATTAAATCTATATAATCATCATTGATAATTGTTTTAGTAAAAATTACAAGTTTTTGCTTTTATCGATTTATTGGTAAATTAAACGAATTGATCAAATATTCAAGTACAGTTTATAAGAAAATGTAATGAGTGTAAAAACCGATATTATAAAAGTGATATTATGATGTGTGTTGATTAAATTCAGGGTTTATATATTGGCAAAGTCGTAAAAATCAATTTAGTTGGTAAATTGTGAAAAGGTTAGCTAAAATGAACAACCGATAAAGAGCTAATTAATCATAAACTTTTTACTTTTTAAATTGACTAGATTTATTACTATGACAAACTTTTACTTTTTTAAATTGACTAGATTTATTACTAAGACATTACTAAGACACCTTACCCTATACGAAAAGTATAGCGTAAGCTATCTGTTTCAATTATAGTAAATTAGTGTGAATGTGCGCAGTCGATTAAGTCTGTTCATGATTGTTTCTATCGTAGCCATAATCAGGTATTCCCATAGTCTTGAGGTCTAGTTTTGTGGTTATTAAGTCTGTTCGTGATTGTTCCTATCGTAGCCATAATCAGGTATTCCCATAGTCTTGAGGTCTAGCTTTGTGGTTACCGTTTTGATTGTGCATCGATTAATAACTATCCATACGTGAGCATTGCAAGTTTTGTTTTAAGGTTTGAAATTTTTACATTAACATTAACTTTTAATTATCAAGAACTTTCTGATTCTAATCATACAAAGGTGGTTTATGCTTTGCTTTCAGTTAAAACTTTTTAAATATTTTTATAATTTATGCTTCCAACGTAACCCTAGTTTTGAAATATATGCGGCTAATTTTAATTATAATTATTTAATATGCCGACTTAATTCTTCCGACATAGCGGATATATCACCGTCAAGCGGGAAATAAAAACTTTGGGCATAATATAACGTTGGTTTAAATAAGCAACCTATAAAAGGAAAAATATCATACTAGACACTCTGGACTGTCCACCTGCCAACTTCGGACAAAATGTCCCGGTTCTTTATGCTTGATAATTAAGAAAAATTGAAAATTAAAGTTTTATGTTTAAACTACGTACGATTGGCGTTATTCACATTTTTAATCCGTAAGGAATCTATCTTATTATATAGGCATTTATGCTTCCCTGTCCACTGCTAAAAATTATTTTGACCATATAAGGCATTTTATTAATATTGCAATATTTGGATTGGGGTAATCTTTCTTATTATCATGCCATTACTTAAATAATTCTTTTGTATTTTTGTATTGTACGTGAACCTTTTAAAATTTAAATTGTAAAAACTTGGGTTTTAATATTACTTCCAAAAATCTTAACGTCTGACGCAACGCTTTAATAGCATGGCGAGCGTCATTAGCTGAAAAAAATTTGGAAACTTGCCAAACTTAATTGGGCGAATTTAATTGACTATGAACAACTATTGTGAAAAATTGTCCATGTGGGTTGTATATCTTTATTAATAGTTTATACCATCACGAATATGTTCGAAAATTTCCGAAAAATATAATGGAAACTGAATAGTTATACTAACTGTAAACTTTTGCTAAAACTGACATTCTTTTACAGGGATTGTAAAGTAGTGCCGAAATTTTTGTACTCTAGGATACCTGTGGTAATAACCTTAAGTACCGAGTATTGAGAAAAGTTCTGCTTTATTGTTAGGATCTCCCATTTTCATCAACGCTTCGGTCTTTTGAGGTAAAGGTCTGATACCTTGTGCACTAATCTCATGTTCTAAATATATTTTTTTCCCGAAAGAAATGTGCATTTGTTTTGACCTAATCTCATCCCCTTTTCCTTGATGCGACCTAATGCGATAGAAAGTCTTGCATTGTGATCATGCATCATCTGGCCAATGATAATTATGTCGTCTAGATAGGCAAAAACATCTTCTAGGACTACAAATATTAGCAACATTGCCCTATGAAATATTTGGGCCGATTCTGGGAGGCCGTAGGGTAAACGTAAAATATTGAACTAAACCTATGTATTTTATGGTCAAAACATCGACACTTTCTTCCGTTAATGCTAATAATAGATAGGCTTGCGCAAAATAAAGTTTGCTACAAATTTAGCACCTGAAAAAAAAAACATGATATTATTTCATCAAACTTTGGTAACGGGTAGTTACTTTTTCTAAAAATTTATTTACTTTTTACCACGCCAATGCGTATTGACTAATTTAAGTATGCTTTAAAAATGACATTGAAAAATAACGTAAGAAAAGCAACGACTTTATAAACTTAAATATGTTTAAAACAATAAATTTGTACAATATATGTTAAAAATAAAAATTAAAAATGTTACCTGTAATGAATAATAATTTTTTAACCGTAATGAGAACACCAAATTGTTTTAGTAAAAATTACAAGTTTTTGCTTTTATCGATTTATTGGTAAATTAAATGAATTGATCAAATATTCAAGTACAGTTTATAAGAAAATGTAATGAGTGTAAAAACCGATATTATAAAAGTGATATTATGATGTGTGATGATTAAATTCAGGGTTTATATATTGGCAAAGTCGTAAAATCAATTTAGTTGGTAAATTGTGATAAGGTTAGCTAAAATGAACAACCGATAAAGAGCTAATTAATCATAAACTTTTTACTTTTTAAATTGACTAGATTTATTACTATGACAAACTTTTACTTTTTAAATTGACTAGATTTATTACTAAGACATTACTAAGACAATAATCAAACTCTTTTAAGTTCTAACGCTTTATAAATTTCAACATTGGAACAATTTTTTTTTTAATTTTTTACGTGCTCTTAAGAGTTTTTTCCAACAATATTCTGTTTAGGCCACGTTCAAAATGAAATTATGTTTTTTATATAAGAAAAAAGAAATTTAGTTGTTTTTGTATTTGTTTTGAAATGAGAGGAGTAAAAACTTTCAAAGTCATTTTATATTTTTAAACTCCGTTTCTATACTAAAGCATAAACATCAGTGTTATTATCAAGAAATTATTTAATAGGTTTATTAAAATAAAACACTGTATTAATTTACATCTAACTTAATCTAATTTTATCAACTAAATAAAAAAAATATAAAAACTTTTGTTTTTTCAAAATAGATTTTAAACGTACCCTAAGTATAGACTTAGTTAAATTGACCAAATCATGTAGTTAGAATGATCGTGATTGGGCGCAATTTTTATATGGGAATATAGAAGACAAGCTAAATAATAATAATAATAATCTCTTTCCAGTAATATTTATGGTGGGAACTTTAGCTTATTGAAACTAATGCTATTTTGATATTCTTATAATTGATAATAAGTAGCTCACTTTTAGCCACTGCCTTAAAATTTAAATCAATGGACATTTTATAATATTTACTTGTTTTACATGTCTTTCCATAAAACCCGGATTGACAAATGCAATTTCCATAGCTATCACACCAATTAGGCAGACTCTTAGTACAGTTGCATGCTACAATTCCGAGCGATGTACATAGATATGTATGGAAACTAAAATCTTTGTCTAGTTCCTTTAACTCCCGTATCATAAAACTGGTTTTCAGCAAATTAATCATTTTTTTTCTTCAAAATATTATATATTTTGTTTCAAGGGATATAATGGCATTGTGGTAACTCATTTACCAAAAATTAGAAACTTAAGGATTTTATTAACGGGTTCTAATAACTCAGTCCTTAATACCATCCTTGCCTATGTCTTATTAACAACTGCCTACAAGTCAAAAAAGCTACCTTTTGTACAACTTTTGCCATAAAATCCAGTTTTGCAACTACAAAATCCAAAGGCGTCGCAACGTCGAGATATGCTAGTGTTCATGCTGCATTCGCATAAACCACCTTTTTTAGAGGTATGGTCATGATGTCCATATAATAATTTTGCATGTAATAAATATTAAACTTAAGGTTTAACAAAAACAAAATGAACTTTGATCAAATAAGTTATCATGCAATAAATATTTTAATTTAGCAATGATATGGTTTTCAAACAAGCTATCTCATAATTATTTTATAAATTAAGTAGAGCCTTAACACTTATTTGAAGTTTTAGTACTGTTAATGTATGTGATAACTAACTTAATAAGAGAATAAATTTATGCATTTTTTTATCCAATCGTTTTAATCTCATTCAGAATCCATTAATTATTTTGACTAAGGAGCGTTGAGACTCATTTCATTTTTTTGAAGAATTTAAAATTTTTATTTGGCATTTAAAGCATTTAAAGAAAAAGTCGCCAATCGTTATGAGCATTTATATTTCTGAAAGAAAAGTTTATAATTTTGAATAAAAATGAATGAGTCTGAATCCCTAAACTCTAAAATTTTTTTGCCAAATTTGCATTTTTTGCGATCGAGTTGTCTTTTACATACTCATTTAAGTTGTTCGCTCTAATGAGCAAATAATTTTAATAGACCCTAGTTACTAAAATTTAAAACAATAAATTTTAACCACTTTTCTTAAATAATTAGAGCAAAATAAAAAAATAAAACTGTAACTTAAAATTAAAAATTGTTTTGTGGATTTTGAAACTTACGAAAATTAAATCTCATAAGAAAATGTTTCAAAAAAATACATTTGATGCAAATTTTAATACAAAAAATTTACCGAAAGTAAATTCTCCGCAGATTTTTTTTTCCTAAAATAATAAATACCTAGTTTCAGTTTCCAAATGAATCTATTTATTTTTTTCTAGTTAAATTAGTTTTCTATTGATTCAAATATAAAAACAACACTATGGCGCGATAAAATTTTGTTACTTCCTGTTTTTTAAATACCCATTTTATTATGTCACGGTACGAGATTTTGATTTTAAAATAAATAGTCCTCTATCCGCAAAATGTTGTTCCCATTTATAAATTATTTTTTACCAGTAAAATTAGCTGTCACAGTTTGAATTGTTATGAGAAAATATATTATACGGCAAAGCATGTCACTTATTTTCAAAGATATTTTCTAATATAATCTACTTTTGCCACTAACAAATTTAAATTGTTTTCAAGGATTTTTTCAATTATGAGAGAAGTAAAGGTTAAAAATGTTGCAAACTTTAATTAAAACAGCATCAAGGACTAACCTCAAATATTTTTAAACAATAAATATATCGCGCTCACCTTATTAAGGCAACTTAAAAAATCTCGCTTGTTTTTATCGAATGTTAATGGATAACTGATAATTTTGAATTATCTCAACCGGATCGATGACAATCGATGGCTAAGTTTGGTCAATTGGCTGATTTTTCGACCTTAAAGAGAATTTAAACCATATTTTTAACATATTTAATTAATTATAATATCTATTTTTCACCTGAAATAATGCGATAAAATTTATATGTATATAAAGCTCTCATTTTACGTTTATGTTATACAAAATATTTTGCACCCCGACCTAAATATGAAACGATATAATGGTTAAAACAAAAAATTTATTTTAAGTTTTTAAATATTTTTATCTGTATAAATAATTTTTTTTCAACATTTTATTGTTTTTGTTTTTTAATATATTTAAAATATTTTCAGTGATAGCTGGCTTTGATAAAAACGGTAAACGGATTAAAAAAATTCTCAAGGTGGCAGGTGTGGTATCTAAAATAAACTCATATATCTCAAAAATTTCTCGAGCTGTGTTAGTAGTGGATTATGGTACGAATAGTTTTAAGGTTTTTAACTCCTCTTTTGCAGACTTAATTAGCGCACAGATAATTCAGCATTATGACGCTTGATATCAGAGATGGGCAACTAACGATAACTTAAGCAGTTAAGTGGATATTTCGTAACTATAAATTGTAATAGTTTAAAATTATTAAGTGGTAACTATTCACAATGTGTAAAATATATGTGATAATATACATTTAGATGACGTGACGTAATTATTTTCATAAGTTATAGTTAAATTTTTTTAATATGGCCAGCTTATATAAGTTTTTGTGTTTTTGGGCTACAAAAAAACTATTAAGCACACTAAGTTTAAATCCTCTAAATTATATTAGATTGGCGCATGCAAGTTCAAAAGCAAATTTAATTATGTATAACACATAAATAAATTAAAAATTTCTTATTTGAATTATCTATATATAGTTACAGTTTAAATTCTAACTTAACTAATAACTATAACTTAGTTAAACTTTACACTAATTAAACTAAAATATACGCTCGATTAGGATTTGGTTTAATTTATAACTTAACTTAGTTAAGGTTACCCTGCTTGATTAATTCATTCATTATTTTCACTTTGTTTACACTAAAAATTTTATTTAAAATTCAAAAAATTTAACCCTTTTGGACATTGTCTGGCCCGACAGATGAATTTTAATCTTATGTAAATAAATTTTTATCCAGGCCATTTTCGCGAAGTTAAATATCGATTAATTCTCTCAGGTGTATTGTTTAACTTTGGGCATTTTTTTTATTAAAGGTAAAATTCCTTAATGGCCAACAACAAATTCTTTCCAAAAAATTAAGCATTCAAACACTCTGCATAAATATATCGAATTTTTTGCTCCTTTCTAATTCGCTTGCGCATCTTTGTGTCCTAAATGGGGGCAAAAGCCAGATAAGACATCAGAATCTAGGGCCGGATGCCAAACTTTTAACCCTTTTTCTATTTTAATTTAAACTTTAGGTTTTTAGAATCATAGCAGCTACATACAGTCTGCTAGGCTAGAAATAAGAAAGTGAGAGTTGTTCCTTTGTATCACTTGCTTTCCTGAACCCGGCCCCTCGTTCCCCACGACTCTGTAAGAGCTTCTATCAGCCCTAACTTTGGTGGTATAGTTTAAATATCAATGGGAGAACATCTGGTGTAAAGCATGTTATTTAAACGTGAAAATAGCCCAAATAAAACCTGTAGGGGTGAAAAGTTTGTTCGCCCCATTCATATATTGTTTATGTTTAAGGGTCCATAACAAATATATATATATTGATTTTTTAATTTCCCCTTTTTTATACCTGCTTACGTTATTACTTGTCTATTTCAAATATAGACGCCTCACACAAAACACACCTTTGGTAAAGACTGCCAAATGCTTGTTTTCTGTTTTTCTTTTCTTTCCCAATTAACAGCAATATTATTTAAAAAATGATGCATGCTTTAAAAATATAAATTTATGTTGAACAAATGACAGGGTGAATATAAATAAAAGAATTTTTTTTGGCGAGGACTCACAATTCTTGGAAAGGGCGCGTTCAAACTTCGTTCAAACTTAAAGAAATTTAATTTTATAAAAAAAAAATATTGGTCCAATAAAATTTTCTAAGGGTAGAATTTATCTAAGAATCTTGTCGAAATGATATAGATTTAAATATAAAATTATAAAGATTTTTAAATATAGATAGAGCAACTGCTCCAAGTGTTAGAAAATATTGTAAAAACAATGGTAATTTTGGATGTAAAAACTTAAACATCAAAAATATTAAACTTTCAAAATTTTTTAAATTTTTTGTAAAAAAACGCGAAATTGACCTGTGTTAATTTTAAAAACATAAACCATGTTTCATGCAAAAATATAATTTTATCATAAGCCATGTCTTGTTACACTTATCAGCAATCTTTGACCTCAATTAGCCACATTTTGATATTTTTCTTATGTACGATGTATGTCCATGTCACAAAGAAGTCTAATATTTTGACCAAATAATTTAGAGACTAATAGATTAATAATTTTTTATTAAAAATTATATCTGTAGGTAGATTTATAATTGTAAAATAAAAAAAAATTGAAAAACATAAATTAAAAATGTTAAAACATTATTAGTAATGATGATTGAATTTAAAAATTTGAGTAATATTGCATTTTTTATAATATTTTTTATATTTTAACATATATTTTAAATTTAAAAGTAAAATTCAAAAATTTTTGCGCTATTGACAATAATATTCACAAAAACTTTCCGGGTTGAAAAAACGTAGTTTCACTAGTTGTTGGGCTATTTACATAGTAGATGCTATTTTTTAATGAAAAAAGAAAAATATAATTTTATTACGAAAATTCTTATAGAAGAATGTTTTTAATATTTTATTTGTATATGTCACATGCAACCTATTTTTATCCAAATTAATTTATTGATTAAATCGGCATAATTTTTGATTAAAAATTTAATTTTTATTGTCTTGAATTTCGTATTTTGTAATATTAAAACTTTAGTTCAGAACAGCAACTGTTATCGTTTAAGAATATTTAGGCAGGCATATTGATATATTTACAGTTAGGTTGCGTTTTTCTCCTTTAAAACCCCTGCAATATTCCTATAAATCACTTACAATAAAAAGATATGATAAAATTCAATGGTAAGCGGAGTAAGAAGAGGTAGATATCCTATAAAACGTTGGAATAACAACAAGGATGCATTTTTTCGATAGTTTTACCTTTACCTGGCCCTAAAATCCTCTTTATAAAATGTATTTTCATTCATCCTTGGGGTGTGGAAAAATAAATAAAAATTTGATAAAACCTCTTTCTGCTCTCGATAATCCAGTATTAGGGAAAAAACGTAGATCATCAATGCCTTGATATAATTCAATTTCGGCAAATGTCACATATGATAATATTATGATTTAATTGAATTTTAACGCGAGAGTTGATGATTAGAATATTTAGTTATCAATGAGTTTTATTACCAATTAATGAATAATAGCAGTAAAAAATCATTTGTAGAAACAGTTCATCGTTCGCCCTCCAACTTTAAATTATTCGATCACAAAGTAAGGGCAATCGATGAGGGGGAAAGCAATTATCGTCATGATATACCGACTGAATATTCGTTAAACTTGAATCCCGATTCCCATGCTAACAAAGATACGTCCAACATTCCAACATCTTATCCAGGTGTAGAACATTACGAAAGTTTCACCACCATTCAGAACCTTCATGATTTTGTACGAGATCACAAAAAAGAAAATTCACAGAGGTATCAAAGAAATTTGCTTCAGGAAGAGGCTGTTGCCACACCTAAAAATGCTTTCTATGTAAATGGATCTCGTTCCATATTTCCAAACAATTCGATTTCCCCGAATTCGTTGGTTAGGCAAGACCGTACCACAAAGGCTGTTCAAAATTATCAACATAATGGTTCTGCAATAAAGGATAGTATCTTATCTGAACTGACTTCCCAAGGACATTCCAAGCAAAGGCGTAAGATATGTAGCAGCAATTCGCCCTCCAATGGCATGAGCACTACTGGTTATGGCAGTTCCGCGAAAGATGCTGCAAGTTTTTACATGGATGTTCCACCTACACCGCCTTCATCCTTTACCATATCCAACATTACTACAGATTCGGGTTTGAAATCTAAAATTAATCATGGCGCAAAAAAAGATCCTTCGAATCAAGGAAGTCGGTTAAGTTCATTTTCGTCCACGGATTTTTTAATCACCAATGCCAAAGTCCAAAATCCACGTGATTTCGGGTTCAAGAAAAAATTGGCGAGAAGAATCGAAGATTTTAACTTGGATAACATGGGCTTCTTGCCTTCACCTTCGACAGAAAATCCGTGTGGAGTTAAAAATCAAGAAAATTTTGGCGACTCTGGCACGTATAACCATATGTCACACGCATTACTTTCACCGATCAAGTATATCGAACTCCCGAGTGATGCGGAATTAAACGAAATGCTTGTCCCACCATCTAAAAATCAACTCATGACTCGAACTCAAACAAGGGATGAGGATGTCGAGACTGATTTTCCTGCATCTGCTACGCTTAAGAAACACCGCCATAATGAAAATGAGAATACTAATGTTGATACAACTGCACTTCTTCCTTCATCCAACAAAATGGGTGGGGGATTTGTGCCCCAGGCCTATGCGTCCGCACATATTTCAACAATCGTCGGGAGGAACAAGAATCACCGTAGGTCATCTCTTTTGGTCAAAAAGGATTCCAATCCTAACTTTGTCCATGCTAATATATCTCCAGGCCGTCTTCTAACAAACTCATTCTCAGCTGAAAAGTTTGGAGCACCACGAGATAGGAATGCCACACGTGAAGGCACAAAAACTTTTATATCTAGGCCTGAAGATTATTTATCTAATATGGCAGATCAAAATAGTAATTTAGATTATACCGAACTTAATGTTAAAAATTCTGGCCAGGCCAACCGATCTAATAAAAAATCATTTACTGATACTATCCAAGACGACACCAACCCAAATGCAGTAACATCTTCAGATGCTCATCCAGTCTCCTCGGGTCTCCCGTCCCACGTTGCATCACCTGGGTTAAATAGGGATACCGCGAATAAAGCGATACGAAGTTGGGCAACAAGAGATTCAGGATCGAATAGGGAGACCATGTAAGTTTCTACATGCTATGTTGTTAAGATTTTTGGTAAACAAATTAAGCAATCAATAGAATTTTAGGTCTGGTATTAATGTGGGGTTTGTCAGCCGCAATTTATTTAATATGTCTTATTCCTACACCCCCTTCCTCAAAATTTTTTAGGTAAATACCCCGTCGCGTTAATAAAAAACGTCTAACAATGACGCAGATAAAATCATTTCAGCAAAGAATATCATTAACACCTAGGAAGCACAAATATAATAATAATTAATGAATCAATAAAAGGTGACAAGCGGAGATATAGGTAGGATTAAAAGTGTAAATTTGATTTATCTTAATTTAATATTGGTAAATAAACACTGTTATGTATCATTAAATCTCGTCAAAATTTTAATATAAGTAAATATGGGCTGATAATAAATTTTAATGCCTTACCTTAGACTAGCGCCAACACCGTCGATAGTTTCAACTAGTAAAGGACGACTACAACGCGCTCAAGAAGAAAGCCCAAAATCCAAGAATATTTCGCAAGCCTTACAAGCAGGAGGCACCAAAGCTTCTTCCATTAACAGCAATGAACCGACAGGGCGGCTGAAATTCCACAAGGAATCGGTGAATAATAAATTAAATTTCGAAGATTCCAAAAAATCCGGCAAGCTTGAGTCCGATGAAGACGAAGATCAAATAACGCCCGCTGTAGCTGAGAAAGAGGAGCCAATTTCAGCCCATTTGCCAGGGCTTCAGCATGAAATATCGTTTGACGATGAACATCCCATGTGGGTCTTCGGAAAACTTATCAAATCCATTCAGGTATTGATTTCAAAATTGATTTTTATCTTCCAATCGGATTCAAGTGTGGTCCCCCTCTGGAAAATTTGTTTTACTAAGACGTTTATAATATGCTATTATTATATTTGGTGAAAGGGGTTAAATTTTAAGAATTATGTTTGTGGTAGATTAGGAAAAATTATGTGATCAAAATTGAATAAGGCATTTGCGACATTTTGTGACATAATGCAGGCTCCACTTACTCCATCTAATCAACACAAATATAATTGAGATATGGGCCTTACCTGCCCCCACTTTTTACATAATTTATGCAATCGACAAATAGTCAAAAAGGAAGTAACTTTGTGGCCATCTGTTTTCTAAAAAAAAATTTAATACACATATAAAATAGGGTTGAAATTCAGAACTATTTTAAATATAAAACTCAATGCAGCACCACTTTCAAGAGACATCTAGGACATTGTTTAAAACAATTCATCAAGAATGTTAATTATTATTTATTATTATTATTCTAAAATGTGGTGCCAATATTATGTCCTCAACTCATTATAAGGCAACTTTAATATTATTCATTCTTTTAACGGGGATATTTATTAATAAGGGCACGTGCAAAATGAGGTTTTATTTTTGTGAAATTTTCAAAATTTTCAAAAATTTTATTTTGTAATAAAACGCAAAATTTCAAAAAATTGCCAAAATTAATATATGCGCATAAAATGCTTTTTCTAAAATAAAAAATTTTTGAAAAAATTTACAAAAAAAAAAAATTTTCAAAATTTTCAGAATATTCAAAATTTTACGAAAATAAAAACACTTTGCACGTGCTCCAAAAGTGTAAACACCTTGATAGTATACATATTATTTGTATGATTAGCTCATCAAAGATTGGGCTGGTGGAAAACAACCGGTAAAGTTGGAAGACGGAAATGACACTTTTCTAGAGAAGTTTGCTATGATGACCGGTGAAAATGTGGAAGAGTTAAAAAAAATTAAATTCAAAGAAAGGTATTTTAGTTTTTAAGATTAACATTTAATAAAATATTATACAATGTTTAATAAAATTATTAAATTAACAGAGCCCGTGAATTTTGGCGCCGAGCAAAAAACCCGCGAGAATGGGTAATAGATCCGGCTAACAATGGATATTACTATTGGTGCATGCTTGTGGCCATGGTTATGATATATAACCTTGTCACCATAATTGCAAGGTTAAATAAACTTTTTGGTTTTTTTTTCTTAATTTTTACCCAATTTTACGGCTTTTTTAACTTGTATTCTATTATAGGTGCGTTTTTACGGACTTACAAAGTCGTTATCGTATGATTTGGTTTATATTCGATTATTTGGGCGATTTCATAAACCTCTTAGACATAGGGGTTCACCTATGCACAGGTACTTATAAATTCATGCAAATATTAGCTTAAATTTTGATATCAATTTTAAACTGTTGAGGCGATGCCTACGATCAGGAATGGGCACTAAATATAAACTTAACTAATTTAAAGTTATAGTTTTTTTTACATATAAATAGTTTATTTAATGAACTATAAACTAAATGTCCAAATCAGTTTTAGAGGTCGTAAATTTTTAAAAAATTAGACTCATCGACCCGTGGAGATATAAAACAATATTATTGTTAATAACAAATTTTTATAACTACTTCAACAACAAAATTCTCTTACATTCTTTGCATTTGCAAATTTGATAGGCTATCTGGAACAAGGACTGTTAGTGAACCAGCACACCAAGCTCATGCAAGCCTACGTTCGCACATGGACATTTCGCTTCGACATATTTTGCATTTTACCAACCGATTTGCTCTACCTCAAATTCGGCCGTGACTGGACCCTGGCTCGATTTAATCGCATATTTAAATTCACCCGGTTTCGAGAGTTTTTTACCCGGACTGAAAGTCGTACCACCTTCCCCAACGTTTTTCGGATCATAAATCTCATGATTTACATTATAATCATTATACATTGGAACGCATGCATTTACTTTTATATCAGGTAAATTATTAAACATCTTCTTTTTTTAACATTTCTTTGCAAATTGATATATTTTTGGTGCGAGAATAAAGTTATTTATACTAATGCTTATTTTTCAATTAATGCAGCTTTATTTATTAATGATTTTAGTTTTTTTGCCCCTATAAATATTTGGTACCTTTTATTCGCGAAATACATTTATACAATAGCCTCCGAATTGGGCTAGGTTCCGACGGCTGGGTCTACAAAGACGTTCATGAGCCCGGTTGGGATGACCTGGCGACCAAATACATATACAGCTTCTACTGGTCAACCCTGACTCTCACAACTATTGGGGAAACTCCTAGGCCAGAAAGGGACGAGGAATACCTCTTTGTCGTGATTGACTTTATGATTGGTAAGTCAAAGTTTTGAGTTTGAAGCTAAACATACACATAACCATGTATTTCGATTTTTTTTCATGCAAAGAGTTACATACCCATGGCTAGAAGTAAATGATTTGGGACTAATTTAAAACCCGTTAATTTAGGAGAAATTTAATATTTCTTTATATTGCAAAATAATGGATTCAAGACATTAGCCTGATTATTTAGTGCATTTAACAGGTTGCTTTATTAGTACTCCCTGAATTTATGAATTATATTTGCTAAAAATCAAAAAAGGTGTAACGATTATACACGAATTGGCATTAAAATTTTAAAATTTACTAATTAAGTATATTTATAAAGAGATATTTTTTGTCATAACACAGGTCAGTTTTTGAGAACAATGAGCTAAATTTAGAGAACAGACCTGCCATCTTAGGAATTTTTAAATCCGTTTACCTTTTCTAATTTTTTAATTCAGTTCTAAACATTAAACATTTTTAATAAGTGAAACAAAAGATTAAAAATTATTTAAAAAATATAAACTAATTAAGTGTATTTATAAAGAGATATATTTTGTCATAAACACAGGTCAGTTTTTGAGCAATAAGCTAACTTTAGAGAACACACCTGCCATCTTAAGAATTTTAAAATCCGTTTACCTTTTCTAATTTTTTAAGTCAGCTATAAACATTGAACATTTTTAAGAAGTGGAACAATAGATTCTTAAAATTATTTATAAAAAAATATTTTTTCTTTAAAACAGTTAAACTATTAAATTTAAACTTTAAATGATATTTTTTCAAAAAATTTTAGGTTGGGGTACCTAATTCTGTATTAACTAAATGTCAATGTAAAAGCTTTATAAACATAAAAATTTTATTTATCATGAGATAAAAAATATAAGTTACAAGTGATTTTTATATGCAGAGAATTTTTTTATTTCAAAATAATAATAAGGGCGATATGAGCTTTAACAATAACTATTAGAAATAGATTAAAAGATGGCAGTGATATTCCGGCCCGGCCTGCCCAATATTTTTGATCTTCGGCCCGGCTTGAAACTTATTTTTTGTTATGTACCCGGCTTGATCAGTCCGATTTAACAAATCGAAAAATATTGCAAACTTTTAATTTTCAAATTATCATTTTTAGTTCTTATTATTTTAAAAAATAAGGCAGTAATATATTGAGATTGGCGCCGAGGCGGCCGGGCTTTCGGGTCACAACTTAGTAATTAGGTATTACTTTGTTAAATTGTTTGTTGATATGTTACCTGTACCGAAATTCAGAATTTTATGACAATTATTGTTACTTTTCTTAGAAACTTGATTTAAATCTACGGCATTTAAACGCAGTCTGCCTATTTTTGTACGGTTAGCTGTAGAAAATAAATTATATAGGTGTATTGATATTTGCTACGATAGTCGGTGACGTTGGCGCTATGATGACTAATGCGAATGCAGCTCGGGCCGAATTTAGGAATAAAATGGATGCCGTAAAAAGGTATAATTTTAAAAGAGCCGTTTAATTGCAAGAAGAGATAGGTAAAGGTTAAAATTAAACAATAAAATTTATACTCTAATAGCTTTTATCAAGAATTTCTATTTATATGTTTGAGGCGAGGTCCAACCAATTACGTAAAGGGTTTAAATGTTTTTATATCTTCTTTTTCCATACGGATCATATAGCTAAACATTACTCAAATAAAAATATACAGCCTTCCCCCATAAATATTTTTAAATAATAAAAATTGTAAATTAAAAAAATTTTAAATTCTCATTCTAGTTAAGCCATCGGTTATATGACACAGGTCAACAAATATTTATGTCAGAAACGAGATTATTATGAAAACATAAATGCATCCCCATGATGGCCTAATCTCATAATGTTTTTCGTTTTTCTTAGTTTCTTCCGTCTTTGGCTCCTTAGATCCGTATATAACGAAAAATGGCCTTTTTTGACCATATTGACAGATCTAAATACACCCTAAAAAGAAAAAATTTAAAAATCTTTTTTGCATATTAAAATCCCTTGTAACTTATATTTTCAATCACAAATAATGGAAAAAATTTTTTGTTAATATATAAAGCTCTTACATCGGCATTTAGATAATACAAAATATTTCGCGTCCAATAAATACGACACGATACATTATCGGTTTTTAATGAAAATATTTGTTTTTGAATCTTTTTGGTTTTTTAACCTTTTTTTCTAAAATAGTTAATGTTTATAACTGACTAACTAAGTTTGATTAGGAAAACGGTAAACGGATTTGATATTCCCTAAGATGGCAGGTTTAATCTCTGTAGTTAATTCATAACTCTCAAAAAATTGTTGACCTGTGTGATTAAAGGATAAGTTTTAAAATAATAATTTTTATTAATAATTTGTTTTAAATATGTTATTTTTCATATTGCCTTTTAGGTATATGGAACTTCGAAAGGTGCGAAAGGATCTCGAAAGGCGTGTTATAAAATGGTTCGATTACTTATGGATCAACAACCGGCACAGCTTGAACGAAGAGGAAAACATTCTATCGCACTTGCCGGACAAGTTGAAAGCCGAAATTGCAATAAACGTACATTTAGACACCTTGAGGCGAGTCACCATATTCAAGGATTGTGAGCCGGGTCTTTTAGTGGAACTAATCATGAGGCTCAAATTGCAAGTAAGTGTTTCTTGCCTGATTTTATTAATACTCGCATAAAGGTTTAATTTTTATTAACTTATATCTAGGCTGTGTCCTATATCTTTTAAAAAAATTTAAATGTTATATCAGAATCAAATTTATTCTTATTATATTTAATTAAATATAAATGAGAGCTAAGCTATTCGGGCAATAAGCGACTCGGGCAATAAACTATTCCTCTGAGTTCCACTATACTCTAAGGCATTAGGCAATTTTTGTTTACCTATTTTCTTCTCTTAGTTTTCTCCTCTTCATCCTATTTTCATAATGTTTTTGGCCGCGTTCAAAGTTCATTCATTTATTGGATAATTAAAAAAAATATTGGTTTAGTATTGAAAAATTTTTGAGCGTCAAAATTTTTAGAGTCATGCTGAAATATTAATCAGCTGTTTAATGAATTTAGTAGAAATTTATAAAATCTTGAAAGATACTTAGATCAATAGCACCGGGAGTATGATAATATTGTAAAATAGAATGTTTAATAAATTTCGATGTAAAAACCCAATTATAAAAATAAAGAATTTTTAAAATTTTTCGAAAAAATAAATGAACTCTAAACACGCCTTTATGAAATTTTTCCTTGATTATATTCCGATATTTATCTTATAATATTTTTCCCGTAAGATGAATCCCTAAATATCCTATTATTTTTCCCCCAGTTTTATCCATTGTATTTAATACTTCGGTGTCAAACTGGCATAGGCGCACATGGAAAAAGCAAAGAATAATTTGGGTGGTAATCTTTAGTTTTTATTTTCAAATTTAAGTTAGGCTTAGGCTTGGTCAAAATGAGTTGGACAAGAGTTAAATTTATATTTAAGTTAGACTAAGTAAAGGGGTTAAAGTTTAAACTGGTCTGAGGCCGTGATCTAGCCCAACCCGCCGAAAATATTTACCAATTCAGGCTTGGTCCTGCCCATTGGTTTTTTAATTTTAGGCCCGGATTAAGGTTGAATTTTATCTCTTTATTCTAACTTTAAATATAATATGTAGGAAAGAGAAATTAAAGAGGTAAAAGTAGAAAATAATTATTAAGGTCGCGTAATGATTAATGGCACTACGCGTGTAATACCCTAGGGCATTGCGCAATTAGCAAAAATAGGGCACTAGTATTGCCCTTAAACATTCAGCAATCGGAGATAAAAATTTTGAGAAATCGGATAATAAAAAAGCGATTGCTTAATACCTTATGGCAATAATCTATTACCCTAAATTGTTTATTGCCCTAAAACATACATACATAATTTAGATTTTTTATAATTTTTAAGAAACATTTAGGACAAGGCCTTAAGCTGTAGTATTAATATATGCACCTTTTAGAAAAATTTATAAGTTTAGACTTGCTAAAAGTTTTGCAAAAAAACAAAATTTTGTATTAAAATATTAAAAATATAAATTTTTGGGTAATATTATTAAAAATTAAATGTTTAAAAGATGTTTGAATGCCTTAGTACCTATATGGTCAATTACACCTTAATCCACTAAGTCCGAAAAGGTTACCCCTCAGATTAAGATAAAATCCGCATGGATGTTGTCCTAGGGTATCTCATAATTTGGAAATTTTTTTTGACTGGAAGTTTTTTGACAGAGATAAGGCAAAAGAAGAAAAAACGTCAGGTGAAATTTTACATTTAGTGCAACTTTGGGAGGTAATAATTCAAAAAATATTATACCAGCAACTTTTTTTATTTTAAAGAAAATAATAAAAGCTATCTCGCGTGTGTTTATTATTTAAAAAAATTTATTTCTTATTTTTGCAATTTGTTAAGAATATTCAATTTAATATAACTAAAAAAACGTATTTATAAAATATTTTGAAATAAAATATTGTCCAATAATCACTATAAATATATAAGTTCACTGGGACTTTTTTAGAAGTTAAAAAATAATTGGTTTACTTTTGAACTTTGGGACATCAATGCCCCCTGCATTAACAATATTCAAAGGTGCCATATTTGCTCGTTAACAAGAATTTAGACACAGGGGCAATTAAGTTAGCTATAACACTTTAATTTATTTGATTAATACTATTGTTAATAAAGCAAAAAAATTGATAATTTTTAACGAATCAACCTTCAAAGCTGACTTTCTGGCAAACTTATAATTCAATTTCAAAATTTTAAAATGCAGATGAAACATTGCTTAATTGCATATATCACTCTCAAATTTTTCTAACCTAATTATGGCATTTTATGAAATAAATACGAACATTTACAAAATTTTTGAAAAGGTAATATAAGTACAAACTTAATATTTGTATGCTTAAAATTGTTAAATTTTTCTACTCCTTTTGGGCTTTATGAACAATAATTCCAAACTTCAAAAAATATGTTAATTTTATTGTATAAAATGGGAGGATTTTAGAAAAACATCACAGGTAAAAAATTTGTAAAAATTTATTTTATAACCTTGATTCATTATTTCTCTAAAAAACAGCCCCGAAGACGTAAAATTTGATAAAAAAAGTTAGGATATTTCTGACCTATTCAAAATATTGAAGATTAACAGGTGTTCTTTCTTATGCATATCAACTAACTTAAAATAAAAGTAAATTATTTTATGATAAACAATGAGATGGTTTTTTGGTATTGTAAATACAAAGAACAAGGCAATTTTAGGGTTCAACAACTTCAAAAAAATATACTGGACATAAATAGAGAAACTCAAATATTAGACCCAATTAATAACAAATAATATATACACATTCAGTATTTTTTACTACTTTGCTCTATTATGTTAAAAGTAAAACATTATGTTTTTGAAATGGTGTTTAAAGGAATATTAAATATTTAACTGACCTTAGAAAATTTAAAACATATAACTATTTAGATCTATATCATCCTGTTTATTTAAAAGGACGCATTAGACCTATTTAAGAAAGAAGAATTTCCATTTAAATAATTTTTTAGACATTGGGCATTGACGCAAAGTTTTTTTTAATAATTTTGTCTAAAAATAATTATTTAACAAGATAAACTTTTCACAAATTTGTTAAATTATCAAAATAATGAAATGATGTCACTGATTAATAAATAAACTATTTACTATTTTTTTAATACCACATGCAAATTATTAATGAATTTATGGGTTTTTAAAAACTTAAATACGCAAATATGATAAAAAAATATATGACTCAGCTATGATACTTTTTAAGAATACATGCGTTTAAAGTTGCCTCAAAATTTTTTTTTGTAAGAAAATGAAAAATATTTTAGCTCATATCTCAGTCAAAAATCACTTCCGGTAAAAAATATTTGGGGAAATATACGAATTTTCAGCCAAATTAGAGAGTAGGGAAGAAGTTTGACGATTTGAGGTGGAATTGATCATATATATAACTGAAATATTTTCTTCCAACAAAAAAAATTAATTTTGGATGCTGCCTTATAAAATTGGCTGAAGGTTATTTGCTAAATACTTTTAATCGATGAGCTATATATAAATAATTTTGTAACTACTGTTCTACTACGCTGTATTGATTAAATATGTTAGGTCTTTTCTCCCGGTGATTACATTTGTCGGAAAGGAGACGTGGGCAAAGAAATGTATATACTTAAACGTGGTAAGCTAAACGTTGTCTCTGAAGATGGAAGAACAGTGTATGCCACATTGAGTGACGGGAGCGTATTCGGCGAACTTAGCATACTTAATATCCCGGGAAATAAAACGGGTCAGTTTATTTTATTCCAAGTAATGAATTGTTTAAGTATTTAATCCCCGCCCCCGCCTCTTCTAAATTTTCTGCCCGTCCTATTGGACACTATCAGCTTTGATAATTATCAGCCCGCCTAGCCTGGCGTATATTTGGCAAATAAATTGGGAAAATTAAAAATAAGAATATGGTTATATAGCTATTAAAACCAAATTATTCAAGGCAATCGGCGAACCGCAAACGTCCGAAGTCTTGGTTATTCAGATGTGTTTTGCTTATCGAAAGACGATCTAGCCGAAACTTTGGAGGATTACCCCGAGGCTAAAAAAATTTTGTTGGAGAGAGGCAAAGAAATTTTGAAAAAGGATAACTTGTTAGACGAAGAAATATACCATAAAGCCGAGGAGTTTCAAAAAGAAGGAGGTATGCTAAACTAATTTAATTTGACAACAATTTTAATCGAAATATATGACATATTAATAATTATTCCTAACGCCCTCATTGTAACTTCAGGGACCGCTCAAGAAAGACTGATGGATTTGGAAAAGAAATTAGATTCGCTGCAAACCAAATTCGCCCGATTGCTGGCCGAGTTCACAAACAGTCAATACAAACTTAAGCGCAGAATTACGGCATTGGAGAGTCGGCAAGGGACGAGCTTAGCATCGAAAGATGGGACACCAATGTTTGATCAATCATTGAGTTTAGAAGAAGACCCTGAGAGTAAAGGTGTTGACCGTAATTGTGTAAAAATCCCAGAAAAAAATTTAAGGAAGAGTTACGGATCAATGCCTGACATTGCCAAGGGAGATAAATGACAACCCAGGAAGGGGTTTTATTCATCTTTAAAATTAAATTTCGTACGCCACCAGTGACATATGTCCTCTAATAAATTATTATACTCATGAATTATTTTTATAACACCAACAACCAGAGCTGGGAAAGCCTTTTTTGGCTTAACTCATGTTTATGTTTTTCAAAAAATTTTGTGACAGATTAAAATATTCGACTATAAATAGATACAAAATATAAGCAAAAAATTTTATTCTAAATATTTTCTTGGTTAAAACTAGCACCCTAATTTTTTCTTAATTTCCAAAAATAAAAAAATGAGTTTTGCCCAAAAATGAGTTTTTTTTCAGCTCTGCCTACAACTGGCCTTATTTATAAATTTATCACAATTGCAATTGTTGAGGAATAAGGAAATTAGTTAATTTTTGTCGATTAAACCAACGATGTGCCATATTAAGGCTCATATCTTAAAAAAAAACTGCATATTGTTATCTTGTCGCAAGTGGTGAAAGCCATAAAATTTCTTTTAATTTTTTTCCAACTGCCATAATTTAATATTCGGTTGTTCAGTGCATATGGTTGATGGGACAAGGCATTAAAAAAAATTAAATATTTGAAAGTTTCATTCAAATAATTCCGCACCTTGAATTACCTACGCCAGGTTTCTACATCAGGCATCTTAATTAGCTTACCAAGTATAGAAAAATACTTTAATATAGCTACCATAAAAAATTTATTTTTAAAACTTAGGACTGGTGATTTTTAAGAACCGAAATATATTCTCGATGCAACCGTGGTCAAAAGTATTTTCAAATAGCTTATCAGCTGTTTAGATTTTTGGTTCTATCTTCGCACGACTTTTAAAATAGTATAATAGTAAAGTTCCACTTTAGACAAATATTTTTAAAAAACAAATAATTGCATCATAAACTAAGAGCGCGTTCAGAGTTATGTTAATTTTCCGAAAAATTTTAAAATACAAAAAAAACTGGTTGAATTTTTTTTACGTCAAAATTTAAAAAAAAACATGAAAAGATTTTTATATAATGATATAACTTTGACACAAAATGTAACTTCTAAATACGATCAATGCATGCATCAGGTTAAAAATTGGATAACAATTTTTATACTTTTAGAAGTAAAAAATTTCAGAATTTTCAAAATCAATCAAAAAAATTAATGAACTCTAAACGCGCTCTAATTAAATGCATCACAAAATAAAACAAATATTTCTCATGCTTATATCTTTAAATCGATGTTTAACATTGTTATAATTTCAATTGCCATCGTATTTTACTCTTTTTTGAAGTAAAATTTTTGATTTTTAAAAGGAGGATAAAATTTTTGTAGATCTGTGTAGGCATTTATTTTTATGAGAATGACTGGGGTATGAGGACAAATATTTTGAAAGTTCAATTGATATTCTCTTTAAAAACGAATGCCCGTGATGGCATTAACCTATTGGGAAAAGCTTGATTTTATATGCGATTAAGGGGCTATGCTATATTTAAGCATTAATAATAAACTGCTGACTACCTGTAAAGCACCCTCTAGGTTATTAGTCTACCAATTTACAGTTAAAAAACTGAATTGATAAAAGAAAAAAAAATGTTGTTAAAACGAATGTCACTTTTTTTATTTGGGTTTTAACTTTCGTGATAGAATGTAATTGTTTTCAATCACTTGTGTTAACCTACACTTGATTTTAGAATTCAAGAATTACTTGACTAAAAGCTTTGGTATATAACAGGTAGCGTTTTTATTTTTGTTATAATGTATAATTTAAAGTTCACCGGACCCCCTCACATTTTAAAACTAAGGCCCAACCTGGCTAAATTAGTCGCCCCCCCCCCTTCAACGGCCTGCCCAAACTAAGTTTTTGTGCGTCGGCCCAGTATTACAAACGTAGCTTGAAATATTATTTTGCAAGCTATAACTTGCTATAAAATTTTTAATATAAGGGCACGTGCAAAGTGAGTTTTTATGTTTCGTAAAATTTTCAAAATTTTGAAAAAATATATTTTGTTATGAAACGCAAATTTTTAAAAAGTTGGAAATTTAGTTTATGCACATAAATGGCTCTTTCTGAAATAAATTTTAAACAATTTTGAGAAAAATAAAATTTCCAAAATTTTTAGAATTTTCAAAATTTTATCAAAATAAAAACTCACTTTGCACGTTGCCCTAAGTAAAATAAGACTCTTTTTTTATGTGCGAATTTTTCTATTTTTGTCCTTAACAATCGCTATATGCAATAATAAGATAGAAAAAATTGGCAGCTAGGCTCTAAAATAATTTATCTATTTCAGGCTGGGCACTCTCAGGCGAGCAATGGGCCAGGCAGATTTTATGCTCGAATTTTATAGAAAACTAAAGGTTTAATTCATTCAAAATTACGTTCTTGGCGTCATGTAAAAATTAGGCTAATTTTAGAGTAAGGGCAAGCTTTATAAATATGCTAACCCGTTACATAAATGGGAAACGGTATAGTGTTTTGGAAATACCATGTAAAAGTCGTTTTTTAGCTTGATTGGCTGCAACTAGTGGAAAAAAAAGTTTTGGAGAAAAAAAAACCGAGCGCGTTTAAACATTAAGTTGGCTAGCGTAAAAAAATTTATTTGTTGGGCATAATCTAAAACGGCTAAATCCCATAACTCTCATTTTTTGAAATTAGCCATTAAAATGTTTTTTATAAAAAAATTTTTTTTTACAATTTTGAAATTAGTAATAGCCGCCCATTATTAATATATAGACATTTGTATGATGTCTAATTGTCAAAAAAAAATATTAAAATTTAGAGAATTACATATATGAAGCTTCACAACATCAAAAATAGTATATTTTAAATATACCATGTTAAAGTTATGTGCAAATTTAAAATTAAAAAAATTTAAGTCCATAATTCCAATTTTGGTTAAGGGTTCAGTCAAAATTAGGGTATATGTAAACCTTTATAACCGTGGGGCTATTCCCTTTTTATAAAGATATGATTATAGAACACATAGAATATCTTAGCGGGTATATAAAGTCAAGCACTCATGTGGCCATTGAACTAAGATTGGGTTCTCAAATCTGCAACATTTTCTTCGAGAATTTTTGTAATTTTAGGTTATAGCTTAAACTTTATTTGAAATAATTTTTATGTTTTTTTATTTAAATAAATTAAATGTTTGGAAAAGAATATACTTTTTTTCGAAAAAATTTTGATAAAAAGTTATGTGTGTTGCGACATGTATCTTTTCATTCATTTAAAATTTAAGGCAAATTTTTTTATTAATTTTTAAATATTTTGTTAAAAATTAACGTATATACATTACTAACAATTGTATGAATAAATTGGGATATATTCTTCTCTTACTAAAAAACAATGTAACCATTTTTAACTGTCCAGGGTTAATGTAAAGCCATCAAATTTCCAAAAAATTTATGTAAAAAAAAGGTCAAATTATGTATCTTTATAACCGTGGGTGTACTGAAAGATTAAACAATATGTATATTTTTATTTATAAATAAACCATATTTAAAAAAAACAAAGTAACCTTTAGAATTTATTTTTTTTATTTACGCTAAATTAATAACAAAAACTGTGTCTGCTTTAATTATTTTGCAAATTAAAAAGATAAATTATAAATTAGCCCGCGATTAGTTATGAGGGGTCCATATGGACCCCAGCAATTGAATTTTAAATATCTTTACAAATATTATATATAATGGGCTGAATTTTTATGACTTTTTTCTTAATTATATAATAAACAAAACTAGTAGATTTTGTCTAAGTCTAAAAACAAATTTGGTTAAAAAATTAGAAATTCTATTGCTGTCCGTATGAGCCCCACACGCTTAATTTTAATGTTAAAGCCATAAAATTGCCTCAATATAAATTTAAATTTAAAAAATTGCAACTTTTGCATATTAAATGTGTTTAATAATGATAAGAATTTCTTTTCTTTATAGATCATCTAGTTTTTAAGGGAAATAATAGCCAAAAATAATTTATTATTATATTTTTTTATCATTAAATTGTTCTCCCCTACTTAAACATCAATAATGTTGATAAACTTATTTTATTCACAAAATTTATTTGATGTATTATAGAAAAATAAATAACTTTTTTAGGTTTTTTTTTTACTTTGTGTCAAATAAAATTCTTAATATTCTGTAACAATAATAAACAATTAATAGCTTTAACACTTTTAAAGCATTTGCGTTACATTTACCTACCATTCACGGGATAAACGCGAGGTAACTTACTAATAGCGGCATTAATGTAAATGCCTTACTTCATAAAACAATTATAATTTTATATTAATAATCATTAAATATTTAAATGGACATTTAAGATAAATTGTAATAACTGAACAGATTGCTTATTTTATTAATCAATTATATAAAAATTTAACTAATATTATACATATATTAATTAATATATTTTAATATATTCATTGGTTAAATTTTCTTTTAAATATATTTTATGTATAAAATTAGATTGCCATGCCAAGGTCTTATTTTATTTTTATTAAAATGAGCATTGGCTGTGGCAAATACTAGTTTTAATATTGAAACACATGATCGATTTATTGCAAAAGAATTTTGGAGATTTAAAGTCGTATTTGTAAAATAAAATATCACTGGAAATTTTCATAACTATCTCGCAGATCTATCTTCTATCTCATGTAAGCTTGTTATTTTTATCCCTAAAATATTTTAATTTTTTTTTGTTTATTTATTTTAAAACGAAATGATTATTATATATAATACAAGCTTTACTTAAATAATTGTATTTCTTATATTAAACTTTTACATATTAGTGTTAAGCTTAATATATAACCTATTTAATTATTACAAAACGATTTCTTTTAATTTTTATACTGTGGGCTTCTTATTTTTTTAATCAATAAAGATGCAAAGATTAATAAATATATGAAATATTATGTAAACATAAATGACTTTCTGTTTAGTACAAATTTAATATACATTTATTTCTTTATAGCTATGGGCATTAATTATATTTAAAAAAACATAATATGGCTTGCTTTAAAATTTAGTTTAGAGAAATTAACATTAATTTTCTTGTAGTTTTATAAGTATTATTATTTTGTCATTAGGTATAATTTAATAAAATATGGCCAGTTTGCAAGTTATGACCATTATTTTTTATCAATATTAAATTTGACTACTTTGTTTATATAATTTTTTACAGATGATTTGGTTATTTTTCACATGTTGGAAATTTCCTTTAATTTGTGTTTTGAATTATATTATAAATTTTAAAAATTAGTTAAATAATCATTTTGAATTTGTGATTGTGTCACTACAGCCACCCAAAAATTAAAAACACATTTTAAAATGCCAGTTTTAATCTATGATAAGGTTCTATATAAGGGCACTATTTTTCAAAAAAAAATATTGGTCCAATGCTAATTTTTTTTAATCGTTAGAATTTTTAAGAGCCATGTAAAATGATTATTAACTTTTTTTTTCTATATTTATATATATTTATCATGTTTTCTAAATATAATTGAAGCAATTAATCCAAGTTAGAAAATGTTGTAAAAACAATGTTTAATAATTTTTGATCAAAACTCTTATATTTTTAATTAGAATCTTTAAATTTGTAAAAACGAGTGAAGTCTTTATTTCAACAAATACATGCACATCATAATCGTTGATTTAAGCTAGATTCTGTATGTTGACATAACAGGTAGCTTAAAAAATTTTATTTGGAGGGAAATTATTGTTAGCTGTTTGCCATAACAAATGCCATCATTATATGGATATGATTTTGCCCCCCAAAAAAAGATTTAATATGATTATAAACTAGATGCACCAAAAAAATCCTTGTTTATGTTTGTAATTAAAAATTAAGTGAATTGGCGCCATTTTAATTTTTTTAATCATTCTCCGTCTCTAATCTGAATGCAGCCTTTAGGCAGGTCCGGTTCCTCTCGACTTCTTTAAGCAAACGATTGCCAAGCGTCTGAAATAATATTTTAATTTTAAACCAGTTTCACTACTGACTATAATCACATGAGCCGCTCCCAAGCATTGCTCGGATTTTCAATATGGGCAGATTAGCCCTGCGACGAGGGCCATTTGGAGAAATTTTTAACAATATATAGGCTGTTCATATTTATTTGATGTTATGCTTTTTTGCAATTTTAAATAAACGCCTTAATATTCTTGCCCACCTATACTTGTATCCAAATTTCTGCTACCCCTCCCCCCTCACTCCTTACTGTAACGCCATTTTAAAAAGAATTATTGGATTTTTCTCCTTTCAGTCGTACCCCCCAGCCCTCCTTTATAGACGATCCCATATGTTTTTTGAAAGCCAGTATAAATATGTTCCAATATTGTACCCCGTTTCTTTGTTCTCTGCTCCATCCAAATTTACATACGACACCCTCTCAATAATCGCCAAATTCGTTTTGTACCTCAACTTTTTTTTAACCTTCTAATTAAATATTTAATTAATAAAAACTTATAAAAGCTTTAAAATATTTGCCTTGTGTTCAAGTATTTTACTTGTATTACTATTAATAATTTTTATGGGTAGAAATTTCTAAGCAGTCTGCCGATGTTTTAACCGCCTTTCAACTTTTTAATTATTTTTTTTTGATTTGAAATAATTAGCGTTACCCCTATTAGATGGTTGAATATTTATAACTGCCTGATCCGACTAATTTTTATCTAATTTACGTGAAGTTAAATTAATAATATCAATACTTATTTAATTTTTAAAAAATTCAACATGATTTGAGGTTAGTAAAAGTTTAAAAACTCCTAATTTGAACAATTATTTTATAAGCTCGGCCCGAATGTCGAATTCCTCGGCTAACTCTATTAAACTGGTATATGGGAAATATTGGTAGAAAATAGTCTTTATATTTTTTTACGAATGGTATCCCTTTTTCTAATACCTGAATTATGCATGAAAAAATGTATGTTTGATCACATGATATACTAGAGGTACCATTTTTTTGAAGCCGATATTTTCATTTCATATAAGACTGAAGCGTATGAATTTCAATTGGAAACAAGGGGAAAAGCTTGAAGTCCCCACCCTTTTCTTATTTTATTTTAAAGAAGTCCCCGAAAATAATCGCCCTGCTTTCTGGATATTTTTATTAAATCATTTCAAAATACCGCATTCTTTTTAAATAGGTTTTTTTTACAATGTTTTTTCTTTTTACAATTTTATTGGCGAAGATGGTTTTTTGTAATGCACCTGACATGACAATAAAACTTATTTGGCAATTTTTGCATAATGAACATAAATATTGTTCCCCGCGCCTTCACGGCCATGTAAATTTCGCTACTCAAGCGACAAATATTCCCCAGGGACTTTCATTTGCTTTTAACCAATGCATATGTAAGACACTTGTAGTCCTTTTTATTTCCAGCGTTTTTTTATTAACACGTTACCTTATTAAGAAGACATGTTCAGGTTCACTTTTAGTGGTTTGGCAGCATCCTAAAAGATTAGGGCGCTTTTAATGTTTCATTTTTATAGATATTTTTAAAATTTAATTTTTCTGTAAAGTTTTAAGGAGTGACAAATTTTTGTTAATTCGTATTAGGGGCTCGTTTATCCATTTTTTGGGATTAAGGTTTTCTAAAAAATAATACTAATTCAATGTCAAAAATTTTTTTAAGTAAAATTTTTAAATGAAATATGTTAAAATCAGCCATGTTTATAGGTTAAATAATATATTAATAAGATTCGAAATACATTAGAGCAACTGATCTTGGTTCAAAAAAAAATATTTTAAATTTTATTAGTTAATTATTTCGTCCAAATTTTCTAAAAATTAACTTTAAACGCGCCCTATTTCTAAATAACCTCATTGAACGTGATCTTATATTAAATGTAAAATAGACATTTTTCTGTTACCGACGCCCATCTTTTATATTTTAGAAAATTAATTGTTACGCCTCTACCTACTTTTAATATATTTTGCTAAAAGTATGTTACTTATGCCGTAAATAATAATAGGTTTTTGAACATTTAAAAGATTTTATATGTCTTTGACAACTTATCCTAACGGCTTTTGCTCAGGCTGTATTACCGGAATCTCAAAGCGCATTTTCTATTGTTTTACTATAATTTGCTTTGCTAAACCTTGCTTTAAACACATTTCTTAAAAGTATTTTAATTGTCATTACAAGCGGACAATTAAAATTTTTTTTGGTTAAATAAAGAAATGTTTTTTTATAAATTTGAGCTATATATCAACTTATTTCGCCTTCACGCCGCGTTTTTACATTGAAATTTTATATGAATTTTATTATTTTCAGGGCGTCTAACCAGAACGCGGGCGGTCCGGGACAAACTGTGCCTGGTGGACAGTTCGCTGGCAGTAAGCGGCTACAACAAACACAGGCTCAAGTTGATGAGGTTCATTAGTGGATTATTTATAATGATTCATTCATTTATATTAGAAAAATATTATTTTCTATTTTCTTCATTCATTTAAATTATTGTGTAAAAATAATAAATTTAATATATGATTTCAGGATATTATTAGTTTTACCTACAATAAAATAAAGAATCGCTCACGACAAATTATTGAATACTTTAAGAATCGCGCACGATAACTAGATTGTTTAAATTGATTATTTTTAGATCATTATCTTAAAAAATTTTAATTATAACAGCAAATATATTTATTTAAATACAAAAAATATTGGGGGGGGGGGGGGAGGGGGGGAGGAGTTTGTTTTTTATTTTAATTAAGAACATTTTTTGGAGATAAAGATAAATCCATAATTATTTTTATATTGTTATTCACTAATACTATGAAACTTATTAATTTATCGGCTACGCTGATTTCGCCCATAACAATTAGTTGTGGTTGATTATGTCTTACCAATTCCATTCGTGGACAAATAAAATATTAGATTAGTATTTATTTTGATATTTTATTTAATTTACAATAATAATGTTATAGGTAGTCGATATAATGCGTGTAAACGTAGACAAAGTGCTAGAACGCGACCAAAAATTATCCGAACTTGATAATAGGGCAGGTTAACATTTGATGGGTTTTAATTAATATATGTTGTAGGGTAGCGATTATAGCATTATGCTCTAGGGCATGAGATGATTTAACAAAGTTTAAAAACTAAAGTTTTCTATCTAATTCTGCCAAAAATGCTATAAAATATAGGTTTCTATTTTGTAATTTGCCTTTATTTTTGGAAATTTTACATCAAATTAGCTAAATATACCTTTAAATTTCCGAAATAATCAAATAAAATACCTGGTTTAAAACATATTATTAATAAAATTTATTTTACTCTAATTCATGTGCAAAATGCGACCAACGCCCTATGGCAGCTATTGCCCAAACATATAAACCCTATTATTATTTTTCAATATATTAACTTTGTTTTTAATTTCTCTCATCACCTTTTTCTTAACATAGATGCACTCCAACAAGGTGCCTCACAATTCGAAACCAATGCCGGAAAACTTAAACGAAAGTATTGGTGGAAAAATTGCAAAGTTTAAGATTCGTTAAATTGTTGTAATTTTTTTGTATTGGCATTATTTAATTAATTATATTATTATTTATCTTATTAATTTTTATTATATATTTTAGGCTATGTTATTATAGTTTTTTCGTCATTTTTAGATTTTGTTAATAATTTAAAACTAATTTTATAAGTCAAAAATAATTGCGGTATTTTATTATACAATTAAATATGATATTAATCTTATAGTTTTCTATTTATGTTTCATATATTTTAGATGATGGCTATACTCGCTGGGATTATTATTACAATTGTTATCATTATTATCGGTAATTTTAACATTTTTATTGAAATTTATACTTGCGTTATTTTTAATACCTGAAATAATATAGAATTACAGCGAAAGGCGTCTGCTCTAGGCCATAAATTTGCCGTATTTTACCATTTTTTTTGAAATTAATAAATTATTATGTTTACCTTTTTAAGGCTTAGTTATTAATACACATTTTAGAAACACTAGCTAATGCCTGGGTTTGGCAGATTAATTATTTGGTTATGTGGCCTGTTTTCGGAAACATTTGAAAAATTTTGTTTTAATAGCTTAAAGAGAGTATTAAAAAATTGGACATTTTTTATTTTTTGAGGTATGTCTCGAAATGTTTACAGAGAAATTCAAAAACGCCATATTCACCACAAATTTTCAACCCAAAGACTTCTTAATCAAAAAATTGGCGTTTTGGGGTCACCAAATTTTTTGATCATATATTACAATATTAAAATAACTAAAATTACTAGTTAATTATCATTTAACTTCGATTTCATTACAAAGAAATGATGATAATTTTTTGGCTGATTTTCTTATGCCCTAGAGGTTCTTTGGAATATCAATTGATTTATGACCTTACTACTATTTTCATATGCTGTTTAAATTGATGCTATTTAAGTTGTGGTTATAATTTATATTTAATCTAGTGTGGGCCACGTCAAAATAAAGTCAATTTCAAAGATATTTAGCCTTGCAAATTTCTTTTTATCCATTAAAGTATAATTGATGTCATGTACCTCTGTCGTCTAACTTTTTTAATTATTTCTCAAACGCATTAAATTTTTTCACAGCTGTATAATTTTATCTTTGACAAATTTGTTATTGGTTAAGTTTATATATATAACACAGGTCAACAAATATTAATGGCACAACCGTGAATATTATGAAAATAGGAAAAAAAATATCCCCATGATGGCCTTATTTCACATATATATTTCGTTTTTAGTTTCTTGCCTTGGCTCCTTACATCCGTCCTTATCAAAAAACGGCTTTTTTGACCAAATTGACAGATCAAAAATACCACAAAAAGAAAAAATTTGAAAACTTTTTTTTTCATATAAAAATCTCTTGTAACTTATATTTATCATATCATGAGAAATATAAATTTTTAGTATATCAAGCTCTTACATCAGCATTTAGATAATACAAAAAATTTCGCGTCCAAACTTGAATACGACACGATATATTTTCCGTTTTAATAAAGTTTTTTTTGAAGTTTGAATTTAAAGTTTAGCTGTTGTAAATATGCAATAAACAAATTTCAAATTATTTTAGTTTTTGGAATCTTTTTTGTTTTTTTGGCATTTTTTCTAAAATTTTAAATGTTTATAGTTGACTAACAAAGTTTGATTTAAAAAAACGGTAAAGGGATTTGAAAATCAATAAGAAGGCAAATTTGATCTCCGTAGTTAGTTCATAGCTCTCAAAAATTTGTTGACCTGTGTAATTAATATAAATCAATTTCGTAATTAATAAAATACAAATTCGTTATTAAGATTTTGGAGTTTGTAGATAATGAATACCTATTCTTCTATAAAAAAAGGCCTATTTCGTTATTAATAAACTTAGGGTTTAGAAGTTCTTGGAATTTGATATATTGTAAATTGATTTAATCTTCCTGGAAAAAGAGCCATGTGTAATAGCTTAATTTTTGATTTAAGATGTCTTGAAATTTATGAATATCTTAGGTGTTTTATGGCGTTTGGGTTTGCCCCTTTTTTCATAAATCCTGATTACGGTAATTTTCAATAATTATTCTAACACTTTGACATAAAAAAGTGTTTTCTTTATGTCACCTTTGCATCTTATGCTAGGTTTTACCTAAAACTATAAAAGATTGACCTAATTGATAGGTTAAAGTAAGGCGTGATATATTTGGAAAAATATCCCCTAATGTTCCTTGATGACTTTAAGAAATTATACAGCTCCCGGTATTAAAATTGTGAAGGATTCTCCAATTTTAACATTAAAAATGTATTTTGAATGCTTTTGCCATAAAATTTTGTTAACTCACCTGGCTTATTAAACAACTCGTCGACAATGTCTAAAAATTATGATGGATGGCCCCGCCCGCGGTTAAAAAAAACCTTGGTCATCTATTTTATGTTTAATGATTTATTCTGTTAAAATATATTTTTGATTTTGTTGGCAAAATGAACCTAACAATTTGATAATACCGTAATCAGATATGTTAAAGAGGTTAACCAAATATTGCCATAAACAGACATCCGAAAATTGTAATTAAGTTGTGGGCATTTTTTGAAAATAAAAAGTTATGCGTTTGTACATGGCTAGATTAGATCAGCATACAACAGGCCAAATTCCAAATAACTTTTTAAAACTCCAAATTTTATATCGAGTTATGGTTAGTCATATTGTTTTGAGTAGTTAACCATTTAGGAATTTCTCAAATTCTGCAAACATTATTACTTTAAATAATAACCCCAGCCTCATGTTTATAAAATACGTAATTATGTATAAATTACGAATTGAAAAAATAACGAGAATAGTGTTTATAACAAATTCGTGAAAAATGAAATTGGCCTTAACAAGATAGGCTTTTATTAATAGCGAAATAGGTGTCTGCGAAACTGCAAAATCTTATTAACAAATTCGTAATTTATTTATTACGAAATTGTTTTTTATTTATTATGAACATAAACTTTACTAATAACGAAAATTTTTGTTAATGACAAAACATAGAAACATCTGTATGTTCGTTCTATCTATACATTTTAATAAAATTGCAAATTTAATACTATGTTTAAGTACATATAACTAGAAAGGTTTTTTATGACACAAGGGGTTCCATACACGTTTGGGGCTTTGCCAAACATAGCAATGAATATTGCCAACTTTTGCTTGCAAGCAGGAGACTTACTTAGGCTTAGGGCCACTATAGCAGGTCACGTAGAATTTTAATAATGATTGCACATGTTTGCTATTATCCGAAAAAAAGACGCATATGCACGGATATGACCCAAACCTTCTGCATTTCTGACAGGGATGTTTTAACCGAAATAATATTTTTTTTCTTTTGTTAATTACATTTCTTGTATTTATATATTTTAGTTTGGTCAACCACAGGCAACAAAGAAAAATGATGAGAAATTTTACTTTAATATTAAACGAGGTCCTCGTAAATTTATTTTCATAAATTCGCACGATTGACACCTTACTCAACGCCATATATTTATTTATATAATACAATATTCCTTTTGAGCACACATTTATTTAAAAAGTTAGTTCCAATTTATCCGCAATTTTTTTAATGCAAGTGAGTCAACATTAATTAAAATTGGCCAGGAACGTTTATAAAATTATATTTAAGGGCACGTGCAAAGTGGGTTTTTAATTTCGTGAAATTTTAAAAATTCTGAAAATTTTGAAAATTTTATTTTTTTCAATATTTTTTAAAAAAAATTTTATTTCAGAAAAATCATTTTATGCGCATATACTAAATTTGGCAACTTTTTAAAAATTTGCGTTTTATTTCAAAAAAAATATTTTCAAAATTTTGAAAATTTCACGAAAATAAAAACTCACTTTGCACGTGCCCTAATGTAAATATTTAATTACAATTCTTTTTAATATGGTCCGTTTCTTACTTAAACTAGTTCTTGCCTTTTTATGTTCTAATTTTTGCAATTGTCTAAATAAATTTTTTTCTGGCATAATATTTTTTTATTTTTTGCAAAATGTTATGTTTAAACGCTTTTTAATCTAAAGAGTTTAAATTTAAAATTAAAGCTATATTTTACCCCCCATCTATTTAAACAATTAATTTATTGGTTTATAATGTAGATAAAAGTAAAGAGTTGTAAGTCTTGTACATTTATGTTTCGATTGTTTTTTGTAATATGCTAAATGGACCAAATTCATTTTATTAGCTATATAAATATATAACCCCAAATACGTCGTTTTTGCTCTTTGAGTGAATGTATTTTTTTTAGCTAAATAAACCAACCGAATAATTGCTTTTTTTTATCTTAGTGTTTTTTGCCTATACAACTTATTATTGGAATCTAAATTTTTTTTATAATACAGAATTTTTGTTATTAACAAATTATTATTTATTTTATTTGCTTAATAATATTTAGGTAATTGAACGTTGTTCGATATAATTTAAATTTAAATTATTAGTAAGATGAAATCATCTATATATATATTTAAAATTCATAAACCTTTTTAATCGCTTTAGATTTCTCAAGCCTAAGGGTAAGGCGATTTGCATTGATTTTGCAGTAAGATTAAGGGCACTTCGCCTTTTTTGTAAGAATATTTGCAAAACTTTTATTTGTTTATTTTTACTTTTATTTGGATGTTAATATATATTACCACACTTGCAAACTTCTATGTATATAATATTATCAAAACTTTTAATATGTTTATAGGATCGATCACGCATATTTAATGTACAAGATAAAAATCAGCCTTTGGTTGTTGCTAGCCCTACCCTCTACACATAATAGACCATGGCTATGCCTGCTAATCTAATTAATTTATTTATTGAAAAATGATCTTTTAGATGTTTAGAAATTTTGTCATCAACGCTTTGGAGGGCTACATTTTACAAGCTCTTAAATATGTGGTTGACAATATTTTGACTAGAAAAATTTAGGGTAAAGTATGCGTATTTCTGTGATCTTAGAAAACATTTTTATCCTTAATTAGGTTTAAAAATTCAAATGAAAAGAGTAAGGCACAAAAACCCTTCGCATTGTTTTAAATAAAAGTTCTTTTCTTGATTTAAAAATTCAAGTTTCTTGACAAAATGTCCATTGATATTGTAAAGTAAGATTTTTTTCAATATATTATTGATATGTAAGATATGGAACTTTATTCAAGTATGGCTGCAGCTAGGGAACAAAAAAGTTTTGAAAAAAAAATCAGTATTGTTCAATTTTGCCCCAAGCACACACATTTTGAGCCCCAAAGATTTTAGTACGCTTTTGCCGCCCTGGCAGACAAATTTTAAAAATAGAGTATTAAAATTTAAAACCTAAAATCGGGTTTTAAGTAACTTTTATATATTTTTAAGAAAAAAATTTTTTAGCTCAAATTTTTTAATTTTGCCCTGTGAGCTAAATTGGTCTACCGGGGCAAAACTAAATTTACTAAAAATAGCAGGTTTCTTGCACTTTTGATAAACCTAAAACCTGGGGGTTTTAAGTAATTTTTAGACATTTTTATGAAAAAATTTTTGGGGCTTAAAATTTTTCAATTTTGCCTAGGAGCTAAATTGCCCTGGGGCAAACAAATTCTAAAAATATGAGTTTTTATGCAATTTTTAAAACCAAAATCGGGTTTTAAGGGGGTAACTTCTATTAAATTTTTAAGAAAAAAAAAATTTTTGGGGCTCAAAATTTTTTAATTTTGCCCCAGAGCTAAATTTGTTCCGGTGCTGCCCCGGGGCAAACAAATTTTAAAAATAGCGAGTTTTATGCACTTTTGAATATATAAACGTCGGTGCTTTCCATTGGGGCAAATGATTTTTAAAAATTTAGAACGTAATATTGCCCCGGTGCTTCTCTGGAACCGTGGCAATAAAAAATATGCACATGGTGCATTTTTTCTATGTCTGGAAAAAATTGAACGGATTTAAATAACATTAAGGTGGCTAGTGTAAAAAATTTGAGAAATTTAAATTTGTTAGGCATCCTAAATCGACTAAAAAAACATTAATTCTAGTTTTTTGATATTAGTCGTTAAATTTTTTTTTACAATTTTGAAATTAGTATTAGCCGCAGCCCATTATACAACATTCAGTAAACGTTTATAGGTTTATGTTTTTGCTAACAAGCCTATATATTTTTTCCGTTTGCATTAGCCATGGCCCACCGGACCTTGTACCATATAAATTTGGCAAAATCGACTGATATTGCCACCTCGATATTCCTTAGGAAAAAATTGTTAACTTTTTTTTAATATTGATTTAAAGAAAAAAAAATTTTTGACATTGAAACGTAATGATCCCCACGATGGCCTTACCTCATATTTTATTTAACTTTCCCCTTCGGCTATTTTGCTACTTACATTTAAAATGGCCATTTATGACCAAATTGCCGGATTTTTACATTTATACTGATTGCATCTATCCATTGGGTTGGATCAGATATGTGTTTTTAGTTTAGAGGGAAAATGTTAGGCTAAAAAAAATTCAAAACTAGGGTTAGGTTTTAATTAGTGTGGGTTTAGATAATGGTTAGTTGATCAAATTATTTACTGAATTTTGCATTTAAGAAGAATTAATAACGGTTGAAGAATTGCGGGGGTAGGTGTACGCATCAGGACCCCTCTTGGTACGCTAATAAAAACTATTATGGAAGAACATAGAATTATATGATTTGACAAACATAATTGATCATGTAAGATTTTTACAAACCCCTATAACTCAAATCTTAATTTTCCAAATAATTATGTTATTAGACTTAGTTCATATTTTAATGACCAGTTTTATTTATTAGGGTATAGGATGCGTTCAGACTCATTTTATTTGAAATTTTTTGAAATATAATTTTTAAAACTTTTCTTTCAGAAAAATTATATAAGAACGCGTTCAGACTTATTTCATTTTTTTGAAAAAATTTCAAAGTTTTCAAAATTTTAAAATTTTACCTTGTGACATTATTTTAACGAAAAGTTGCCAATCTTTGTTAATAGCATTCAAATAGTCTTTTTGAAAGAAAATTATTTTTTTATAAATTTAAAACTTATAAAATGGTAAATGAATAAAGTCTGAACGCCTAAAATCAAATAAATATGCAACTTTTTGTTAAAATGCGAATGTCAAAAAGTAAAATTTAAAAAAAAATTAAATGAGTATGAAAGCAGCTATTTAATTTTAGGAAACAATTACAAAATTTAATTAGCCATATATCATATTTTGTAATATATTTTACCACGTGCTGAAGTTTATATCGACTCCACAGTACCACTCGTAATTTATAGCACATTGATATCTACTATAGGACAAGTGGCGATTATCACGAGCAGCTGAAACAAAACATGATTATTTTTTTTATCGTAATCCTTCTGCATTTTAGCACAGATGCCAAAGAATTATTTTCTATTGAGGGGTCTGTTTTGATGACTTTAGATAAATATCCTAATGATTGGAAGCATAGAACTAAAATTATTTTGGAGTCAGATGATCACATGGGTTTTTTGAAGTAAAATTTTTAATCTAAATTTAGGGAGGATGGGAGTTTTGTTGTAAGTAATTTATCACCTGGTTCTTATGTCTTGGAGGTTGTAAATCCTGATATTACCTTTGAACAGATAAGGGTGGATATTAGTAAAAATGGGAAAATACGTGGCAGGAGAGTAATATATTAATTTTGTTCTAATATATTATAATTTAAGTCAATTATAATTTTATATGCAGGTTAACAATTTACAACCAAATTTGGTTTCTTCAGTTGCCTATCCACTCAAATTGAAATCTCTTTTTTTGACACAGTATTTTCAAGCAAGAGAAAAAATGAGGATAACAGATTTTTTGCTGAATCCAATGGTTTTTATTTCAATATAATTACTTTTACTAGCCTTATATTTTATTTCATTGTAGGCATAATTTTAATCTGTTTATTACATTTTGTCAAATTAGCAAAAATTATACAATAATAAAATTACAGGTACAAAATATTGAGCTTTAAATTTTTTAGTAAATATATAAAAAAAGGTTGTCTAATATATTTAATTGCTGATAAAAAATTATTTATTTTTTAATTTATACAATTTTACTCTATAAATCTCCTTTTTTCTTCCAAATTCATTAAATTTTAATCAAAAAAGTTTATTGGACTATAAGTTTTTAAGTTAATATATATTAGAGGTTTAAACATATTTTGTTCTAATTTGTAACATATATTTTTATAATGAAAAAAAAATTTTTTAAAGTTATTAAGCTCTTACATTAACATTTAGATAATGGAGAACAATTGGCATTCCAACCTAAATAGGACATTTATTATTGGGTTTTAATGAAATAATTATTTCAATCTTGAATACCAGTTTGTATATAAAAAAATCAATTTATTTTTGTTTATGAATTTTTTTTTTGATATTTTTTCCCAAATTTTTAATGTTTATAGCTGGCTTACAAAGTTTGATTAGAAAAAATTGAAAATTTTGGGAAAAATAAAAAAAAATTAAAAAAAAATATTGGAAAAAAATATATATTCAAAACAGCTAAATTTCAATCAAATTATTTTTATTAACCTAAAATTGGGATACCTATCCTGTACAACCTAAATTTTGCTGCAAGAGCTTGGTGGACTCAATTTTTTTATGAGATAAAAAATAAGTTACAATATATTTTAGTGAAAAAAATTATAATTTTTTTAGGGTACTTTCCGGGTTGCAAAGTTTGTAAATTTGCTCATATTTGACCATTTTTTTGATATATGCCTAAGAATACGGCTGAAGGGTAGAGAAACTTCAGAAAACTAAAAATAGTCCATAATGTGATTATTTCATTTCAGTGTCATAATTATCTTTCACACATTAATTTTGTCAACTTGTTATATTATTATACCTAATATTAATGACAAAGGTATATTGCCAACACAGAAAAATGTTTTAATGGGAAATATTAAACTTAGATAGTTATATTTAAAAAAGGTTGAACTTTGTTTAATAAAACTGGTTGGCTCAAATTTTATGTCAAAATATTACTTGAGACAATATACAAAACAATGTTAATTTTTTATACCCTGAAATTTTTCTATATATTTTTAGCTAGGAGCATGATAAAAATATCACGACATAAGGCTTATAGATAAACAATACTCGCATTTAAATGTTCCCAAAACAAAAGCTGGCTAATTTGCTATTATAATTAAATTGCTTTTTTTGCATTACGTGAATTTACCAAGTTTAATATGTATTTAAGAAACAAGTATTATAGAAAAATTTATAATTAAAAAATAAATTTTAATTGCAAAACTAAATTCAAGTTTTTTTTATTATTTTGAATTAAAATTAAATTTCACAGCATTAATTAATTTTTGAATCTGGCTATTTCTTGTGTTGTGTGCATTGTCATATACAAATTTTTTATAGGTATTAATGATGGTGTTGCCTTTATTGGTTATCATGGTCATACCAAAGCTAATGAACTCTATGGATATTGATCCCGCTAAAGTTACAATGAAATATATTTATTTTTCTATATGATTATATATTGATTTTTGGTTTATCCATAATTTATGCTTTGTATAGGAATTGCAGTCTGCCAATGCAGCTTTAAGCAGTACGACTGGTGCCACAAACCAGCAATATGATGTACCCGATTTGTCAGAGATGATGACTAACGCGTTTCATTCATTAACAGGCGGGCAACGTTCTTCTAGTCATCTTCATAGCAATCCACATTCAGGTTTGCAAATATTTTTTTAGGCTACGGTAAACCTTACATTTTATACTAAAAATATTCACCGTAATTTTACATTAAACTTAATTGTGAAACAACATAGATAGATAAAATTAAAAATTCTTCTTTATGGGCCATCGATAAATTTTTTTTGACAGCTACTAAATGACATAAGATTTGTAAATGCAGTTTTATGCAAGCTTGGGAAAAGTGTGGGCCAATGGGGGAAAAATAAACTTTTTATCTCGGCTAAAAGAAATGGAAAAAGCCCTTTGTATTTTTAAATGGTAAAAATCCCTTTCCAAAACAAAAGGGGGAAAAAAGACATTGAAATGAGCTATCCATTTTGCTTGTTCTTATTTCTGGGTTTAGAAAATCTCTTGACATTCATTTTTTGAAATGTTCTTACAAATCTTGTAAAAATATGCCTTGAGCGACACGCTCGTTGTTAAATTAAATCCCACAATACTTAATATAATTGATTTAATATTTATATTGTGTTTTATTACGATAAAATTTATATATGATTTATAATTTTTAGCAATAATTAGATTTAGTTTTTTAGGTATATCATACATATTAAAATTAATTGTTTAGTTAATCAGGGCACAAAAGCCCGCTAGTTTAAACTGGGCCGATTTTTCAATATGGCTATTGTTAGTCAGGCAGGATTAAGAACAATGTGATTAAGGGTAGTGTTATTTAATTAATGTCTTTAAATTAAAAATTTATAGCTTTTTATTATAAATATTGTATTTGTAATAGGGCCTGGCCGGGTCAGAAATTAAAAACAATTTCGGGCCGGACAAGAACAAATGGTCAACCGCGCAGGTTCAAAACATATATTGGGCGGAGTTGTTTTATTGTGCCCTTCTTAAATTGATATTTAATATTAGTCATTATGTTCTAGGACAATATTTGATCAAATAATCTCTCATGTAGTCAGGTTTGACTTGACAAATAGGCCAAAATTGGTAATAATTTTGAACTTTTTATAAGCGTACATATGCAATTTTTAAAAGAATTTAATATATTTTTAAAAAATTACATTGTTTTTGTAACCATAAAGTCTTTTAATTTTTGAAAAAATTGGGCTTTTTAGGAAGGACCCATAATTTAATAGGCGTGGTTTTATGTGCATCTGATCTATATGGAAAATAAAATTTTAAATTTAAAAACAATTGTAATTGGACGTCTTCTCATTATATTTATCATATCATTTTTAAATGTTCGACTATAATAGCATCTTCTCCCGGAGCCGCAGCCACATATGCAATTAAACAAGTGACTCATCATCACACACCCGCCTCGCTGCCCTCACCCAGTCCCACATCGCGACATCTTAATACACCCTCTTCGGATCAAAGAAGCACATCAGCCAGCAAACGGAAAAATCATTAGATATAAAATTTATAAAAATTACAATTTTTATAATATCATTTTAATATCAGAAAACACTATTAACAATGTTGCCACGCTTAATTTAAAACCCTTAAACTTGTATTCTATTTTAACAAATAAATATTTTATATCGATTACACTGGACAACAAAAAAAAATAAACGATTTTACAGAGTTTTGTAAAGAATTTTCTTGCGATAACCCTCCCGTTTAGTTTTTTCCCTAATGCCTCAAATTATTTCTAAACTGCGTCCAAAGTTTACAAAGAAATTCACAAAATTTCTTTAACTATTAACCAGAATATCTATTAACATATTTAGATGTGTTATAAAAAACACACCTAAAAAAGATTATAACTTAAAATTATAAGCAATTTACTTTTAAGTTAATTAGGATAAAAAAAACGGATTTTATGACGTAATTGAGCAAAAACTATAGTTGCCATAAATGATGCCTAAGGTCGATCAAATTTTGTTGTCCAGTGTTAATTATTGTATCGTACTTATGTGTCTCCAATTCCTTAAACTGATGCGGAGTAATAAACATTGCTATTGTAAAGTGTAAATTTATTATTTTTAAACAATTTTTAGGCCCGACCCTCCCACCTTTTTAATAAGGCCCAGGTTTTTTGACTTTAAATTTAAACCCGACGTCATAGATAATGAGGTAATTTTAGCCCGTCTGGTCCATTATTATAATAAATAAATAATGAAAAATTATCGAATAACACCGGGCAACAAAAAAAAACATAAACGATTTTTACAGAGTTTTGAAGAGAATTTTCTTGCGATAACGATCCCGGGTTTAGTTTTTTTCCCAATACCTCCAAATATTTCTAAACTGCGTCCAAAGTTCAGAAAAAAAATTCACAAATTTCTTAAACTATTTTTTTTTCAAAAAATCTATTGGCATATTCAGATTCCTTATTAAAAACTTATCTAAAAAAAGGTTATAGCTTAAATTAGCAATTTACTTTAGGATCAAAAAACGGATTTTATGACAAAAACCACTAATTTTATTTAAAATAAAAAAATAAAAAAAATTAAATATTATAAAAAAATTTAAACGCCTTACGTTAATAAAGAATCCCTATTCTAAATATATTTTTAAAATTTAGTTACTACTCATAAGGTTTATGATATAGAAGCCCAAAATAGAAAAATCTCATTGACACCGAATAACTAAAAATTTAAGGCATTGGCTGAAATTTTAATTTCAAATTCGTAATTAGCACCAATAACTTGACCAAAAACGACAGTTGCCATAAATGATGCTTAAGGTCATCCAAATTTTGTTGCCCAATGTAATTTGTGCTTAAAAATGACTTCAAAAATAAGTAGTGTGAAACAGTAAATTTTTTTTCATACATTGTGTAACGCTCATTAAGCATTAGCCCAAGAAGCGCGCAAAAATGTAAGAATATTTGGAAACTTTTGGATATATTTATGTTTTTAGATACTCTTGAAATAGAATGTCTTGTGCCAAACTTATTGACAATTTAAATTTATGTAGTTTTCTTTTGTAATATTTATTCATAAATTATATAATTTTACTATCATATGCTTTGTAAATTTTAATCACTTTATTGCCAAATCTTCATTGTTATTTTTGATTCCTGATAAAAAGATTAAAAATTTTTATTTCACTCTCCAACGTTTGAGCCCGCGAACCAAAATTTTTGATTTTGACAGATTTTACGCTAAGAACCTTAAAACTATTTATTTTGCTCCCTTTGTTATTTTTCCAAACCTCTACTTCAGCTAAATAGGGTATCTCCTATGACGACATTCAATATAGGTACATAACTACCATTATACAATATATTAGACGGTATGTTTTCAAATGCTTTATATAGTGAATAATCATATAAATAGGCTAATAACAGTGCAATTACTATTCAGCAGTGTGAAATGAATACCAACAATGAATATGTAGCGGTGCATTGCACTTTTTACAAAATTTTCTTATATGTTTGCCACAATATGAGCATCTTCGTTGATCACATTTTGCATTTTATGGCCACTGTTTTCTCTTTAAGCGAATCTCTAACAAAACATTTCGTTTGGATATGATTGAGGAAATATTTTTGCGCTGAGTTCCATGATTAGATAAATAAATTTAAATTAATGCCCTTTGGAATTGGCAATAAGTTTATGACCCATGTTGTTTCGATAAAATCAATGCATTATGTCAAGCAACATCCAGACTAAAGGCAACCAAGCAAACCACTTTTTCCCCTGAATACTATTCAAAGGAATGATAGATTTTCATCTCGGTCTACACCCCATAGATGGTTGTATTTTCGAATAACTTCTGGGCAATCCACTTGTATCCGTACCTTTTTTCCATCGACTTTACCAATTCTAATAAACCTTCACCGGTTCGAGAAAATAATTGTTGAAAGAAATTGTAACAATATTTTGTCAAACAGCAATGTTATTTGTTGTAGCAAAAATTTCTCCAGGACTTCCTTTTTTCATTAACTTAAGATCTTTTAATGGACGATTGCCGATTCGATTATTTTGAATTGTGCCGGTTCCACCAGTACTTAGCGCCTTAACTTCATTCAAAAGTTCAAAGCTTGTAAAGAAATTATCAAAATAAATTGTATGGACCTGACCCTCACTGGGCAACCGTGGCGAATCTAAAACAACAGCTCCTATTAATCCATATTCATTTTATAATTTTTGACGACTCATTACTTGGATTTAAAGTATTTTTAAATATGTTTTGATGAGTATACCAAGTTAGCCTTATATTAATGATTGAAGGTGTTGTATCATAAAATTTTTTTAAGTTTAATATTAGTCTGTAGAAATCTGCTTGGTAAATGGTTAATTTCTGTCTTCATCACCAGACTTCACCTCAGTCAACTCACCATCTAAGGGTGGCAGGATTATAACTTGATAATATTTCAAGAATTTCATATAGTTTCAAATTAATATAAAAAATAGGAGATTCTGCCCAGTGTCCCCTACAAGGGACTCTTTGTTATAAAAGTAGAAATTTAAAAAATTATAGTGGTCAAATTTTTTTAATTATAATATTGTGATAAAGTTCCTGGCATATTTAAATACAAATATATTAACATAAAATACCTTTCAGTACTCATATTTTGTAATTAAGTTTATGAATAGAATGCTAAGAATTTTTGATAGCAGTTATTATATCAAATCGGGGGCCATATAATATAAAATGTATTGGATCGAAAAAAGAACAGATGGTAATCATTTCATATAAAAAAATAGCCCAATATAAATTTGCGTGGTTGTAGAGCCTAGTGAAAAGCGTCCCCTTTAGGGACGCTGGGCGTTGGAGGGTTATGCGACTGCATGGTTAAAGAAAAAGTTACACCACAGGGGTGGATATGTGCTTACCTCATTTAAAACTATACAAATTCTCTATCTGAGGTAGCGGGATAAAATATAAGATAGTTAACTTCTTTAAATATTTCTTAAATATTTAAGATGTATGCTTAACAATAAAAAAAATGTAAGTCTCTACCTCAGATACATAATTTTGTATATGAATATTAAAATGGGGAAGATTTGCATTATTGACAAGTCTACAAAAATTTATTATATGCGAATGCTTATCTACATACTTATTTTATATCTAACATTTTTCCGTGCATCAGTAACGGGCCTTTTTTTAATATTTTTTCATAAATTTTGTATGTTTAGAGCTGGTTTACAAATTTTAGAATATATGGTATACGGATATGAAAAACAAATCTCAAGGAAAGTATGATTTCATAAATAATTTATATATCAATTCGTCGAATGGGTTATTTCAAAATTTTGGTGATATTTATATATAAAAAATGAACCTAATAAGTAAAATTAGCTTTAGACTAAATTTATTTATAAATTAGAAGTAATATAGGGTATAAGGTCCCTCATGATCGGTCCCGATGAAAACCATTTAGCCTCATGAATAAAAATAATATTTAACCCGCGATTAGCACTAGCACATTTTAAATTTTGAATTTCTTTAAAAATATTAATTATTATTGGCTATATTTTTGTGACTTTTTTTAAAATATATAAACAAATAGTTTATAAAATCTGGTCTAAATATAATAACAAAATTCATTTAGAACTTAAATATTCTGTCCGTATGGACCCCACGTGGTCAATTTCAATATTGAAAATTATGATATTGCCTCAAAGAAAATTAAAATTACAAAATTGCTACTTTATTTTTTTAGGTTTTTTTTCATAATAATTTTACTTATTCATACAAAATGTTTGTATTGTAGAATTATAATATTATTATTCTCTATATGTAATATCTAGTTTTTAAGGTGAGAGTAAGTCAAATATAATTTTTTATTTCTTAATATTTTTTTTAATAGATAGACCTAAAAACGATTTAATTATAATATTGATAAATTGAGTTGTTAGACAAGATTAATTTATTGGAATATAAAAAATTGAAAAATTCCCATTTTTTAGATTTTCTAGTTAGTATTAAATAATAATTACGCTATAAATTAATGATAGCTTATGTTAGTTTATAATTAAATAGCACGTTTTTTTAATTAATTAAAATTAAGTTAATAGCTTAAAAATTATTTAAGTCATAGAGGTATAAAATCGGGGTAAATTCGCGTTACAATTTCTCACCCTAGCATTCGCGGATAAATGTTCATTCTCAATATTTTTATTTGATATGTGTAAGTAAAATGAATGAATTTTGTAATTATAAAATACTATACATTTTTTACTTTAGAGGGTGAATGACATTAATTAATGAGTTAAGAAATGACACTGCATAATGGTCTATATATTCCATTTTCCGATTTATTTTAGATTTCGGCTATTATTTAGGTATATAACGAAAAAATAGCCATCTAGACAGATTTTGCGACCTCGAGAACACCCTAAAGAGTAAAAATTGAAGAAGTATTTTTATAATAATCGGCTCAGATAGCTCAGTGGCAAACCTTCTGCCTTAGACGCAGGAGGTTGTGAGTTCAAATCCGTGCACAGTAGCTTTTTTCTTCGGAAAAATAGCATACATGTGCAACCACTTTAAAGCTTCTGAGTAGCCTGCTTAGGCAGTAGGTCTTAAACGATATGTCTAAAATAAGAGCCTAGGCTAAAAACCTAGGTGCCGGCGTGCGTGCAAATCTTACTATTTAACCCGTCGTATTAATTGCTTTGCTAGGGTTGAAGAGTCAAAGCCCTAACGGGTATGGCACTTCTAAGTGGGGAAAGGTATGTGGGGAAACCTCAAACCAATTGTTTTTTTTTGTATTTTTATAATAAAGCCTTTGTAAATATATTTTATTTCAAATAATGAGAAATTAGATTATAAGATTAATCTTTTCATCAACATTTATGTTATAAAGAATATTTGGCATCCCAAACTATATACAGATAAAATAGATTTAAAAAAATAGCTGTTTTTAATATATAACTTATTTTAATATTTTTTTGTTTTTTAAACCTTTTTTGTTTTTTTTCCATTTTTTCAAAATTTTTTAATGTTTATAACTGGCTTACAAAGTTTAATTAGAAAACTTAACGGATATTTCCTGCGATGGCAGATCTGGTTCATGAAGTTTGCTCATGATTCGCATAAATTTTGATGAGCTGTGTAACTCCCTCCCCCTTCCCCGGTTACGCTTCTAATTTGTATGGTGTTTTTCGGTTATAAAACACACAGAGTTTATCTGAACGAATTAGAGTAAGTGTATTTAAGTTCTATAGTTAACCATATTTAAAGCCATAGAACCATTAATAATGTAACAAAAGTTAAAAAAAAGAAACTAAAACCAAAAAGAAACAAAACAGAAAAATATTGAAAAAATTCTTTTTATTAGAACAGAAATTGTTAATATCAAACTAATCTTTATATTAAAATCGCTAAGATATCGTGTATAGATTTGAGCGCCAAATATTCTGTATAACCTAAATGCTAATTAGCTTGATATACTTAAAAATTACATTTCTCATTATTTGAGATAAAAAAATATAAGTCACAAGTGATTTTAAAATGCTAAAAAAATGGAGTAAGTTTTTTTCTTCAGTTAATATCGAAGTCGCAAAATTCGTATTGGTTAAAATGACCATATTTTTTATATATATCTAAGAAAATACTTAAGCGAAAAAAAATTACTAAAACATGTATGGGATCAGGCTATCATGAGTTGCACCGGTGTCAAAATTTCGATTGAAATTGATATTTGTCGACCTGTGTAATTTCAAAGCAAAAAATGTATAGACTGCAATTTAAATTTTTTTCTTTGGGCCTGGCATAAATTAAAAAATGTGTTGAGTTGGCCTAACCCTAATATCAAGACCTGGTAGGCAGCATTTATTAATGATATTGAGCCAAAAGGTCAAATCTTGCCAATTAACAACTTCTCCTTGCAGACTTCTCCGTTAATTAAAATACAGACCAACCCATTTTATTGTAAATATGCTCTGTTGTCACCACGCATATATAAGAAGTATAAAAGAATATTTTAAAGCTAAAAGATTTTGACAAAATATAACATAATTGAATACCATGCTTACAAATATGAATTTAATATATCTTTAATTGCGGTTGAGGTAATTTTACTTAAATCTTTATAATTATAATATTTATGATTTAAAAATTATAGAAAAATTTGGGGCATGTTTTTAGAGCCACTTAATTTTTTGCCCCTTCGGAGCCTTCTTTTAGTATCATTTTTCTATATTCATAGGTCCCTTTCTTCCCGTTTGAAGTTGGGGTCTCTAAGGACCCTGTAGTGTTCACTGATTAAAATATTAAATTTAGCAATGGAGAGATTGCAAACCAGGTTTACCACCCCTCCCCTCTTTTGAATTTTTTAGCTGCTTCTCTAATGGTTGGTATTATTTTTTTAATTTCTATGGCCCAAATTATTAATCAGGCAGCTATCATAATTTGGTTGTGTAATTGCACTGACCACAAAATATGCAAAAAATGTGTCTTAATATTCTGGTTTTTTTAATAAAATAAATTAGACATTTTAAAATTTAAATAATTGTATAGGCTTTTTCCCCTTTATTTAAAAATATTTTGTATACAAAAATTTAATACAATAGATCAACGCTAGTAACAGATTTGTAGTTTTTAAAAATTAAATAAATTTCTTAGGGCGCGTTCAGACTCGTTTTATTTTTTTAAAAATTTTGAATTTTTTGAAATATATTTTTTTTTCAGAATTTTGTAAAAACCTTTAAATGCTAATAAAATTGGTGACTTTTTGTAGAAAGAGTTTAACGTCAAAAGGTAAATTTTGAATTTAAAAAAAAATGAAATGAGTTGGAACGCGCCCTTAGGCATGCCAATGACATACATGCATAAAGACATGTGAAATTTAATTTTTTAACATTGTTTGAGTGTTTTGACGTAAATTATAGATGCATCGAATCTATTTAAATTATACTATATTATTAGGAAAAACAAGATGTGCATTTTTTTACGATCCTTTGTTCATTAATATTATTCTGCGTTCAAAAATTTATAATACAGGCACATTATATCTTGCTAACAAGCCATGCAATCAGCTTCCATACAATTTCCCTCTAATTAATTGCAAATATTGCTCACAACCTAAACAAGCCCTTGAGGTTAAAGAAAAGGAGAAATCATTTGCTGATGAAATTGAGCCTGAATCTAAAATTGAATTGACTATTAAGGCCCTTAAAGAAGAGAAGAAAAAATTGTTGGAGCCTGACAAATTTAAACCTATTGAAATCTCATCCAAATCTTCCTTGCCATTGACACTTCCATCTGAAGAGCCACAAGAGGTGATAATTAAACCCCCAAAACCTCTAGCAATACGCATATGGGAGAAGGTTAAGCATGAAGCTTTGCATTATTATCATGGCTTTAGGTTGTTGGGTATAGAAATTAAGGTTTCTTCAGGCTTACTGTGGCAAGTTTTAAATGGTCACACATTAACAAGAAGAGAAAGAAAACAAGTAGTATTTAGTTTTTATTCAATGCTCACATATTGTTTAACAATATGATTTTTGCCTAGTTTCTTAGAACAGTATCAGACTTATTTAGACTTGTGCCATTTTTGGTATTCATAATTGTCCCTTTCATGGAATTTTTACTACCTGTTGCATTAAAACTATTCCCAAACATGTTGCCTAGTACTTTTAACCAAAATCCTTCTCAGGTTAAATTTTATAATATGACATTCATTTATATTCTTTATTAGATATGCAATAAATAATTATTATATAAATTTTAATTTATGTTATATTTATATTACAGGATAAACTTCAAAAACAACTGAAGGCAAGATTAGAAATGGCAAAATTTTTGCAAGAAACCATAAAAGAAACAGCCTTGCAATATAAAGATGATGCCAAACATGGGACTGAGAACGTAAACTCATTTGTTGAGTTTATGGAAAAGGTTGTATAAATTTATTTATTATAATCTCTTTTATTTTATTAACTATAAGTTTTTATTAGAAGTTTGTTATGCATGAATATTTGACTTGCTATTAATAAAAATGTATATCCAAGAGCTCTCTTATTATGCTATCTCACAGGTAAGAAAAGGTGATATCTCTCCAACAAATGAAGACATTATAAAATTTTCCCGATTATTTGAAGATGAGTTTACGCTTGATACTCTAAATAGGGATCAACTTGTAGCCATGTGCAAGCTTTTGCAACTCAAACCTATTGGTTTTATTTAATTTGTTTTACTATGCTTTTTTTTAACACTAGTGGCAAAATTTATAAGCTTGTAAAATGAAAATAGTTTTTTACATGATGTTACTTGCAACTTTTTTGTTAATGAATTTGCAACAGGTAACAATTACTTGCTCACCTTTCAACTTAACACTGCCCTACGTTCACTCAAGCAAGATGACTTGGTAATTTTGAGTGTTTTTATTTTACTAACATCTGCTTAGGTCAAAATATAAATAATAAAATTTAACATTTTAATGTATTTTATGTTATAAAATAAAATAAAGTTAAATAATGTTAATTATTTTAATTAATAGTTGAAATAATTATTTTTTTGTAAATTATTGAAGCTATACCGTCTAACCTTGCAAATTTAATTAATCTATAATTTGTATGCGATATAATGACATTGAAATATTTGACCTCTCTAAGCAAAATTAAAAGAGATATATTTTTTCTTGTAAATTTTTTTAAATAAAAATTATTTGGTCGATCTCAATTTTCGTTTATTAATACGTAGTTAATTCGCAAAGAGGGTGGCGTGGATAATCTTAGTGTCACTGAGCTCCAAGCAGCTTGTCGGGCGCGTGGAATGCGCGCCTTGGGACTGCCTGAAGACCGCCTTAAAGCGCAACTTAACCAGTGGCTGCAGCTGCATTTGGATCACGACATACCAGCCTCTTTGCTCCTCCTTTCCCGTACAATGATACTCACAACAGAAGAAAGTTTGCATATAACAATATGTTTAGTTATTTAGAATCAGTTTTGGTGCACTTCACATTAAGTCATATAACAAGCTGAGTTTAAAACAAATCTAGTATCTCCTTTAAACCTATTACATTATTAATAGATAAAATTTATAAACCAATCTAATATTATAGAAAAAGATGCAATTAGCAAACAAGCTGTAGTTTCACCGATCATTGAACGCTTAATACCCAGTGCAAAAGATTTGATTACACCAGATAAGGCATTGGAGGAAAAAACCGATATATTGAAAAAGACTATTGCTGCCCTGCCCAAAGCTGCGGTAACTTTAATATATTGCATTCACATTGAATAGAATGTCTTGTTAAATTAATTTTTTATCATTTTTAACATATATTTATTTAAAAAACATTAACAATAAACTTTTTTTTCGAATTTACCAAATGAATGAAGTTTTAATGTGATTATTAAAATTATTAGATTTATGGTTAATTTTTGCTACTAATTTATATGTATTTTATCAGTTTATTGTCGACCTGAATTATTTGGATCATTAAAAATATATTTTGTTTTTTTTACAAACACATTAATTAAAATTAAAGTAGTTGCTAAGAAATATTTTGTCTGCAGGAGGAACAAGCCAGGCTCCGTGCAGCTGAAATTGAAGGCATCCGCGTCGATCCCAAAATGATGGCTGACGTGATTAAGAAAGAAGCTGATGCTATCAAGCAGGAGAAAGAAGAAAAGGCCAAAGAACATAAACTTGAGGAAGGGAAACAAAAAGTGTCGGAACCACTTGCTATTACTGATAAAGTTTTAGTTATTTTTAAATGCGTATATTTAACTTTAAAAGTTAAAAAAACTAGTTAAATTTATAAAAGTTAATATAAATTTTTTGTTTAAAGGATTTTGAATATTTATTAGCTTTATGGATTTGAGTTTTTATATTTATCAATAAACATTTTTAAGTTACACTTAGATTGCTTAAATGTGAATTTGCCTAATATGTGTAATTTTTATTCATTTATATTAAATTTGTATAACAAATAAATTTTGATTCTCTGCTATATTGATTTTGATCATTATATATAGGAGGAACTAATTGACAAGGCAGGAGTTATTAAAGATAAAGCCAAAACAAGTACCGTATTTCTTTATTTTGCTATTTTATACAATTTTAATTTGTTTGGAACAGCGTTTATTAATTAATTCAATATCTATGCTTTACATTAATTCTATTTGATATTTAAAAGTTGCTGACATGCCCGTCGTATCTAAAACAAAACTTAAGGAAAAACTCGAGAAAGTTTCACCCGCGATTCAAACTATTACAAGTATAAAAATCAGTTTATAAAATTATCATATAGTATTATATTTTAAGGAAAAACATATTTAAAACACGAGATATAACAACAAATTGACACAACTTATGATAAAAAAATTTGTGTGGCAAGGGTTATTATAAAAATTAAGTTGCTAGTGTCCCCGACAGTTTGGTAAACATATTTTTGGTTGGTTGGATGATAATGCCTTTTTATGAAATTCAATACTTTGTTATTTAGAGGTCTTATTTACGTAAAAAAAAGGTATATAAGTATGACAAAACCTTTGTATTAGACTTGCACTTTGATGTGACGCTTTGCCGGACAATTATACAACAGCCTTATGTTTTTAGATGTCTGCATGATTATAACTTGTTAAGTGCTATGATTATTATGGCTTACAGGCAAAAGTACTTTTTTTGATCTGATACTAGACTTAACACTCAAACTAGTTTAAACCTAACCTTCAAATAACTTAAGTTTAACACTTCCATAACACTAAGGTAACCTTAAACTAGCACACACCTATTCCAAATCTAATGGATAAATAAAGTATTTAAAAAAAGCATGGTTTGTGCATATTTTGACTCGCGATATGAATCTGGCCTTTATCAAAGGCAAGCCTGTTGATCAATTTTGATCGTTTTTTAAAATTTGCGTATGTTTTTCCAGGTACTCCAACCCTGCCACCTTCGATAGACGAGAAAATTAGCGCCGCCGAGCTAAAACACATTGCGGAAGCTGTAGAGAAAATAACGGATGCCAAGATAGATGTAGCCGCCAAAGAGTTGAAAGAAGCAAAGGAGATGGTCAAAGACATAAAGGAGGAACTTCAGGAGTATAAAGAGGTTACAAACATTTCCCTCTTTGTAGATATATTTATATCTACTATACAAATACATTATAAATCCCACAGCGTACTTTCAATATAATTTTTAAAATTATTTTTTTTTGAAAATTTTCATTTAACTTTGAGTTTTTTTCTTATAATTATTTTTTAGGATATCGAGGAAGCTAAAACCTTAGTAGAAGAAATTAAAGGTAGCACGGAAGAGGTGTCGGAAAGCAAATCGGCTATTAGACTTGCTAAAAGTGTTAACAAAATGCTAGGCAAAGCTGATAAATTGGTAGAAAAACTCGAGACTGAAGGAAAGAAGCTAAAAGAATCAGGTGAAAAATTGTTGGAACAAACTACGTTACCCCCCGATAGACAAACGCCCTCAATCCCCACGTCACGTCACGATGCTACAAAGCCTTCGAGTATCATTAATATACTTTTGTTTTTTTTATTGTATCAGTCAACAAATACAAAGGTCCTCTAAATCCGTAAACTTATAATACAGGTCAACAAATTTTTGAGAGTTATGAGCTTCATACGGAGATCAAACCTGCCATCTTAGGGATTTTCAAATCCGTTTACCGTTTTTTCTAATCAAACTTAGTTAGAGCTATAAACATTGAAAATTTTAGAAAAAATGCCAAAAAAACAAAAAAGATTTAAAAACAAAAATAAATTGAAATTTTATTTTTGCATATTTACAACAGCTAAACTGTTAAATTCAAACTTCAAATAAAACTTTTATTAAAAACCGATAATATATCGTGTCGTATTTAAGTTTGGACGCAAAATATTTTGTATTATTTAAATGTAAAATATTTATTTCTCATTATTTGATATGATATATAAGTTACAAGGGATTGTTATATGAAAAAAGATTCTTAAATTTTTTTATGGTATTCTCGATCTGTAAATTTGGTCATAAAAGGCCATATTTTTGATATAGACGGATGTGGAGCCAAGGCTGGAAGAAACTTAGCAAAATGAATTATATATATGAGGTAAGGCCATCATGGAATATATTCTTTTATATTTTCAAAAAAATTCACGGTTGTGCCATTGATATTTGTTGACCTTAATAAATACATATTAGCAGTAAATTGGTAAAAAAAGATTTTCCTAAAGATTATATTTAAAACATTTTTTTAAATGTGAAAATTAAAATACTTAAAAGCATAATTATTAAAAAAATTTAGTAATTATAGTTTTTAATTATAAAAAAAATGTTTTTTATTATATTTTTTAGTCTTAAAATTTCACTTTGTTATTTTGGCTTTATAATGTTTAAAATACACACCGAAAAAATATGTGAAAAATAGATGGATAGGAAACTAAAATAGGTGGCAAAAATGAAAGGTCGAAAACTAAGACACAAACTTTGGTCAAAAACACCAGGGCAATAACAAAACCTTTAATTTTTTTAATATTTAAATTATTTGATTTAATATATTTTTGTCAAATTTTGTAAATACACATTGATGAAAAAATGTCAAAAAAATAGATCTAAAAAATTAAAAAAAAAATTGTTTTAATTAAATAATCAAAATGTAAATTTTAAGCTCAAAATTATATTTTTACTTCAGTTGCATTTAGATTTAGACGCTATTTTGTATAACTAAGTGGATGATGGAGTTTGTTACTAAATTCATTATACGAATTAAAAATAAAGGTTACAATTAATTGCACAGGTTACCGAAAATCAATGATTAATAACCGAAAAATGTCAATCTTCATCGAAATAATTTATATGATGGCCTCATTTCATATGTTTTATTCATTTTCCGAAATCTGCTCAGGCTGGTTTGCTAGATAAAAAAAGGCCAAATTTACTTTTCGACCTCGAGAAAATTTACAAAAAACATTCTTTTCATATAGAAATCACCAAAACTTCTATTTTCAAATAAGATTTTTTAATTATCGCTCATACATTATTATTTAAGTTTTACAGTAGGGGGCACCCCAACCTTCATGACACGATATTATATGTTTAAAATAAAAATTTCGCTTCAAGTTTGAGTTTAACAGTTCAGCTGTTTTATATAAAAAAATTGTTTTTTTAACATTTTGTCAACAATCACTGTTTTTAGCTGCCTTGCAGCTTGATTAGAAAAACTGTAATTGTATTTATAAATACCTAAGATGGCAGGTCTGGTCTCTCAAGTCAGCTCATAACTTTTAAAATAATTACGAGTTGTGTATAGAAAAAAAATTATCTAATTTTTTTTTACTATTTCTAAGTTTGCTAATTCGACTTGCCCGAAGGTAATAGACCATGTCCCGATTAAAAAAAAATGAGGTCCTAATGTAGATTAGGTCACCAGTTTTCACAAATTGTTTTGTAGACCTTTATATATAATACTTTTGAAATATTGTCAACTTATTGAAATAGGAGTATGTAGCACTACTTTTCGTTCAATAATTTATTTAAAAAATTGGGTTTGAATGAGTAAAGTTTTACTCTTGAAAACTCATATGTAATTTTTAAAATAACCAAATTTGTTATCTTTATTAAAAATTTAATAATTTATCTATATCCTACATTAGGTGCAACCTCACAATCTACGGATAGCGGAATTAGGAAGCACCATGACGCTCAGATTAATAATTTCATAGAAGAGTAACTTTTGTTTATCAATTTTATCCATGCAAAAATGGTACAAAATTTTTGAGAATCATTATGTATTTCGCAGAATAAATTCAATTTTGAACTAAATACTATATGACGCCGACTTAATATATATTTGAAGTCATATATGTTTAATTCTTTAGGTTTCTACTTATTTTGTTAAATTTAATTGTAATTTATTTTGATTGTTAAATTTCAAAACTGGTTACTTAGATGGACCAAAAAAGATGTTATCTTCATTAGTTTTGTACTAACCTATAGTAAAATATCAAATTTTTTTTAGGACGATATAGTTAAAAAAATAAATCTTTACCAATAACGATGTGTAAAAATATTCATTGAATTTAATGATTACTATAGCAATATGATTGGAACCTCCGAACTTGTGCAAGCCATTAAGAAGTCAACTCACCTTCCTATTGATGATGCACGTTTAACCAAATTAGCTCAATTGTTTGACGAGGACAAGGATGGGAAAGTTAACATGGAACATGTGTTGGAAGTTTGACACTTTTTATAGCTCTGAATTAATAACTTTATCTTCTGTTTTTTTATATATAATTCAAATCAATTATAATTAAATGTAATTTTATGTAAGCGGTTTAACTATTTTTTTGGGTTGTATTGAAAAAAAATTATTGTTAAATATGTTTAATGTTAAAATTACACTGGTCGACAAATAACAACTTTATGTCGGCGACCAATTATAAACATATATATTTTGATAGTGTTTTTTGAGTACATTCCGAATATCTTTTCCGTTTTTTTTGAATAGGTCTAATTTTTTACCTAGATGGGTTTAAAAGTACCAAAAACCTCAATATGTCCTATATTTATAGGCACTTTTCGTGCCTTTAAAATAAAAATAAATAATAGAAAAATATATTTTACTATTGAAAAACTCTTATATTGTTATATAACTTTTTTAGAATTTACTTATTTCATTTACTTTTTTAAATATTTGATTTTAAAAAACTCAAAATTTCCAAAAAATACGCGTCTGAAAGTCTGTGCTTCAAAATTTTATATATTAAAAAAGGGGCTACTAAATACACTACACTACATCAAGCAAGATATGTAAGTGTGAAGGATTGGCATATAATGCCAGTATTAGTAGCAGCGCGTACTAAGCCACATTAGTACCCCTTTTTTAACATATAATATTTTGAAGCACAGAACTACATCAAGATATGTAAGTAAGTGAAGGGCCGGCAGATAATGTCAGTATTAGTAGCAGCACGCACTACAATCTTTAAGAGTTTAGTAGCCCCTTTTTTAATATATAAAATTTTGAAGCACAGACTTTCAGACGCGTATTTTTTGGAAATTTTGAGTTTTTTAAAATCAAATATTTAAAAAAGTAAATGAGATAAGTAAATTCTAAAAAAGTTATATAACAATATAAGAGTTTTTCAATAGTAAAATATATTTTTCTATTATTTATTTTTATTTTAAAGGCACGAAAAGTGCCTATAAATATAGGACATATTGAGGTTTTTGGTAGTTTTAAACCCATCTAGGTAAAAAATTAGACCTATTCAAAAAAAACGGAAAAGATATTTGGAATGTGCTCAAAAAACTCTTTCAAAATATATATGTTTAAAATTGGTCGCCATTTTTTGTCGACCTGTGTTATTAATTCTATATAATAGAATCGTAGTTTTTTGCATATTAAAATTTCTTTCTCTGCTTTACTTTTGTTGTTATACAATCAATTAACTCACGCATGAACTTTTCTTTACAATATAGCAATAAAAAATATATCTTAACAAACTTTTCAAATTTTTATTTAATAGGCGATCGATATAATTGCACGGGAAAATGTGAATTTGGATATGAAGCAAATTAGGGACATTGTCAAAATGCTGAAATCGGAAGACAAATTGGAAGAACAGGAAAAAACAAAACCGGAAATTAAGGGGTCTTAACAAGTCTAAAGAAATTATTTTAATATATATTTACTGGACGCAATAAAGCAAATTATTCAATATTCCCTTATAGTGTTTTTACGATATAATTTTTTTAGTTATACTTTTGATAATTTATTTGCCTGTTTGCATTGAACACTGCCGCACACCATTTAAACTCTGGGCATAAATATTTTACTTACAATTTTGCAAATTTTATTTATATTGATAATTGTTGAATCGAGTTTAATATTTGTCATTATTTTATAGTCAAAACCATAAAACTTACATGGACACTTAGTCATATGCAATTATACATATTGATTTAATTGTATTACATTCAATAAATGCACCAAACAAATGCAGTATTTAAAAAAACAGGGCTATTGATTTACTGAAAATAATATTTAATATCAAGTTACCTCTTATTTTAAGGCTGAACCTAATGCTCGCACTTCAACCGGGCTATCGTGTATCTCGATTAGTATTCGATTCTAGTTTATATTGTCTTTTAGTTGATCAACCGAATGATGATTTTATTAGACAGGTCAACAAATATCAATGTCAAAAACGTGAATTTTATGAAAACATAAAAGAATGCATCCCCATGATGGCCTAATCTCGTATGTATTTTTCGTTTTTCTTAGTTTCTTCCGTCGCGTCCAAACTTAAATACAACACGATATATTATCGGTTTTAAATGAAAATATTATTTGAAGTTTGAATTTAAAAGTTTAACAATTGTGAATATGCAAAAATAAAGTTTCAAGTTATTTTTGTTTTTAAGCCTTTGGTTTTTTGACCTTTTTTCTAAAATTTCCAATGTTTATAAATGACTAACTAAGTTTGATTAGAAAAAACGGTAAACGGATTTGATATTCTCTAAGATGGCAGGTTTGATCTATGTTGTTAACTCATAACTCTCAAAAAATTGTTGACCTGTGTTATTCCTTAAAATATTGGTAAATTAGCTGTTGTAACACAGGTCAACAAATATCAACGACACAACTGTTTTTATGAAAATATGAAAGAATTATTCCCCATGATATTACTATCTCATATATGTATTTCGTTTTTCTTAGTTTCTTCCAGCCTTGTCTCCTTACATCCGTCCTTATCGAAAAAATGGCCTTTTTTGACCAAATTTACAGATTGAAAATACCCTAAAAAGAAAAAATTTAAGAAATATTTTTTTTATATAAAAATCCTTTGTAATTTATATTTATTATCATCTCAAATAATGAGAAATAAATTTTTTTAGTATATCAAGCTCTTACATCAGCATTTAGATAATACAAAAAATTTCGCGTCCAACCTTAAATACGACACGATATATTATTGTTTTTTAATAAAAGTTTTACTTGAAGTTTGACTTTAACCGTTTAGTTGTTGTAAATATGCCAAAAAAAATTTTTAGTTTATTTTTGTTTTTGAAACTTTCTTGTTTTTTGGTATTTTTTCTAAAATTTTTAATGTTTATAGCTGACTAACTAAGTTTGATAAGAAAAAACAGTAAACGGATTTGAAAATCTCTAAGATGGCAGGTTTGATCTCCGTAGTTAATAACTCTCAAAAATTTGTTGACCTGTGTTTTGAGAGTTATGAGCTAACCAATGACCAGATTTGCCATCTTAGGGATTTTTAAATCCGTTTAATTTTTTTTAATCAACTTTTTAAGCCAGCTATGAACAATTGTTTAAAAAAAGTGGAAAAAAAACAAAAAATTATTAAGATATTATATATATAATCATTAGACTAGTAAATTCAAACTTAATATAATTTTTTCAATTCAAAACTGATCATATCTTATTTAGGTTGGGGTGCCAAATATTCTGTATTTAATTGATGTAGGAGCTTAAACCTTAACATTTTATTTCTTATTTGATAATTAAAATATAAGTTACAAGATTAATATGAAAAAAGAACTCTTGAATTTTTTCGGGTATCCTCGAGGTCGCAAATTTGGCCATTTTGATATATAATAAAATAGCCGAATTTTGAAGTGGATAACGGAAAATAAATATGAAATAAGACCATCATGGATATATTATCTCGTCATAATTTGTTTACTCGATGATTTTTTTCGACCTAGTAATATTAAATCAAAAATTTTTATTCAACTTATTCAGAATCATTGTAAATTTTTTTATAACGTGGTACCAAAAATTTCGTAATTTGTGGATTTTTTAACTATATTGCCTGCTTGGTTAGTAGTTCATTAAGACCTGCTGAGACGTATGCCGTGAATATAAACTATTTGACACACATAATGGGAAGGAAGATCTGGAGCACTTGGATATATAACCATTTTTTGTTAAATCTCTGAATTAAAAATGGAGCATTATAATAATGTCTTGGACATGTAGTCGAGATAAATATATATATGTTAATAATATAATAAAAATCAAAAGTTATGTGTTTTGTTAACTTTATCAAATTGCGGCCAAATGAGAAAGAACTACCATATACATTAAAATCATATGCAAATATGCCCTTATCGCTGGATTTAGTAGGCGAGGCAAGGCTTAAATGAAAAAAATGTGGATATTTTGCGGGTTATAAAAATATTTACTTTTCCTGTAAATATCAAGTATAATGCGTTTTAACTCTCATAGAAGCTCGCATAAGGAATCCATACAGTAGACTAACTTTTAAAATGAAAATTTGCATTTTTCAGTGGTCCATGAGCCCGTCTATATTTCACGCGGAGGAGACTAAATTTAGAAATTAGGATCTTTCTATTCGCCAAATTTTTGCCAAAACCAAATATGACGACTAAAAAATATATACATTTTTATGACTTTTTTTTATTTTGAATTATGAATTCATGTAGTGTCATCAATATTTATTTTAAAAACATTAATTTGACCTATTAAAAATGTATCATTAATTCTCTCTAAAATCTAAATAATTCAAAAATTTGCATGCGTGATGTGCGTAAATGTGTGCCTAGAAAGGAAAAATATGAAGATGATCTTTTTTTTGTGGAAAGGGAATTAGGGTCAAGTAAAATTTTTGGGATCATTAATTAAATGGTCAGATAACATATTAGATTTAATGACCCACCCGTGTGTGGATCCTAGTAAGGGGGGTCTCATCTTTAGAAAACCTATTCTTTGAATTAATAAAATTTTTTGTTTCAAAATTACACCTTGTAACATTTTTTTTAAAGGTAGGTATTATTTGTATATTATGGTCCGAATAAGTTTTGTAAAAAGTGTGTTAAGGACGCTTGTCAAAATAGTTGCTCGCTGTATCTATCCCGACCAAAAATTATGCAAAAAGATGACGAACCGAATATGTATCTTAGAAAGCGTTTCGCCTTTTTCTCCCAACAAAATTTTTACAGGAATTGTGTCACTTCTCATTAATTTTTATATATATAGCCATTAAAACTATCCGGTTTTATTACATTTTCTTTTTTAGTTTAATATTTAAAATTTTTATTCGTCGACCACAATATATTAAATTCGGAATCTCTCCTTTATTCCTTTTTAGGTAATATTGTTTGTACCAAGATTTTTTGATTTCAATCTTTGAGTTAATTTCCATAATCTACCCTTAACAATCCATAAACTGAACGAAAAATGACCTAAAATATCTAATTTTTACTCACGATATATGTTAGCTATAAAAAAATACATTAATTTCTTAATAGGACGTTGCTGGACACATTCCCAATGACTACACAATTTTAAAATGTTAAAATAAGGAAGCATCGGATTTAAGATCAATTTAAGAATTTTTTGACTTTTCTTAGGTCCAAGAAATTATTATTATCGTAATCTGAATGTCATATAAAAAATTATTTGTTACAGTTTTTTGAATATGCTAAAAGAATCAACTGTCTCATCCTAAAATTACAAAATAAATGAAGTTTTTAAAACTTTAAATTGAACAATCTGAAAAAGTATCCCGTGACGATATTTCTATCTTGGCCGTTATATTCCGACCCGTTTAACACACTTTGCAACTCATGCTGGGCCCGCCCAACTGCGGGTCGGGTCCGGCTCGAAATTTTGTATTTTGTTTTTGGCGACTCGAGATCACAAATATGGCCCGGAAATTTGATATTTCAAGCTACAAAATTTTGGCTATAATAAAATACTGTGTGTCGTATTACCCTTTATTATAATGTGATAATTAATTTTTTTAATTTACTCATTATTATTAGCAAAAGCTAAAAGCAATAAGGCAATTATGAGATGAAAATGGTCCGTTTCTCAGGTGGACCGGCACCATGCCGATCGGGCTTTTGGGGTCGTCACTTTGATCTCAAGGCCTTTAAAGTTACTAATTCCATCTAATCACAGGTCTAAACCGCGATGGGTAAATTTATGGGTGTCGGTGGCTATTGCCAACATCCGTCCGACGAAAACAAGGACCGTAACATCTTTAGCGTGCTGATCGTCTCGTTCGTCTCATTCCTGTGCATCGCACTCGCGTGCTGCGTCATGATCCCCATTTTTTACTACCAACTTGACCGGATAAAAAGCGAGCAAAGCCAAATGGTGGAAACCTTGAAGGGCAAAATGGTGCAGAAGCAACAAGTCATCAACTTTTTGCACATGAAAATAACGGGATTAAAGGTAAACGAAGCCTGACTGATTCTACCAATGTATTTTTTCAATAGCCTATCTGTAAATAGTATATTTATCAATACTCCGCCAAACATTTTAATATCATTTATAATATTGGATAACACTATAGGACGAATTAGGTAACAAAGTAGAACTTGAACCACTAAGCCGTCCCTCGACTGGTGTCAATGGACCCCTTCCATTTTTCATGTCCAAGCGCAGGAAAAGAGACACGTATGGACGTCCAGTCAGTCCTTTCTCGTACCACAAAGTCGGTAATAGGCACACTTTCAATACATGTAAACAGCGTCGTGTTAATAAAATCAATTTGTTACATTATCCGATTAATTTGGCCAAAAATAATTTAATTTTCAATGATCATTTTTTGTAGAGGCCTGCAAAACGTGCCCCGATGGGAAGCCCGGTTATCCTGGAAAACCCGGAAGCCCAGGCAAGCCTGGTCGACAAGGAAATAACGGACATAAGGGAAGTGACGGGAGAGCTGGAAGCCCCGGAAACCCTGGAAGTGCTGGCCGTGACGGCGCACCAGTGAGTACCAACCTATTTTTATATTTACCAATTTCAAATTCATAGATTTTTCTTGAAAAATATGTAAAAGTTACATCTATCTATTTCTATTAAATTTTTATTTAAATCTAAAATAAGGTGGCAGCTTGGTCCCTAATTTGATTCAATACGATGATGCATGCGCCATTTTTGCAGTTTTTGGGGTTTAGTGCAAATAGAAATATTACAGTTAAAAAAACTATTAATATTGTGGCATTAAAGCATTGAACAATTACGTTTAGGGCTCTCCCGGATATTCTGGCAAAGACGGTGTCCCGGGCCGCGATGGTAAACCTGGACCAGCTGGTCGCAAAGGTCAAGACGGGAGACCAGGGAAGGATGGAGCTCCTGGAAACAGTGTCAACCATCCAGTAAGAAGAGACCTTTTGTTTTTTAAAATTATGTTATATAAAGGCTGTATTTATATTCGATTGGTTGCCCAAAAATTATTGCAAATTAAAAATAGAAAAAAAACACTTAGATATTCATATTAAGAATTTTATTTATTTTTCATAGGGTTTTTTATTCAATTGATATTTGCACATTAATTTATTTTTTTTAGCATTTCCTCTCTATTATTACATCAAATTTGAACATAACCTAATATAGAAAAAATCAAGCAATGTAAAAGCACTTTTTATAATATTAAAGAAACACGCCAGTATTAGTTAAAAAATCTATCCTGACAAGAAGCGTCTAAAGTCAAAGATTTTGTAATATTAATAATTGTTGTGTTAAAAAGGGACCAGCAGGTTCCCGCGGGAGTCCAGGTGCTGCTGGAATTCCAGGTAAACGAGGCAATGATGGAAAGCCCGGAATTCGTGGATCAGACGGAAAACCCGGAAGTCCTGGATCAGCTGGACCAACGGTATCATTAATATTACACTAATATAATTTCAGTTTATTTTTGTTGGTATATATCAAATTTTTTAATTGTAAAATACACCCATCTCTAATGTATATTGTTTAATTTGTAATCTTGTTTTATTTTTATTTTCAAAGGGTCCCGCTGGATCTCCCGGCAAAAAAGGGAATGATGGTGCACCAGGTGCACCAGGAAAAAACGGCGGCGATGGTTTAGATGGAGCCCCAGGAAAAGATGGTATTCCAGGAAAGGCTGGACAAAAGGTATGCGTAATTTGGTTTGGAAGAGTGATTTTTAAAAGCGTGTTGTACTTTAAAGTGAATAGTAAAGTTAATTATTAATAAAATAAAATATACATGCAACATGTGAACTCAATTGACTAAAAATAATGTCTTCCTAATAATACATCTATTAAGGGGCGACGTGGTAACAATGGCGCTGATGGAACGCCCGGTTCTCAAGGTTCAGCCGGGAATGACGGTTCATCGGGGAAAGACGGAAACCCAGGATCGGATGGCTCTCCTGGGTCTGACGGAGCTCCTGTGAGTTTTTTAACTTTAGTAGTTGATATTTTTGGAGTTTCAATTAAGGGCGTTGTTATTAAGTTAAATCTCAAAGCCATCTGAAATGTCGCAAAATTCAATTTGTAAATCATGATAATTTGACATAACCAAAAAAAAAAATTTCGACTCACATTTTAGCAATATATCACAATTTGAGCAATTGCGCATTAGATTCTATTCCCGTGACTAATGACTAGTCATCTAAGTCATTCCTATATTTAGTGTCTTGAGGTAAATCATTAGTTCCAACTGTTTTGATAGGGAGCAAGCGGAGCACCCGGCAATGCCGGTGCCGATGGTAGCCCTGGATCTGCTGGAGCCCCAGGACAACGTGGTTCGGACGGTGTACCGGGAAAAGACGGAGTTCCCGGATCAGCCGGTGGCCCCGGCCCAAGTGGCCCAGCTGGTATTGATGGCAAACCCGGACGTGATGGAAACTCAGGGCAAGATGGCAGCCCAGGTGCCGACGGCTCACCCGGTAACCCAGGAAATCCCGGACAAAGTCCCGGACCTAAAGGTTGGTGCACCTTTGTTCGATAATTTATTACTAATTAAAAATGACTCACATCGAGTGCTGACTCATTAATAATAATATGATATGTTTTATGGTATTTTTTCAAATTTATTATTTAAAAAAAACTATTATTTTCCGAATTTGTTTAAGATTTCACCCACACTGGCCCAGAATCTTAAGTAGAGCTACTATTCTTTTTCCATGATAAGACTGTTTACTCCTTTCTCTATTTCTTTAGCAGAAGCCTAACAAAGTAGACTATAATGCTTATTAGAGCCAGCCCTGTTACGATTCAACTCTTCCACAACTTTACTTATGTTATCTATTGTATATTTAGGTCCTTCTGGTAAACCCGGTATAGACGGGAGACCCGGATCGGACGGGCAACCCGGATCTCGTGGCTCAAATGGCAATGATGGCACTCCCGGTAAAAATGGAGCATCAGGCCAAGATGGAGAACCAGTAATTTATATTTAAACAACTTTTTCATTGCAACTATGTTAGATTATTGTAATGAATTTAAAAGAAATATCTAAAAGTCATACAGAAAATTTCGATTTGCTAATAGGGTCGCGTCAGATTAGTATTACTTTTAATTTTTTCTTTAAATACAGGGCCCTGCTGGTGCTCGAGGCCTCCCAGGTAAACAAGGAACTCCAGGACGAGGCGGAATACCCGGAGCTCGCGGGGCTTCTGGTGACCGTGGGGCAGAAGGTCCAGCCGGACCTGATGGAAAGCCCGGACGACATGGCAACGCTGGGAGAGATGGATCTCGCGGAACTGTAGGACAAGCGGTATGCTGACTTTGATAAACCACATAATATATAAATCAATTTATTTGATTAAATATAAAAACCGGACGCTGGTCTATTTTATAAGCGCCTTAATGGCCCATAAAAAACGACTAATCCTCTTTTTATGTAAATCTCATACCTATCTTCTCTTTTTTTCATCCTAGGGCGAAGATGGTAGGCCAGGTAGCAATGGCAGGCCTGGATCTAAGGGCCAACCCGGACGTCCCGGAAACCCGGGAAGACGCGGAACACCCGGAAAATCTGGTAGGAACGGGCACAAGGGTAAGGATGGCAAACCAGGCAAAAATGACAGGTGCGATTGCAAAAGTTCAGCCGTCGGTAAGGGAGATGGTACTTCTACTTACGTGAGGTATGGCCGATCCGATTGCGATCACGGAGCTGAACTCCTTTATGATGGTTAATGTTAACTCTTTATTTTAAATACTGTTTAGTTACATTCAAAGATATAATGACCTAAAGAGTTTACTGTCTTAAATGCCTGAGACCTCAAGGAAAAATTGAAAAACATCATTGTTTAATATTTTTTTAAATATAAAACAGGTACTATTGCAAGTGGACATTTCTTTTACACTGGCAGCGGTGGCGGATATATTTGCTTACCCACGAACCCCGAATTTCTTCAATATACTGAAAAATTTGATTCCAAGTCTAAACTGTTTGGGACGGTTTACAAAACCTCGGGACACTCTCATTTAAGGTTTAGACTAAAAATTAGCAATATGGATGTAGATTTTGTTTCTTAAGAAACATTTTTGATCTTTGCAAATATGTCTGTGGGGATTTCAACATCATTTTTATGATACAAATGTTATTTGAATAACCTCGTCAAATATCCCAATATCTAGACCTATTTTGATTACACTTGATAACATATATAATATTTGAATAATGGTATTTTCCGGTATGTAATAAATTAAAAAATAAAAAATTAAAATATAACTAAATTTTCGAGAAAATGAATCTCTTAGTCATAGTATATTAAAATTAGATTTTAGAATGGAAAGAATCGAACGATATATTCCAAGTTCAATTATTATGATTTGATGGTTAGAATGTTTTTTAAGATAGTATTAAAAATAAGGAAAAAAATATAATAAAGCCAGTACAAAAATATAAAACTAATTTTCAAAGCGCGTAAATTTGTTTTTAATTAAATTAAGTTTATATTCAATTAAATTAAAAATGGTAACTGATTTAAAAATAAAAAATTAATTTAATTAAATAAAAAATGATGATTATTGATAAAATGTGAAGTCGCCTTATTTAAGATGTAATTATAATCAATTTTCCTATTTAATGAATGGGGATTATTTTGTATAGCGAAACTTTCTAAGATTTTTCTTTTAAAATTATTTGGTTCGACATTTAAGATTTGTGGCGTAAGATTTAATGAATGAGAGGTTAAAAGGTGATGTTCTGCTAGAGCAGATTTAAAAAATTGGTTGTTTTTTACAGCTGATTTGTGTTCTTTAGTTCTTATATTTAAAAATCGACTAGTTTGGCCTATGTAAGAGAAATTACAATCATTACAATTAAATTTATATACACAATTAGATATATTATTTTGGTTGTGAAAAGTTTGTTTTATAAACTTATAGGAAGATTTAGTGGGTTTAAAAAATACATTGGCATAATCTTTTAATACATGGCGTATATTGTGGCTTAGGTGGTTAATAAAAGGAATACATATGTTAGGAAGATTAGAATTATTTTTTGATATGGGTAAGTCTTTTTTTCTCTGAAAATATGTTTTTCGTGTGCGAGGAAGTAGATGGGTTTTTTTCGTTTTTGGATGTGTCATTATTTTTGTAAAGATGCTGTAACTCAAAACTTTTGGATTGTGATGCCGGTTGTGTAAGTGCATTTTTTGTTTGTAATATTTTATTTATTATTTTTAAAATTGTATTTAAATTATAACCTTGATTTAAAAATTCAAATAAAAGTGATTTAGTTTGTTGACTAGAAATATGAAAATTACTGGGTAATAATAGTGTTCTTTTAAAATGTGTGTAAATTACAGCATTAAACGATGAATTTGGATGGTTAGAATTTATATTTAAAAATTGTGAGTTAGCAGTTGATTTAGTAAAAACAGAAATATCTATAGTATTATTTATTAAATTTCTCGTTAACATTAATTCAAGAAACGAAAGTTGACAATTATTTTCTTTTTCACAAGTAAATTTAAGTTCAGATGCTTTATTAAAAAGTTTAAATAAATTGTTTATTGTATTTTCATTTGAAATTATTAATATATCGTCAACATACCGTGTATAAAAAGTTGGAAAAGTTTTAATGTTCGAAAAAATTTTATTTTCTATATATCTTAAAACAATTTCACCTATATATGAGGACCAAGGAGAACCCATTGGCATGCCAGAAATTTGTTTATAATATACATTGTTAAATTGTAAAAAAGAATTTTCTATTGCAAAGGTTATTAAACTTTTTATAGTATCAATATCAATAGTTAAATTATTAAAATAATCTAAGTTTATTGATATAAACCAATCGATAGCTTTAGTAGCTAAAGTCGGGGATATTGAGGTGTAAAGTGAAACAACGTCAAATGAGGTTAAGATTTCTTTTTTTAATTTTAAATTTATAATTTTATCCCTTAAAATAAATGAATTTTTTATTGTATGTTCATAATTATTGTCAATTAAGGGGCGAAATAAATTATTAAGGATATTTCTAGTCAACAAACTAAATCACTTTTATTTGAATTTTTAAATCAAGGTTATAATTTAAATACAATTTTAAAAATAATAAATAAAATATTACAAACAAAAAATGCACTTACACAACCGGCATCACAATCCAAAAGTTTTGAGTTACAGCATCTGTACAAAAATAATGACACATCCAAAAACGAAAAAAACCCATCTACTTCCTCGCACACGAAAAACATATTTTCAGAGAAAAAAGACTTACCCATATCAAAAAATAATTCTAATCTTCCTAACATATGTATTCCTTTCATTAACCACCTAAGCCACAATATACGCCATGTATTAAAAGATTATGCCAATGTATTTTTTAAACCCACTAAATCTTCCTATAAGTTTATAAAACAAACTTTTCACAACCAAAATAATATATCTAATTGTGTATATAAATTTAATTGTAATGATTGTAATTTCTCTTACATAGGCCAAACTAGTCGATTTTTAAATATAAGAACTAAAGAACACGAATCAGCTGTAAAAAACAACCAATTTTTTAAATCTGCTCTAGCAGAACATCACCTTTTAACCTCTCATTCATTAAATCTTACGCCACAAATCTTAAATGTCGAACCAAATAATTTTAAAAGAAAAATCTTAGAAAGTTTCGCTATACAAAATAATCCCCATTCATTAAATAGGAAAATTGATTATTATTACATCTTAAATAAGGCGACTTCACATTTTATCAATAATCATCATTTTTTATTTAATTAAATTAATTTTTTATTTTTAAATCAGTTACCATTTTTAATTTAATTGAATATAAACTTAATTTAATTAAAAACAAATTTACGCGCTTTGAAAATTAGTTTTATATTTTTGTACTGGCTTTATTATATTTTTTTCCTTATTTTTAATACTATCTTAAAAAACATTCTAACCATCAAATCATAATAATTGAACTTGGAATATATCGTTCGATTCTTTCCATTCTAAAATCTAATTTTAATATACTATGACTAAGAGATTCATTTTCTCGAAAATTTAGTTATATTTTAATTTTTTATTTTTTAATTTATTACATACCGGTAAATACCATTATTCAAATAAATTTACAATTCCGGATTAAATTCATATATAACATATATAATAGATAAGGTAAGTTTGTTTAAAGCCCATCAATATAAATTCAGTTTTAGCTTTTTCTTTACTATTTAAAGTTTTTTACCTAGGGTCCAAAGTTGTAATTAAACCTAAAAAATTTATAGGACTATTAATTTAGATTTTTTATATAAAATGGTATAGAAATGTTAATTGCTTTCAAAGAAAAAGGTAATTTTTAAAACTAAATTAAAAGTTGAAGCGTCATGGATTTCATCATGATCGTTATCAAAACTAAAAACTTAAATGGTTGCTTTGCTACACATTTTCCTTTATACAAAATTGATTATACGTTATCGAAGGTTCTTGGTATGCCCGAGCCTTTAAATATTCTAATCGGATGTATGAGATTATTTTAAAGTCGAACTTACACTTTTTAAAATTCTTTATGTTTAATCCGATTCTAATTTATATCTCTATTTTTACCCGTATAAATAATATGAATGTTGTGCCGATCTGTGCACAAATTTAATAGCAGTTTGGGCAGGTGACTAAATATTTATATCGTAAAGTTTAGTTAACAAAGGTTTACCTGATAATCAATGTCTCGTTCAATAAATGAAAAACATTTATTCATAAACATCCACTAGGTTTGCCAACTTTGACTCCCACGTCGCAGTGTGTGCCGTCTGCCACATCCGCCGAAACGTAAACGTTATGATCCCCGGCTATACTAGTTGCCCGAATCCGTTCCAATTGGAGTACAAAGGTTACCTCATGTCGGCCCACACTCAAAAAACCCGTACCAGCTATATTTGCGTCGATGAAAATCCTTACTCAGGTATAAAAAAGACACATAAATAAAGTTAGTATTATTTCGAGGTGATCATTTAATAACGGTCCAAAATTTTGAATAATATAGTTTATTGTAAAAATTACAAATTATGTATATGATTCTGCTGCGTAAGAACAAAACTTTGTTAATTTTTTACAAAAACAATTAATTCTCTGTTTTATTGGTGTCAGGGCCGCTTAATTGAACACCCTTTTGTAAGTTTTTCCAATATATGAATCAGTATTGAATTAGCGCCTCTAATTGTTAAAATTACCAACATGCTTAGAAGCCCTGCTGGCCGCCCTTGATGCAAAATATATAATTATACTAAATCCCTTTTTAGGTGGATCAAATTACGACAAGGATCTCTCAGTATTGACGATTGTTGAGGCGGATTGCGGTATTCTTCCTTGCAACAAATACCCGAGCGGTTGTGAAATTCCTTGTGTCGTGTGCTCGGCTTAAACACCTTACACTTTATGTTAATATTTTTAATCATTTGAAGGTCGACATTTTTTAAATTATAAACTTTTAACATGCTAACGGTTGCGATCTTGCAATTGATCATGATGTTCTTTTATATTTTGCTTAATTTTTATTTGTATTAAATAAATTTGCTGCATCCCAATAACGCAATAGTTATACCTGTAAAAGAAGGCACGTGCCAAATTTTTTCTCTCCCTGGTAAGGGTTTTAGGTGTACACCGGTTTACAAAAATATCAGATCCAGATGTAAATTATTTGTAGTCTCACTCTCACAGTGTCTACTATTCAATCCTTTTACCATTTTTTTATCACGAGTCCTATGTCACAAATATTTAAAATTAGTAAAAATGCTACAATTGTTTTAATGGCCTGTCGCCAGGCTGATTTATGTTTTTTTTGGGCTCAAAAGATTTAAATATTTTTAGCTTGCGACTTTTATACTTAAATAATTTTTAAGTATGTTTTTTTAACTAAGTTGTTTACTACACAGGTCAACAAATAACGTGAATTATATGAAAACATAAAAAAATGCATCCCCATGATGGCCTTATCTCATACATGTTTTTCGTTTTTTTTAGTTGCTTCCGTCTTTGGCTCCTTAGATCCAAACGAAAAATGGCCTTTTTTGACCAAATTGACAGGTCTAAATATACCCTAAAAAGAAAAAATTTAAAAATTTTTTTGCATATAAAAATCCCTTGTAACTTATATTTATAATCACATATAATGAGAAATAAATTTATCAATATATCAAGCTCTTACATCGGCATTTAGATAATACAAAATACTTCGCGTCCAAACTTAAATATGACACGATATGTTATCGGTTTTTAATGAAAATATTATTTAAAGTTTGAATTTAACAGTTTAAATATTGTGATTATGCAAAAATAAAATTTCAATTTATTTTTGAATCTTTTTGGTTTTTTTTAACCTTTTTTTCTAAAATTTTCAATGTTTATAACTGACTAACTAAGTTTGATTAGAAAAAAGGGTAAACGGATTTGATATTCCCTAAAATGGCAGGTTTAATCTCTGTAGTTAATTCATAACTCTCAAAAAATCGTTGACCTGTGCTATGAGTGTTAAAAAATTAATTAGTTTTGTCTAATTTGATAAGAATTTAAAAAATTTGTTAATAATTGCAAAAGTTAACAAAATTATAGCTGGGTATCTCGTACTAACAATAAACTCCAAATAATATTATTACTTGGGGTATATTTTTGAATTAGTTAACTTCTTAAAATTATAACTACTTGAGTCTGAAAGTCGCAAAAGTATCATTTTCAATTTTTAAAATATATTTCGATGTGTAGAGGATAAAAAATTTACCTCTTGGAATAAAGGAGAAAGTAATAATAAGGCCTGATAGTTGTAAAAATCATGCTTAATTAAACTCGATCTGCTGAGTTTAATATTGTTGACTTAAAAAAAATTTGTTTTTTTGTCCAACTTTTGGAATATTACACTGTAGCCGTAGCCAAGGGATGGGAGACAAACCTGACACGGGCCCCCTATATTCGGCAAGCTTTTCATTTTTACTAGTTGTTTTAATAAAAATTGCTTGGCGTGCCCCTATAACCCTAAAGATAGTTGGGCTTTGCCAGGTAAGCCGCTCAGGTGATATAAAAATGGCTGGGCCATTTAAAAAAATGTGCGCATTCATTTAAAATAGCATTATTTAAGCCAATCTTCTGACCTAACTCATGATCCTATTTAAAGCCTTTTTTATCTTAATTATATTGTTAGCCATTTAAGACTCTTAAATAATTTATTACATTTTAATGTTTCGACGCACTGTTGAATTTATGGTACAAAATTTATTGCTTAAAATATTTTATTTCCGGTTCTGCTTGTAATTTTTAAACCGGATCGGGCCGAAAATGAAATCCAAAATAATAGGCCTGGCCAAACGACAGGTTTAAGTGGGCTAAGCCTAAGTTAAAAAATGTCGGGAAGGTCGGGTTAAATATAGCCGGGTTTAGCTTCGAGTCGAAACTCGCGGAGGGTGAAAAATTTGTAAAGTAGAGTCGGTACGAATTTAAATTTTAAACCTCTATAACTTCAAGAGTTTTAAAGCTAAATACTTTGTTCTTTATTATAAAAAAAAGGAAACGTATTCTAAAATAATGCAAGTTATAATTAATAAAAACTGTAAATAAATAAGAAAAAAATATATAATAATAGAAATTTTTCATTTTTGTGTGATATAAATAATTCTTTTCAATATATTAAATATATCAAATTAGTTCTAGTAGAAAATTTTGAAAGATTCATAAAAAAACATGATAGTCCGTAAAAGCAAGCTAATTTATAGAAAATAAAATTTATTCATAACATTATAGACAATACAAACCTTTTATATGTACTTATTAAATAAAATTATTATAAAAAAAACAAGGTTGCAATTTTTCCAATTTAAATTTACAAAGCTATTTCATGGTTTTTAGCAAATTTCCTAGGATCGTTAGAAGAATATAATAACCGAGGGCGGACCTTAATAGAACTTTTAATTTCTAAACGAATTTTGTCATTAAACTTAAACCAAATTTTAATACTTGTTTTATTTATTATTAAGAAGTCATAAAAATTTGAATAATGTATCATATTTTTCAGATATTTAAAATCTGTGATTTGCTGGGGTATGAACCCACAGTGCTATTCGCGAGTTAGACCAAAAAATCTAATGCTTGTATAAAATTTCCGAGCCGTGGTAAGTTGGGCCAAAATAAAAACCAATTTGGCCGAGCCGGGCCGGAATAACACGGCCGGGTTTAAACTCTTGTATGAATCCTACAGGCACTCGCGGATTAACAATCTTAATGATATATCTTTCTAATCTAAATTTTTTATCATCTTCTTTTTAATCAATACAAAATCCAATGAACCGATCAAAAATATTAAAATTTTGGAAACTTTTAGTGCATCCACCTCTTAAAATTCATTTTTTCAATACATTATTTTGTTTCTTCCTTTTCGTGCCCCACCTTTCCTCCCCGTGCACAAGTTGTTATATTTGCCCATGTTATTATTCGCCTCATCTTTTCTTCCTATTTGACATACCAACTCTTTATGTCCAACTAATAACTCCACTTTACTTTCCATATTTTGTCCATCTTAAATTCTTATTTTGGCCATTTAAATTCTCCACACTTTTTAAATAAGTTATAATCTTATATCCTCGATGAGAAATTTGTTCAACTACCCACAAGTGACCATAAAAACACAATTTTTACCTACTAAATTCCAACTTTGAATTGTAGAAGCGCAGATATAAATCGGGAAAAGAAGTAAATAAATACGGGGGGCTTAGATATAATTTTAAAGCGATTTTATATTAGGAGGATATTGGAAGAAACCAAAACACGAAAAACTTTCTAAAGAGCTTTAATGCCATGCAAGTTTTATTAAAAGTGTCAAAAACCTAATAATAATTGATTTTATCCCTTTTAATAGCTAATTGCCAGGCCCGATTCTAGCTTTTCCATTTGGGGGAGGGGGGGCAAAAAAAACTCGTGGGGGGCAGAAAAAAATTTTTGCCGCCATGTGAATTAAAATTAATTGTTTTCACTAATATCAATTGCTTAAAAAGATATGAGATTTGGAAATTAATTGTAAGTATAACTTTATCATTTGGTATCAATGCGCATGAAAATTAAAAATATGATATATATGATGATAAAAATGAATTATATAAAACTTTGGATTTTAGAAAATGAATAGTAAAATAAAATTGATTAAGCATCATTTATGGCACCTATGGTTTTTGGTCAAGTTTTTGGCGCTGATCACGAATATGAAATCAGAATTTTAGCCAATGCCTCAGATTTTTAGTTATTCGGTGTCAAAGTTGAGATTTTTCAATTTTTGGGGTATTTTGGGCTTCTATATCATAAAACCTATGGGTAGTAACAAAAGTTTAAAATTATATTTAGATAACAAAAACATTCATTTTTAACGTAAGGGGGTTAAATTTTTTTTAAATATTTAATTTTTTTTTATTTTTTCATTTTTGTAAAATTAGTGGTTTTCGTCATAAACTCCGTTTTTTGATCCTAAATAACTTGAAAGTAAATTGCTAAAAATTTTATGTAATAACCTAATTTAGATAAGTTTTTTATAAGGAATCTGAATATGCCAATAGATTTTTTTTAAAATTAATAGTAAAAGAAATTTTGTAAATTTTTTTCTGAACTTTGGACGCGGTTTAAAAAAAATTGGAGGCATTGGAAAAAAAACTAAACCCGGGATCGTTATCGCAAGAAAATTCTCTACAAAACCCTCATAAAATCGTTTATGTTGTTTTTTTTTGTTGTCCAGTGTTATCATGATAACAAATTGTATAAGTGTGCTAATTTGGAAGAATATAAATGAAAAAACACTGTAACAAGTAATTAATATTAGGGTAAATATTAATTAAAACATGAACATAAACGTTAAATGCGCATAAAAATATGCAACCATGTCTTAAAATAGTAAGCAATAATTAGCTGATTATGAGTAGTGATTGTATTAATCTAACAATTTTATGCTAGAGGTTGTTTTGATTAAATTATATAATTCATCAAAATTCAACGTCCCAGTTAATGATTTTTCGTGTCCTAGAAGAACCAAATCACCTTTACGCAGGTCACTACTTGCCAGCCTACTAGAATTTATTATCCTTTTTGAAGAAAATGTGGCCTCACAACTCGACGTTGAATAGCCAAATAACAAACTTATGAAAAAAATGTTAAATAGATTAGAAAACGCATCTTTGTAATCATATAAAAATTTAACAAAATCATTAGTAACACATTCTTTGTAATAATTAAGTTTTCTTATAAAATTTTTTTGGCTACGTCAATTTCTTTAGATATTGAATTTTTATCAATATTACATTTTTTTAAAAGAGGCTCTAATTTATTTATATCTAAAAAAGGGATAATCAAATTTATACAGGGAATCTAAAGATTCTAAATAAATATTATCGGTAAAAAATCTATTATCAAAAGAATCAATAAATAAATCGATAATATCAAAATAAATACTTTTTAATTCATCATTATTATTTAAATTACACAGGTCAACAATTTTTTGAGAGTTATGAGTTAACTATAGAGATCAAACCTGCCATCTTAGGGAATATCAAATCCGTTTGCCGTTTTACCTAATCAAACTGTAAGAAGTGATGATATAACAAAGCAAGGGCGTAGCAAGTTGTAAAGCTTGGGGGGGGGGAAGTTTCAAAAAAAAATTTTTGCCAAATATTAATGGAATTTTTAATGTAATTTAATTTTATATTTAATTGGTATTTAGTTTGGGGGGGGGGGGGGGGGGGATATGCACTAAATTTTTTTAATTTTGGTGGGGATATGGCATGCTTGGAGGGGGTTTCATCCCCAAACCCCCCCCCCCCCTCTCCTACGCCAATGCAACAAAGTATATTATATATTTATTATTGCATGTTTGGCAATATATATAGTATAGAAATTAGCATAGAAGTACATCTAAGTATAGAAATTAGCATAGAAGTACATCTAAAAATAGATAAGCTTGTGGATGAGATTAGATGGAACAGTACATATAAATTTGAATATCAACATTACTGTCACCTTTTTTTTTATTCTGACGGCGTCGCTAATCTCTACCAAGTTTAACTATTTGACAAGTAAATCAAGGTAGGACTTTTTCGGGAAGTTGCTGTTATCAATAATCGACATGTTAACGAGCAATGTGCTTGTCATAGACACTGAAGTAGAGGCAGCGGATTTTTCTAGCTGATTCATTCTTCTAGATCCTTCTCGCCATCCATTTTAATGCCTCAAACTAGATTAGATTAGATGTTTACAAGGAGGTGTCCTTTTGATTTACGAAACGTCCGTAAGGCATCGTTTAGTGTTTCGCGTGGGACACCGGTCTTACTATCGGTAGCTTTGGGTCATAAGCAGATATGGTCACGTCTTCAGCTATTTAGGCTTAAGTACGAACTCGTGTAGCGTTAATAAACGTACTTAGTTGCACGCTTCATCATTCTCATCCCAATTAGATTTATGATTTTTCACCGAGGGACGGGGTAGGCAATCAGCGAGGTTTGTTCTACCCGGTTTGTAATCGATCATAGTCGATTGCTGAGACTTTGTTGATCCATAAAAGTAATCGTGTATTAGTTACAAAGTCTAAGTCTCTTGTGGGACCTTTCTTCGTCACTCGTTTAGTATTCGTCGTCGTTGACCTCGTCGGTCGTTGACCTATTCGTCGGTCGTTTAATATTCGTCGGTCGTTTAATATTCGTCGGTCGTTGAACTTTAATCGTCAAATCGTTGAGAGCCCTGAATCATTCGGTCGTTGAAGACTATTATCGTCAGGTCGAGGACCATTGTTGTGAGGTCGTTTAGGACCATGTTAGGTCGAGAACCATTATCTTCAGGTTGAGGACCATTATCGTCAGTTCGAGGACCATTATCGTAGGTCAACCATTAATCGTCAGGTCGTTTAGACCATTTATCGTCAGGTCGTTTAGACATTTATCGTCAGGTCGTTTAGACCATCTATCGTCAGGTCGCTTAGACCATTTATCGCCAGGTTGTTTAGACCATTTATCGTCAGATCGCTTAGACCATTTATCGTCAGGTAGAGGACCGTTACCGTATGGTAGAAGACCGTTATCGTCTCAGGTAGAGGACCGTTATCGTTAGGTCGTTTAGACCATTTATCTTTAGGTCGTTTCGGAACAATATTCGTGTCGTTTAGCCCCATCGAGAAGACCATAGATCGTTCGGTCGTTGAAGATAATCGTTAAGAGTTTGGGCTTTATCGTCAGGTCTTTCAGGACCATATGGTTCGGTGTTTAGGCCCTATGGTCGTTCAGGCACCGTGTTTCTTGCCATTTTTTGGAGATTGGAGAACCATTTCCGGTCTATGTTTTGACCTTTCTGTCTGTTTTTCAGACATCTCAATTCCGTATGAATGAGATTCGATTCTTAATTAGGGGGCCATATCCGTACTAGTTGATGCGCAATCGTTTTAGACCGTGGTGTGCTTGTCAAGATTTCGTTGCTCCATCAATTTTTGTCTTGTTAGGGCACTTCTGTCTTTCAGACGAAGCTATAATTCGTAATCCCTTATTGACATTGATGAGCGTAATTGTTTTAAGGTGCATCATTCGCAGAATATGGACCTTGTGCGATCACTTGTGGTTCCTCCCTCAATTAGAATCAGTTCTCCACAAGAATAATCGGGCCAACAAATTAAAGGGGGTTAAATTTAATCACTTTCAAAAAACAATTTTTTAATTTATTTAAAAAATATTCCCTCAATGGCCGACGGGAGGTCCTTCTGGAAAACTCCAGCTCCCGCCTCGTCGCCAATTTAAAAAGTGTTGATATAACAAAGTATATTATATATTTATTATAAGATATTTGGCAGTATATATAGTATAAATATTAGCATAGAAGTACATCTAAGTATAGAAATTAGCATAGAAGTACATCTAAAAATAGATAAGCTTGTGGATGAGATTAGATGGAACAGTACATATAAATTTGAATATCAACACAAACTTAGTTAGTCAGTTATAAACATTAAAAATTTTAGAAAAATATCAAAAAACCAAAAAAGATTAAACTAAAATAAATTGAAATTTCATTTTTGCATATACACAATATTTAAACTGTTAAATTCAAACTTCAATTAATATTTTTATTAAAACCCGATAATATATCGTGTCGTATTTATGTTTGGACGTGAAATATTTTGTATTATCCAAATGCCGATGTAAGAACTTGATATATTAATTAAATTTATTTTTCATTATTTGTGATTAAAAATATAAGTTACAAGGGATTTTTATATGCAAAAAAAAATATTTAAATTATTTCTTTTTAGGGTATATTTAGATCTGTCAATTTGGTCAAAAAAGGTCATTTTCCGTTATAACGGTTCTAAGGAGCCAAAGACAGAAGAAACTAAGAACAACGAAAAATATATATGAGATTAGGCCACATGGGGATGTACTTTTATGTTTTCATAAATTTTACGTTTCTGACATTGATATGTTGACCTGTGTTATTCTCAAACTTATGACTAGAAAATAAATAAAAATCAGAAAAATCTTTAGGTTTAGTTTTTCTTTTATCCATAGATAAATTATTGTCATTTAAAAAAGTATTATATATATCAAAACAGTTTTTAAATAAATCTTCAAATGTATTTGTATTTCTTAATTGTTTAATTTCTAACAAAATGGCGTATTAAATAAAGAGTTTTAGAAACATAAATCGTTTTGCATTGAAATTGATCATTAATTATTTTTAATAAATAAAATAATTTTTCAAATGATAAATACAAAAAAATAAATTGATGATTATAAATATGGTCAAAAACCCCCGAGGCTTTGGCCCTGTAACCTAAAGATATAAAAAAATTTATTTTTAATTTTCGAAAGAGTATTTAATATTTTTATGTAATTTAAAAAAAAACAATGGCGTCGTAGTGACTACACCACCGACGGGACAACAGCCAGGCTATGTTCCCGCATTCACTAACTTTATTGATTGCATCATGTTTAAAAAATTTATGAAGGGAAGAAAAAATATCAAAAAAATCTTTCCCTTCACTTAAATTTTCAAGACAATCTTTTACAAGATGTAATCAGTGGTTAAAGCAGTCAATATACAGGACATAATGTCCAGCTATTTTGCTTAGACACACTTGAACACCACCTTTATCCCCGGGCATTACGTTTGCCCCATCGTAGCATTGTGCGATCAGGTTCTTTTGTTATAGATTATATTCTAACAAAAGTTTGTTGACAAGCGAGAAAATTTCTTAGGCATCAGATTTATGAATTGCTTTCACAAATATAAAGCTTTCTGTAAAGTCAAATTTTTCTGTATATCTAACAACAACAGAAATAATTTCTGTGTTAGATTAATCTCTCTAGCGAAGTGTTGATGAAAACACTTTTAAAAAAAAAGTAAATATTAAAAGAATATTATTTAGATATTTTTGGCGGAGCAAATTTAATTATATTATGTGGAAGAAAAAATAACAATTATTATTTTTTTTTGGGGGGGGGGGGGGGGGCAAATTTAATTTTTTTTAGGGGGGCAAAAATAAAATTACTATGTATTTTTTTTTTGGGGGGGGGAAAGGGGTTTAGAATCGTGCCTGCTAATTGCATAGCTGAGCGTATTTTCAGTAAAATAAAACATTCAAAATCTTTTTTTTATCAATCACGGCTACCGATCGTTTGAATAATGGTTTAAATCAGACTCTTATAGCATGTTTTGAAGCAACTTATCCCTTTTTGTTGCCTATCAATTCTAATTAATGTTTGCTTGAAAAATTAGCCGTGCAGGGGCATGGTTTGTGACAGCTTAAATAATTTAACTTGGTAATTTAAGAGCCTGCTTCCTTAATTTCGTTGAAATTTTGTCCACTGATTTATAACACGGGTCAACAATTATCAATGTCACAAAAAATAAGTTTATGAAAACATAAAAGAATGCATTTCCATAAAAGCCTTATCTCATGCATTTTCCGTTTTTCTTAGTTTCTTCCGCCTTCGGCTCCTTATATCCGTCCATAACGAAGAATGGCCTTTTTTGACTGAATTGACAGTTAATATACTCTAAAAAGAAAAATTTAAGAATCTTTTTTTTTTCTTATAAAAATCCCTTGTAACTTATATCTATCATCACAAATAATGAGAAATAAATTTTATACATCAGCATTTAGATAATACAAAATATTTTGTGTCAGACTTAAATACGACATGTTATATTATTGGATTAATAAAAATATTATTTGAAGTTTGAATAATTGTTTAGCTGTCGTGAATATGCAAAAATTTCAATTTTTTTTTGCCTTTTTTTTAAACATTTTTAATGGACTAACTACGTTTGATTAGAAAAAAGGGTAAACAATCCCTATACCTGAACAGGGCGGGGAAAAAAATTTAATGTTTTTAAAACTTTTTAGATTTTTTTCTAACTCCACGAGTTTGTGGGCATGGCAAAAAAAAGCACCTTTGCTCAAAAAAAGGCATATTCAAAAAGCTCTATTTCTTTGAAAAAAACTTCATTAAGAAAAAAAACTCACTGGCATTTCACCATAGAATTAAAGTTTTGTATTCTAATTGCTTTCAGTGTAGGTTTATTTTTAAGGTTGAGGTTTTTGATTTTGCCCTACTGTTTTGATTAAGACATATTTGGTTTTAATACCATATTTTGCACAAATTTAAAATGATTTCCAATTAGGTCTTGATGCATAATTTCTAAAATATCTAATGTTCGAATTACTTTTTGATTTACAAATTATTGATACCTAAAATTCGTACAAATTTTTAGGCCCCATTTGTTTTTACCAAAATAAATTTGTTAATCTTATTAATAGAAAAAATTGACCGATTCAATTTAGGTTTTATTCTATAATTCTTAAAATTTCTTTTTATGTTAATTAAGGTGTTGAAATATATAATCAAAAAATTCATGTTTCTGAAAAGAATTACCGGACAGGGTTGAGGGGATTAGAAATTAATGTCTAGACCCCAAAGCCCATATAGCCCGGTGACAGCTTGCCCAAAAAAAGCCAGGCCCGGCCTAATAAGGCGGATTGGGCCGATTTGCCTAATATTTTAACTATCAAAAAAATTGATATAACCAGTATTTTATCGATATATTAAAGCAAAAAATTTATAGCCTGCGAAATAATATTTCTGGGTCGTATTTTTATATATTAGGCCGGGCCTAATATGGGAAGCCAGCTTAAGTTGAACATGTCAGGTGGGCTAGGCCGTTATATTACGGCCGGGAGAATAAGCCTGACATAAAACTTAGGCAGCATTTATTAATGACCTGGGCCAAAATTCAAACTTAATGTTTTCCATTTTTTTTTAAAAAAAATTTTATAATACCCTTTCAATGCCCCAAGAATCACCTGCAAACATGGCACCAAGTAGAGGTGAACCATGCACTTTCTCCTTTTTTAAATAATTATTTTTGCAATTAAAAGCAATAAAAATTGGTAGGCAACACACTTACCCCCCGATTCCTTTTAAAAAATCTTTGATAGCCTGCCTGCTTAATTTACTGCAATAACAACACAGTGGGTTGAAGAAACACCTTTATTTTTTTCCATAAATTGTAAAACAATGGGATTTTTTAATCAATGAGGTCAAGACAAAAGCGCATTTATATAACTATAAATCAAATGTTTTATGACTCAAATTGAATATAGCCTTAAATACAAAAAAATATCCAATTTAAATTTTAGGAAATTAAAAATGTAAAAAATTATTTGATTAAAAAAAAGTTATATTTTTAAAATATTTATCAAGTGTTAAATATAATAAAAACAAAAATTGACTTAATGCTAAATCATCTTAAAAAGTCTAAAAACATTCAAAAATCAAAAGGATTTTGCATTTTCACATAATTGCAATTGTATTATTATTGGCTGGAACAAAAACAGGTTAATTTAAATCATAATCATTAATGATATTTCAAGTCTAGAAACTTAAACCCAAAAATTTCACCATTTTAATAGATAAATGGGCATGCACAGTTTATGAAACTTCCAGCCCACAAAAATGTGCATTCATAAGAAGTAATAGTGTAAGAAAAAAATTTAATCATTTAATTAAATTTGTAGCCACTTAATTACCTAGACAAATTAAAATAAGGAAAATGATTGGTTTTAAGTGTTGCTTATAGCTTTCAATTAGAGTTTGAAATTAAGTTTCAATAATATATTTAGATTATATATATATAAATTATGCATTTATTAAAATATGTATCTTCAATTCAAATGTAACAATATTTTATTTTTCCATTTCTTTAGTTTCTTCTTCCTCCCTTATATACATTACATTATTACACCTGCACATAAAAAAATACTTTATGTACCTAATCAAAACCTCTCCTAAGTTTCCACTCAAACTTCCATCAATATATTCTTCAGTATTAGCGAGCTATTGAAATAATAAATAAACAAATATTTCAAAAATTCATTAATAAATATAAATTGAATTACCTGTACATTCATATAACCATCTAATGAGTTTAAAATTCCCTTATATTCCATTCCCCATTTAAGCTTAATACAAACTGTTTTACCAATCATACTGTTCAAAAAAGGCTTTGGATTCAATGGCAGCTAGAAAATTAAAAATATACAATTTTACGGACGACATATCCAAAATTGAAAATTTTAAAAATAGTTTCACGAAGAATTTTTTTCCCCACTAATGGGAAGCGTTCAGAACTTCATTCGTTTTTACAAAAAAAATTTAAAATTAAAACATAATATTTATAGGTTTTATATCAAAATTTAATTATTGTTTTTACAATATTTTAACTCGGTGCAATTGCTCTAAGTGTATTTTTAAATTTTTATAAATTTTATTTCTTAATCTGTAATAAATAGTAATCAAATCATATCAACAAAACACCTAGAAAAATTCAATCCTTAAATAATTCAATTTAAGATTAAAATTAAATATTTTAATATAAAGTCTGACGCGCTATAATAATAAATTTTTATTTTTAAATCTAGGGATTATAGTCTATTGCATAATAAATTTATCATTTATTTGACCTGCGATTAGCACTGTTGGGTCCATATGGACCTCAGCACATTATTAATTTTAAATATCTTAAAAATATAACTTTTTTCTCAAATATATAATAAAAAAAAAATAGTAATTAAAATTTGATCTGAATCTTATAAGAAAATTTATTTAGAAATTAGTTCTATTAGAATTTGTATAGACCCCACACTCTCAAATGCACTGTTGAAAACCATGATATTTAAAACTATGCAATCTTATTTTTTTAGGTATTAATTAAATAGTTTTACATAATAAGTATATTAAATGTAGGTAATGAAAAATTATGATAAGAATTATTTTTTTTGGATAAAATATCTCTTTTAAAGGTCAATAAAAGCTAAAACTAGTTTTTTATTTTATCCCTGAAACTTTATAAAAATGTTCTATTAGACATAAAACCACTATGTGATCAATAATATTGATACATTTAGTTTATTGACAAGGTTTATCTGACGGAATATAGAATAGTTTGTGATTAAAGAACTTGTATTTTTTTTTTCAAAATAATAAAAATATTACAAATTTTTTACCCTACCATTTGCGGGTTAAGGCAATATCATTGTTTTTAACATAGTAATTGAGGTTGTGGGGTCCATATAAGGCTGCGGCTAATACTTCTTTTAAAATTTTAATAAAAATGTTCCTAAAATAAAAAAAAATTTAGCGGCTAATATCAAAAAATGAGAATTTAGGTTCTTTAGTCATTTTAAGATATGCCTTACAAAATATTTTTACTAACTGCCTCAATGTTATTTAAATGCGTGCAATGGTACTCGGAACTCTCTCATAAAAATGACGTCATTTCGTACAATATCTGTGCTGTACAATATCTGTGCTTTTTCTTGGTTCAAGAACTATCACCCTTTAAAACTATTTTAATATCATATACCATCATCATACATATGAAATATGTAAATTAATTGATTTGGTTAAGGACATAATTGCTCTATTATGAAGATATATTTCATGCGCCATTTTGCTTTTTATAGCAGAGTCACTCCAATCGCGTGCAATATTTTTTTCGTCAAAACTTTTTTTTTCCACTAGCCAGTCTAGACTTCAATAGAATTTCTAATATCTTAACGAATTTTGTCATTAAACTTAGACCAAATTTTAATTATCAAATTTCTTTATAATATATTTAAAAAAAAAACACAAAAATTTGGCCCATAATAAATAATATTTTTGAATATTCAAAATCCAAGATGTTTGGGTCCATATAGACCCCACAATGCTAATCGCGTGTTAATGTGTTTTTTTATTTAAACCAGTTTTTTTGTAATATCACTAATGAGCCTGCTTGATTAAAGTCTGTTGCTATAAGGTAGCTATAACTTTTATATTCAGTATTTGCTCATATTGAGTAAAACAACTTAGTACCTCTAACTAAATCACTTATTTTTTAAAAAAACCTAAAATTAAAATTAATTAACAACTATTTTATTTGGTTTTAAAATTATTTATAGAATTTAATAATCCAACCAATATGCAATTAATAAGTTTACCTAGTTTATTCGAATATTGGTAAGGCGGATGCAGAATTGCTGAAATACAAATAATACTTTAAAAAAATTTAAATTTCCCTTTATTTTTAAATAAAATAACCCAACTATATGTAGAGCTGTTTACAAAAAATGGTATAAATGTTTAAAATCTGCAACTATTGTAAGAAATTTTGTTTATTTGTGGAATAGTACACAGCTCATGTCCTATTGTAGCTGACATTATCAGATGGGGAAAAAATCCAAAAAATTTAAAAGAGCAAAATACAAAAAATTTAAACTTAAATTTAAAAAAAAAAGTCACCAAAACCAAGTTCAAAATTTGAAAATTGATTCCTTATCAAACTCTTCTATATCGATTGAAAATTTTTCTTTGCCTATATCTTATATTAAAGAAGGTCTTATTACAAAAATTAGAGCCTGTGACACATTGGTTATAATTGGGGAAACAGCATGTGGTAAATCAACCCAAATACCTTGCTATATTTACGAAAAGGGAATTAACGTCAATAAATTAATTGGTTGCACTCAGCCTAGAAGAGTTGCTGCCACATCTTTAGCCCATTGGGTCTCTCAAGGCCTAAATTCAGAGTTAGGCAAGAAATTATATATACAATGACATATATTTTTTAATATAATAACTATTAGCATAGGTGATATTGTGGGGTATACTGTTAGATTTGATGATCACACTAATTGCAATACAAAAATTAAATATATGACTGATGGCATTCTCCTAAGAGAAGCATTATCAGACCCCTTATTAAAGAAATATTCTGTCATAATTTTGGATGAAATTCATGAAAGATCAGTGAGGACAGATGTGTTGCTCGGAATTGTAAAATGGGCACAAAAAATGAGAAAAAGGCAAATATATTTGAAAGAACAAAATAGACTATTAAGTTTATTAATTTTTTGGAAGTTTTTATATATCATTAATTTTTTAAATATAAATGTGTAGATGCAAAGAAGCTGCTACCCCTCAAAGTTATAGTTATGTCAGCTACAATGGATGTTGATAAATTTTCAAAATTTTTAAACAATTGCCCAGTAGTTTATATAGAAGGTCTAAAAAGATTACCACCTGTTAAACTATATTACCCTGATAAATCATTTGCAAACAACCAGGTTTAAGTTTTACTAAACTGACATTTTTTATTTAATTTACTAATAAAACTGCAATTAAATACTAATTTAATTTGATCATTATCATTGTTCTTACTATGCACCATATTTCTGGTCATTTGTCTTGGAAATTTTATAAATAAAAATCTAAAATTAAAAAATATTTAATATGATTTATTTTTTATGTATATAAATTAACTAATATATTAGTTTTTAATCTTAAGATAATATAACTATTTCATCTCAGTTTAGATCTTTGGAAGTAGAATATTTAATTACCCAAATATAGATGTTGGAGCTTGGTGTAATTAGATTCAATATTTTATTATAGATAAAAAATTAAAATTGTTGACTTGAATGTAAAAAATTTTTTTTAATTTTTTTGAAGTTTAAACTCAATCACTCTTAAATTTTGCAATTTTTTGACTTGCTTTGATTTATAGGGCTACATCCCACAATTGTAAAAAAATTATTAAAAAAGTCTTCTTGTAGATTAATTGGCTGCTTTTTAAACATAAAACTTTTAGAAGCTCTTATTTTGTGATTTTTAGAAAAGCACACAAATTTATATAATGAATGTATATTTCAGGCCCGATTCTAGCTTTTCCATTTCAGGGGGGCAAAAAAAACTCGTGGGGGGGCAGGAAAAAATTTTTTGCCGCCTTCGGTCACGGCAAAAAATATACATGTACAACAATAGAATCCATGTTCAAAATTTTTTAACAAATTAATAGTAATTTATTATATTCTTAAATTAAAAAAAAAATGAGTTTATAAATGGAATATGTGAATTAAAATTAATTGTTTTCACTAAAATCAATTGCTTAAAAAGATATGAGATTTGAATTAATTGTAAGTATAATTTTATCATTTGGTATCATTGCTCATGAAAATTAAAAATATGATATATATGAATGATAAAAATGAATTATATAAAACTTTGGATTTTAAAAAATGAAAAGTGAAATAAGATGATTATCATGAAAACAAAATGTATAAGTAAGCTAATTTGGAAGAATATATATGAAAAAAACACTGGTTATATATAAATAATTATTAATGTTTGTGTAAAAAAATAAATAAAACATGAACATAAACGTTAAATGCGCTAAAAAAAATTTGCAACCATGTCCAAAAATAGTGAGCAATAATTAGCTGATTATGAGCACAGTATTGTATCAATCTAACAATTTTATGCTAGAGGTTGTTTTGATTAAATTATAAAATTCATCAAAATTCAACGCCCCAGTAAATGATTTTTCGTGTCCTAGAAAAACCAAATCACCTAACCCAGGACACTACTTGCCAGCCTACTAGAAGTTATTATCCTTTTAAAAGAAGAAAATGTGGCCTCACAACTCGACGATGAAGTGCCAATTAACAAACTTATAGGAAAAATGTTAAATAGATTAGAAAACGCATCATTGTAATTATATACAAATTTAACAAAATCAATAGTAACACATTTTTTGTAATTATTAAGTTTCTTATTAAAAAATTTTTGGCTACGTCAATTTCTTTAGATAATGAATTTTTATCAATATTACTTATTTTTAAAAGAGGCTCTAATTTATTTATATCTAAAATAAAGGTTAATCAAATTTATAAAGGGAATCTAAAGATTTTAAACAACTATTATCGGTAAAAAATCTATTATCAAAATATAAATAAATCAATAATATTAAAATAAATACTTTTTACATCATTAATATTTAAAATATTTTCAATTTTATGAGTAGAAAATAAATAAAAATCAGAAAAATCTTTGGGTTTAGTTTTTCTTTTATCCATAGATAAATTATTGTCATTCAAAAAATATTAATATCAAAACAATTTTTGAATAAATCTTCAAATTATTTTTTATTTCTTAATTGTTTAATTTCTAACAAACAATGTTGTATTAAATCAGAAATTTTAGAAATATAAACCGTTCTGCATTGAAATTGATCTATAATTATTTTTCATAAATAAAATAATTTTTTAATTAAATACAAAAAAATAAATAGATGATTATAAATATGGTCAAAAAACCCCGATTCGGCCCTATGACATGAGGATATAAAAAATTTTTTTATTTTTAGTTTTTAAAAGAGAATTAAATATATCTGTGTAATTTAAAAAAAAACAATGGCAGGTAGTGACCACACCACGAATGGGGCAACCGAGGTATGGTCCCGCATTCACTAACTACCTTGATTGCATCATGTTGAAAAAATTTTTGAAGGGAAAAAAAATTATCAAATAAATCTTTCCCTTCACTTAAAATAGGACAATCTTTTACAACAAGATCCAATCGATGGTTAAAGCAGTGAATATACGGGACATGGTGTCCAGCTATTTTGTTTAGAAATATTTGAACACCATTTTTTTCCCGGGCATTACGTTCGCCCCATCGTAGCATTGTGCGATCAGGTTCTTTGGTTTTAGATTATATTCTAACAAAAGTTTGTTGTTAACTGAGAAAATTTCTTAGGCATCAGATTTATGAATTGGTTTCACAAATATAAAGCTTTCTGTAAAATCAAATTTTTCTATATATTTCTGTTAGTTTGATCTCTCTTGCGGATGAGAAGTATTAATGAATAAAAACACTTTAAAAAAAAGTAAATATTTAGGATAATATTTTTTAAATATTTTTGACGGAGCAAATTTAATTATATTATGTGGAAGAAATAAAATTACTATGTATTTTTGGGGGGGCAAATTCAATTTTTTTTGGGGGGGCAAACATAAAATTACTATGTATTTTTGGGGGGGGGGGGGGGGGGGGGCAAATTAAATTATTTTTGGGGGGGCAATCAAAAACTTTTGGGGGGGCACTGCCCCCCCCAAAAAGGGTCTAGAATCGTGCCTGGTATATTTAGTAACTGATTTTATTTGTCTCTAAATTTTGCTTCAAAATATTTTTTCAGGCATTAAAATTCTATCATGTTAAATATAGGGATGACCATTTAAACATCCTTTTGTGCCAAAGTTTTTCCAAATAAAATTTTACCATATTTTAATCTGCCCCTTTCCCTAACATATTGTCCTTAGTTTTATAATATATACTTAATTAAATACTGATGATAGCTATTAATTGCATTATTATAATTATATTTAATCACAATATTTTTTTGTATTAGGTTGAAAGCAATGTAAGAAACCCAAATTCGCTATCAAACATTACACAATTGAATTTAAATAATAACTATGATAACATCAATTCATATTTTAATAAATCGGATTATGTGCAAAATGCTTTAATTACGTTATTTCAAATTAACCCCTCCCTAGGTTTGTGAATTTTACTAATACTTTAATTTTTTTAATAGTTTACCCCCTCTATTACATATTGACAAAAAATTTCACAATATAAAGTATTAAATGACTATAATAGTTTTTAATGTATTATTAATTCGTTTTGTTTTTCAAAATTTCGTCAAACTCCCTAAGTTATGTTATAAAATGGGCGATAAGACCTTAAACCTCGGCCATTTTAACTGTGCAAATGTCCTAAATTTTATGTTGCAATATTACTCATCTAGTTTTAATAAAAATAAACAACGACATCTAAAATAAAAAAACAAATGCTATCAAACAATTTTTTAATATGTTTGGCCATCGAAAATAATATTGATTTTGCCGGACCCAAAATCATTGTAAATATTTTTTTCAAGAACAATTTTTATGAGTTTGGCCAACCTTTAAATAGCAAAAGACTGCAAAATTAAAAATGAAATATGGGCGTGTTTGAAATTGCACATTATGAGATAGGGCACACAAGTCTTTATTGCAAAATCATATAGATAGTCATTATCCCGACCAAAAGTTTTAATTTGCCGACATATGTAATACTTTGTTTTATTTAAATACCGAAATTAGTTTGTGTCTTTTTGATTGAAAAAATTATAATTACTACATTTTTTTATGATGCACATAATTTAAAAATAAATACATTTTATATATTTTTCTTATAATTTTTAACTTTTAATATGTTAAGGTCCCGGAGATATTTTGGTTTTCATGCCTGGTAAAGATGAAATTGACACGTTTATACGCCAGGCTCAAAAAATTATCCAAGAGCTTAAGAATGATACCTCATTGCAAGATATCTATTTTTCCAAATCGGAGTCAATTTACCACTCAGCACGGCCTCATTTTAGTGGTAACTCTTATGGAAATCATCGAATTAATTATAATCTCAATGGAGGAAATGATAATAATAATTCAAATAATATAAATTATAACAATAACTTAAGTTGTAATGATAAAAATGACCTGGGCCACATTTTGGACTTAAAGTTTTACCCTATGTTTGCTGGTCTTCCCAAAGAATATCAGACTGAAATTTTAGCATTGCAGCCGTCTAACAGAGCGTTGAATAATAATTTGCTTAGCAATATTGAAAACAATCATTCTAAAAATGATCATAATAAATGTATATAATTTGTTTTATGAATCACTGTTATAATTTATTTCAGATATTCGGTTGTTAGGTATTTTAAATATTTATTTGTGGCTGACCAGTGATGTGTTTTATATTTTTTTTATAAGATCTAGCAACTTAATTAGTTTACCAATCAATGTTCATTTTTTAATTTCAAATAATATCATATTTACAAATTTTATTTAGCATATAGAAAGGTCGTTGTGGCTACGAACATAGCGGAAACTTCTATAACCATACCCGGGATTCAATTTGTAATAGACACCGGTCGTTTTAAAACTAAAGTCCTTATCGATCTCAGAGCTCATAGCACTACTCCACTTGTGTTTGATGGCCCAAATTCCGTAATGTCTTTTTTATTTTGAAATGTTTGACTTATTTTAATGTTTGCATAATTTTATTTTAGCTGGAACACCCAATAATGTAAATTTTTAGCTAAATTGAATGATGGCGAATTCATTATTTATCAGAAACTTTAGCTAAATAAAACATAAAATTTATAATTGCGTTTTGTATTATTACTATATTTTACACAAATTTATAAAGGTTTGGTGAAACTTTGGTAAAATATACAATGTAATTTTTTTTTTTAATTTACATATAGGGCCCTACACCTCTAGGGCACAAAAAATGCAAAATATACTAAAAGTGACTGATTTTGCAACCTAAATTAAAAAATTTTCCCCCTATTTATATTACCTGTAACTTAAATTTTTTTATATGAAATATAATATAATAAATTCTTAAGTGTATCGAACTCTAAATTTAGATTGGAGTTTTATCTGGGTTAAAATAATATTATTAAATTTGACATAGCTGTTTTTATACAAAAATTTATTTTTTTAATCTCCTATGTTTTTTAAACATTTTTTTATACTTTTTATGTTTTTAGCTGACTTACAAAGTTTGATTGGAAAAAATTGTACATATTAAGATAGTTACCGGCGTTTGTTAAATGAATACCCTGCAGGGCCATTTGCTACAATTTGAAGAGGCAAAACTCTCTTGGGGAAGCCGCTCTCAACGGGGAATAAGGTTTGGGGGAAAATCCAATATCAGATTTTTAAACATCTGAAAAATATGTAGAGTTGCATTACAACAATTTTTTTGTATAGCAATTTGAATATTTATTTTACAAACTTACCCAAGGATTTTCGATTTATGAGGGAATGTCTAATCACAGAATTCATAAGCAAGGACCAGGCCTGGCAAAGATCAGGACGAGCTGGGCGTGATCCATTACCGAGGTTTTTTTCGCTTTACTGCTATTATTATTTCTCACCAATTTTAATATTAAACTTTGGATACATTTTTAATAATTTTGTCAATTATTATACTTGATTCACCTACTTTAATATATAAAATTGTTAAATAATATGAACCTTGATATTTTTGAAAAGTATTTGGTGTGGGCAACATTTTTAATCAGTAGAATTCCTAAGGCTGCGTAGGAATTAAATTTCGATCAAACAAAGTTTGCGAAGGTTTATCAGCCGGAATGGCTTAAATATTAAGAGAAGGAGAAATATATATATATAACGGGCCGTCAAAGTTGAGATAAAAAATCAAATAATCTATGTTGTATAAATAAACTTGTGTTTTTTTTTTGCATATATTTGATATTTATCTTTGACTTAAATATTTAATAAAGAAATCTATATTTTTAATGCGCCCAAATATATGACATGAATGTTTGCTTATTTTTGATACATCTTAATTAGGGGTCATGACATAACTCTATCGTCAAACAATGCCCTTCCGGAAGCGGCTTGTTACCGTCTCTACCACGAATCTGACCCTACATTTCAGTCGAGGCAACACATTGTGCCTGAGCTGATGCGGTGCGACTTATCTACCATCATACCTATGCTTCTTAAAATACTCACTAAAAAGAACAAGCGTAATAATGAAAATTTTACTGGCCGAAAAATTGACATGATTGATGATCCACCCTTGCGTAACGTTATGTATGCCGTTGATAAACTCGTCAAATTAGATATTGTTCGATTAAGAGAAATCAACCACGAAAGGTATATATTTCTATTTTTATAATATTTTAAACAAAATACATATGAATAATTAGGGAAATAATCATTTTTTTTACTAATTTTTATATTTCGCCCTATCTTTCTTTATATAGATATAAATATCAATAAATTTAACTTTATTCATACGTTTTAGAAGTCAGTCAACTATATCTCTAAACACTAACGTGGAATATTATTTCAATCAAGTCATACATGTTCGAAATGATGAGTTCAGATCAAAGTTTGCAAAACCTACTACAAGCACACCTGATAAAACGACCAACACTCTTAGTTTAATAACTATCCTTAAATACCTCGAACTCACCACTATGGGCGATTTAGTTAATTATTTTCCAGTTGAACCTGCTTTGGCCAGGCTATTAATCTTATCGTCTTCATTAACTTTGCCGTCTAAGTTCTCTTGTAATAATAACAATAATAATAATTCTAATAATGATTGTTTAGCGGAAGATATATCTTCCGACAAGAACATAAATTGGGCTTGTTCCGAAGAAGTTTTTAGTATAGTTGCGTTACTTAGTTCCCTTGCTGAATCGAGTAGGTCTGGCACATCTGGATTTCCTTTTATGTTGAAACAGAAAAACAATATGGTTTATGGGGAAAATGGCGGACACAATACCTTATTTGCTACAAAAAAAACTCAATTCGATGGTTATAAGGGACCTCGAGGCAATAATGCAAAGTTTATTGACTACACGAGCGATCACCTAACTTTGCTCAATATATACCGTGCGTTTAAAAGCAATAAGGCCAATAAAGTTATTTACTTTTTTTTACCAAAATTTTTTATTCTTCATATACCGTTAGCTAAGTTTCCTCGTCTTGCAAAAATTTTAAGGGCAGGTTCGCCCCTTTAATAATAAGAAATACTAAAAAAACCTAATTTGATTTTGGCCCAATTTCTTAAAAATTTGATGAGGGAGAAAGCTCTACCAGCCTCCTAGTTAAGTTTTGTATGTTTTATCTTTTCATAAATCGGCATATTTTTAGACGTGATTAAATAATTTTGTGCCGTTTATTAGTCGGCTTTTTGTACAAAATGGCTAAATTCTCCAAAATTTTCCTATTACTAATTTTTTTATGGTTTAAGCCATCTAATTTTTTTCACTAAGCTTATTTTTTAAATTATATAAAAATTTATAATTAAGATTATTGATTAGTAGAAACTGACAAAAAAATTGTCTTGCGATTTTGAACACACAAGTTTCGAGTTTTGTTAATTATCGAATTATTAAATCGAATAAGTATAATTTTGTCTTATTTACATTCCTGATTAAAGAATATTTAAAAATAAATTGATTTAAACAAAATATATTTTATAACAATAAATAATCGGGCAATAAATGTATTTTTTTACATGAATTTGCTGATTTTGGATTATTTTCCCCGTCGATGTTTATTTAAAAAATACAGGTCAAAGTTATTATGTGCTGACTGAGCATTTCTGAGGTCTAACAAAGCCTAGCTTTTAAATAAAACAAAAATTTAAAATATTTTTTTGAGTCTATATTTGCACCTATTTTAACGTCTAACTTTTTTTTTCGATAAAGACAAAATTTTAGTGACATTTATGGACAATTTTAATTTATAAAATATACCCCCTCCAAAGAGCTTAGAGGCATCTATGTATTTTCATAAACATATAACAAAATTAATTTTTTTTTAAATATCATTGCAAAATATATTTTTTTTTCTAATTGCAAAAAAATTGTATACATATATTTTAAAATATTATAATAACATTTTCGTAAGATGTGTCATACATTGTTTTTAAAATTTTGTGATCTTATCTTCAAAATATTTTTTACTTTTTTGTTTAAATATTTTTGTTTTCAAGAAAATAATTTAAAATTAAGACGTGCTAGGTATTGTCAATAGTTTTGAATTTTTTAGGTTTGTTGGCCCCAAAAACAGGTAATCTGCTCTTCATATTTTTTTATTGTACAGTAATTTATGGCAATAGCAAATAATAGACCAATCTGTACATTATTTCATATAAATATCTTTACTCCTAACAGGATTGGTGCATGAAAAATAACCTAGATCGCAAAACCCTTATATTGGCTCACAAAATAGACCAACAGCTAAGAGTTATAGCTAAAACATTGGGAATTCGTATGGTCTCATGTGGCCCTCTTGATACTTGGAAGGTCAAGCGGACACTTTTATCAGGTGTTCAACCGCTCCGTTTCTTCGATATTTTATTTACTTGGATTAGCCTTAAAAAAACATATTATATTATGTTTTTCTTTTAATTTTTTCTATTTTTTTTTAACGTTAATCGCATCTTTTTGTTACATAAATATTGGTTAAAAAAATTAATGATTGAAAATGTTTTTTATTGTATCTTTTTCTGTCGTAGGTCTCTTCCTTGATTGTGCCATGCTTCAACCCGGCTCAAACAAATACCATTTAATAACGTCTTTTAACTCCATTTTCCCTATGCTTGAAAGTAATTATCCGAACTCCACCAAAACCTCAACGTCTCAAAATCTTGCTCTTTATATACACCCAACGTCTTTTACCTTTTTTAACAAACCGAAATACGTCGTTTTCACGGATCTTTTAGTCACTAACAAACCCTACATGAAATTAGTCACTGCCGTGCAATACGATTGGCTAACTCAGTTAAAGCCATAATTTTTTGACAAAGGAGATTATAATATTTTGCGTAAATTATTTTGACATTTTATTACAAAAATTAAATTATACAACATTATCATATTTAATTTATGTTTTAAATTAATAAAAATGTATTTTTATGTGTTGTTATTTATAAATTTTATCGTATCCAATGTCATGTTATTAATATTTTTTGGATTACAAAATTAAAATATTAAACTCCTCGGGGTGACATGCCTACGCCAAGAATTAGGCTTTCTATATCTTCTCATTGATAAAGTTTTATTTCCAATCTTATTCACTTGTTTACAGTCTTGCCGTATTTGGAACCTCATTCATATGACAAAATAGTTTACAAGCAATACAAAAAAATAAAAAAATACAACTTTTTTTAAAACGATCATAATGTTATTTATTCAGAAATACGGCCGCATGCCATCAGGCTCAATAAATCTTTTCTGATTCAAAATATATCCATTTATGTGAGGCACTTTTTTGGGCCCCATAACTACATATTTATAAGATTCAGATTTTCGAGATTCAAGTAAAGCATCCAAAATAAAATAGAAAGTAAATTTATATGGCTATTTAGAATACGTGGAAAATTAAATGACTATAACACAGGCCAACAAATTGTTGAGACTTATGAGCTATTCTAAGTCCAGAACTGCCATCATAGGAAAATTTCAAATCCGTTTACCGTTTTTTCATATCAAATTTTGTAAGCCATATAGAAAAAATATTAAGAAATAAAAACAAAAAATAAAAAAAATTATATTTATAGTTAAAACAGTTAAACTATTAAATTTAATTTATGTAATATTTATATAAAAATGATAATATATCGTTTACTATTTGGGTGCCATATATTCTGTGGAACCTCAATGTTTATTTAAAAGCTTGATATAATCAAAAATTTTATTCTTCTATATTTGAAAGAAAATATAAGTTACAAGTGATTTTAAAATACACAGTCTTTTCCTATATGTGATCTTGATATTACAAAAGGGCCCTTTTTCAATATATACCCAAGAAAAGCAGAAGAACGGAAATATATATAAGATTAGGCCGTCATGAGGATTATTTTGCCCGAGTGTCAAAATTTACGATTTTCAGACATTGATTATTGTCGACCTGTGTAATAAACATCCAAAAATAATTTGCTGATTAATCAATTAGATATTGCACGTATAGCCACGGATCATATGGTTTAAAAGACTAGCTTACAACCAAATAGCAACATTTTGTATAAAAATCAACTAAATTTGGAGTTTGGCTAAGCGTAATGAGCTTTATTTTAAATTCTTAAAATATTAATCTGCCTTCAAAGTTAAAGCGCTTTGCCAATTTTTTACTCTAGACTCGCAGCTTTCACTCAAACTTCTGGCGCTTCTAGGAAAAAGCGCTGAAAACGCATTTAATCTATCGCCTACCTGACTAAATAAGTGAGAGAGGCCTGTAATTAAGCGTTTTAAGAAATTATGAAATTTAACATACAACTTGTGGTAAAAACGTAAAATTATTTTCTATTTTAAACAGTGATTTTTTACCTGTAAAAGGCTAATCGACAGTCCGTCATAATAACAGGCGCCATTTTGTACAAAAGTGATTTTTATTCTATGATCAAATTGTAACTTCAATAACTAGCAATTTTTTAATTATATGATTCTATTATCCTATATCAGGAATTAAACTAGCAAAGTTTGTTAATGAAAGAACCATTAAATTTTAATAAACTTTTTTGTTGGTAATGCGCTATTTTTATTTTTATCAATTTTCCCTAATCCAGTAAAAGGACAGGTGTCGAATTTCATCGAACTTTGCTTTGCTACCTTATCTTTGAATTCCTCAAAAACCGACCTTTACTTACAAATTTATGCTTTTTAAAAATCAAGAAAAAAAAAACCTTAATGTAATCACGCCGCGATAGATCCCATAAACATTTTCAGTTAACATGAAAATACTATGTATATTAAAATTGCTCTTACCTTATTTGCTAGAAAATGGTATTAATCTAATATTTAGCTATTAAGACATAAGTTTGAGTTCAATTATTTGAAATTTTAATCTATATCTCTTTAATAAAAAAAGACTTCGTGATTATATTTATTTATATGTAATCACTTTAAATTGTATAATATTAATAGCACAACATTTATTGGTAAAAATAAATATACAAAAATAAAATTAATTTGTCTTTGAGTATTTTTTGGCTATTTCAACTTACTAGCACTAATATGTGTGTATTAAATATTCAAATAAAACAGAAACATTTAATGTTCAATTAATATTTGCACAACTGGGTTA
>CM060242.1:18598717-18690646 GCA_030555515.1 Acutogordius australiensis | reverse complement strand
ATCTCTTTACAGTTTTAATTATTAGCCAGTTATGAGCATTGAATTCTAAAAAAACACAAAAAAATATTCTTTCTATATTTAAAACAGATAAATTGTTAATTATAAACTAGATTTTAATTTTAAAACCAAGAATAAATCGTGTCTTATTCAGGTTGGGTTACCAAATCATCTGACCTAAATTATGTAAGAGCTTGATATAATAAATTTGATTTATTGTTTTTTGATATTAAAAATATAAGTTACAAAGGATTTTAATATAAAAAAAGTTATTTTATTTTTTCTCTTTAGGTTATCTCGAGGAAATTTGTTAATTTATCCCTCTTTCAATTTATATCTTAAAAAATAGCCGAAGTCTTAAGAAACTTCGAAAAACGGGAAAAATATAGGAAATAAGGTTATTATATAGATTATTTCTTCAAGTGTCATAATTTTCTTTTGTCACTCATTAATTTTTCTTGTTATGCTGCATTAAAACCAGATAAAAAGTTTATTTTAAAAATTTTTAATTATGCCATGTGTTAAAAAAATGTTTCCTTAGTTTTTTTAATCCACGGACAAAAAGACTTGCCAGGCAAGGAAATTAAAAAAGGATAAAATTAAATATATGGTTATCCAATTTAATTTAAATAAAATTAAAAAAATTTAAAAAATTTACACTGACATAGTTTAAATATTCATAAGAAATGTGGAGTTGCCTATAAAATCAATACTACCATTTTTCTGATTCATACCGTTTTACCGCGTTTTTATACCGGTTACTCGGATTGGACAACAAGAAATAAAATTTTTTAAAGGAAATTAATTTGTCAATTACATACCGTGTTTAGTATTTTTCCCAATGCCCTTTATTTTAAATTATGTCTAAAGTGCAAAAAAAAATTTATAAAATAAAAACTATTAAGTTTCCCCAAAAAATTAGCAATTAATTTCTTGAAATGACATTGAACTATATTGTTTTAAAAAAACTTTTATTTTACACTCTGAACGCGCCCTTGATAATAAATATTTGTTAAACTTAAATTGTATTCACAAACTTTTGCACCCTTAGGTTTTTTATAAAAAAAAGTCCAAAATACTCCCAAAAAGAGCAAATCCTATTTTTGAACTGATCAACTAAGAATCACAGGCATTGGCGAAAATTCTGATTCATATTCGAGTCGGCACCAAACCAATAACAATAGTTGTCATATACGATTTATAATCGTATATATTTGTTTTCCGATGTTTTTATAATAATGAGTTTTAACCAATTAGCAAAAATACAAGATAAAAAAACAAGTGGGCTGCTCAATAATTGACGTTATATATATGAAAAATATAAATTAAGGTTATAGAAGTGAATATATTTTTTAAAACTGAGTTAATTATTTAAGCAACTTTTTTAGAAAATGGACATATCTGTCCTATTTTTTTAATGCGTAGCAGGATAACAAATTATTTTGGCAAATCTTAATGCCCTGTCGTTTGTAGAATTCGGAATCAGCCATTGTCCTTCTAGGCCTGGGAACGCCCCCGTTTTCGCTATTCCCGACAACTATCATGCTTCCGTCCTCCTCGGGCAGGCGAAATAAAATTGATCTTTTACGCCTTGAGTGGCCTACGCCCTGTGCCGCCTTGACGTTATTGAATGTTGGCGTTTGCTTAACTAGGCTTAGCTGATTGACATGACTGCTGAAGCTTTCTGTCCCAACTGGGTCAATTATTTCCACACGACTATCGGGATTACTTGCTGGTAAATTTATCTATTTAAAACGAGAGATTAAAAATAATGCGCCGGTTAAAATATGCTTATATGCTAAATTCATAATTTCGGTCACCTATTTAAAATTCTTTGGCCTTTTTTAAATCACATATCGACAAATTATAAATTTAAATTGCGACGTTTGATAAAAGTAATAGCGAAGTGCAGGGAAAGAAAGAACTGAGAAAGAGTAAGCATTTATTCGGGAGAAGGGGGGGGGGGGGAGGGTTAATTTTTACATGCGAAAAGAAAAATTTTTTTTTTTTGATTTTATAAGCTCTTATTTTTTATTTTTTACTAAAACGGAATTTGATGGTATTGATGAATAGCGACAAATTTTTCAAAAAGGTTTGGATACTCCTGGCAATCTTTTAAAATCTTAATTTTTTTGTTAGACCAAGCTCATATTTGTTTAATTTATTAAAATTCACATTTTTAAATTTTCTAAGCTCAAATTTGCATTTTAAAATTTTATTATATTCTTTTGATACCTAGCCCAAGTTAATATTTTTTTGCCCTGCTCAATTTATTTGCTATAATTGCCAGTTGCTAAGACTCATCTGAATATTATAAATTTAAAAAACCACTCAATTTAAGCCTGGCCAGTTTGCTGTTTATAAATTTCCGGGCCGTATCTTTAATATTGAGCGGGGCCGAATCAAGCTAATATATAAACAAAGTTGAATGGCTCGTCAACAGGTTTGGGCATGCCGAAATGTCTGACCAAGCTGAAATATTTAAGATGAGGTTTAAATTATAAAACACAAGCCTAACTAACTTAACAATTTTAAAAATATTTTAACTCGGCCCAAATGCCTTCGAATTTTTAAGCAACAAATTAAAAAAAGTTAGATTTCCCAGTATAAAAGCTGCTAAAGCGCGAAGTATTTTGTTTAAAAGTAAATAAATTTCGTAAAATCACAAAATTAGTTAAAGAGGTAAGCAGGCACGATTCTAGACCCCTTTTAGGGAAGGGCCCCCAGTTTTTGATTGCCCCCCCCCATAATTAAATTTGCCCCCCCCCCCCCCCCAAAAAAAAATACATAGTAATTTTATGTTTGCCCCCCCCCCCCCCCCCCCCAAAATACATAGTAATTTTATTTCTTCCATATAATATAATTAAATTTGCTCCGTCAAAAATATCTAAAAAATATTATCTTAAAAATATTTACTTTTAAAAGTGTTTTAATTCATTAATACTTCTCATCCACAAGAGAGATACTAACACAGAAATATATAGAAAAATTTGATTTTACAGAAAGCTTTATATTTGTTAAAGCAATTGATAAATCTGATGCCTAAGAAATTTTCTCACTTGTCATCAATCTTTTGTTAAAATATAATCTAGAACCAAAGAACCTGATCGCACAATGCTACGATGGGGCGAACGTAATGCCCTGGGCAAAAGGTGGTGTTCAAGTATTTCTAAGCAAAATAGCTGGACACCATGTCCCGTATATTCACTGTGCATCTTGTTGTAAAAGATTGTCTTGAAATTTTAAGTGTAGGGAGAGATTTTTTTGATAATTTTTCTTCCCTTCATAAATTTTTTCAACATGATGCAATCAAGGTAGTTAGTGAATGCGGGACCATACCCCGAATGTTGCCCCATTGGTGGTGTGGTCACTACCTGCTCATTGTTTTTTTTTATACACAAAAATATTTAATACTCTTTTTAAAAATTAAAAATAAAAAAACATTTATATCTTCAGGTCACAGGGCCGAATCGGGGTTTTTTGACCATATTTATAATCATTTATTTATTTTTTTGTATTTAATTGAAAAATTTTTTTATTTATTAAAAATAATTAAAGATAATTTCAATGCAGAACGATTTATATTTATAACTTCTGATTTAATACACTATTGTTTGTTAGAAATTAAAAAATTAAGAAATAAAAATACATTAAAATTTATTCAAAAATTGTTTTGATATCAATACTTTTTTAAATGACAATAATTTATCTATGAATAAAAGAAAAACTAAATCTAAAGATTTTTCTGATTTTTATTTATTTTCTACATATGTTTGAAAATATTTTAAATATTAATGATGAAGTAAAAAGTATTTATTTTAATATTATTGATTTATTTATATTTTGAAAATAGATTTTACCGATAATAGTTATTTAAAATCTTTAGATTCCCTTTAAAAATTTGATTAACCTTTATTTTTAGATATAAATAAATTAGAGCCTCTTTTAAAAATAAGTAATACTGATAAAAATTCATTATCTAAAGAAATTGACATATAAAAATTTTTTAATAAGAAACTTAATAATTACAAAAAATGTGTTACTATTGATTTTATTAAATTTTTATATGATTACAAAGATGCGTTTTCTAATCTAATTAACATTTTTCCTATAAGTTTGTTAATTGGCTCTTCAACGTCGTATTGTGAGGCCACACTTTCTTCTTTAAGAAGGACAATAACTTCTAGCTGTTGAGTAGTGACCTGCGTAAAGGTAATTTGGTTCTTCAAGTACACGAAAAATCATTAACTGGGGCGTTGAATTTTAATGAATTTTATAATTTAATCAAAACAACCTCTAGCATAAAATTGTTAGATAAATAAAAAACACTGCTCATAATCAGCTAATTATTTACTAATTTAAGACATGGTTGCAATTTTTTATGCGCATAATGTTTATGTTCATGTTTTATTAAATTTTTTACCCTAATATTAATTACTAGTTATATAAAACCAGTGTTTTTTCATATATATTCTGTCAAATTAGGATACTTATACAATTTGTTTTGATGATAATCAATCTTATTTTACTATTCATTTTCTAAAATCCAAAGTTTTATATAATTCAATTTTATTATTCATATATATCATATTTTTAATTTACATGCGCATTGATACCAAATGTTAAAATACTTAAAATTAATTTCCAAATCTCATATCTTTTTAAGCACTTGATATTAGTGAAAACAATTTTTTAATTCACATATCCAAATTAAAAACGCAATTTTTTTTATATTTTATTATTATAATAAATTACTATTAATTAGTTAAAAAATTTTGAACATGGATTCTATTGTTGTACATGTATATTTTTTGCCGTGACCGAAGGTCACGGCCAATTTTGCCGCCGAAGGCGGCAAAAAATTTTTTTCTGCCCCCCCAGGAGTTTTTTTTGCCCCCCTAAAATGGAAAAGCTAGAATCGGGCCTGGAGGTAAGACATTAAATAATCACAATATAGATTTATCCCTATTGACGTTACCCGAAATATTGGATGAGGAATCGGGGAAAAGACGGTTTAGAAAGGTCAATGAAAATACTGGTTACTTTTGGCCAAATGTTCAGAGCCATGACAAAATACCTCTTAGGCGATCTTTTTATATTAACACATTAGATCATTTTTGTTAAATAAAAAATTAAATGTTTTTTTTTATTTTAAACAACACACATTTACAATCACTCATGTAAAAGAACGTTAAAAAAAAGTGCCAAAAAAACCAATATAAATGAAAGCTAAGGGTGGTTGAATAAAATACAATGCATAGCACAGGTCGACAAATATCAATGAACGGGCAATTAAAACCCTGGGGCTTGAGGTTTTTGAGACTGTAGGCATGCTATGATTATTTTAACTGCTACAAAATAAACTTTACAGTAGTTAATCATTTTTCATTGAATTTGGTTTTCAGACGAAAAATAATTATTTAGTTATTCAAAAGAAAGTAAATATAGTGAAAGTAAATTTAGATTTTTTCGTTAATTTAAATTAAAAAAATAAATAAGTATAATTAGATATACAGTTCCTTCAAAAATAAAAACAAATAATAAATTTAAAGTCCTAATTTACGTTTGAGGCTTAAATAAACCTTGAATCGTGGGGCTGTTCTAACCTTTTATATTAAATTAGAAAAACATTTGTTCTGAACCTAAAGCTAATTCAGAAAAAATAGTTGGTAGTGATTTGTGGACCTCTCAATGATCTGGGATGCCCAACAATGAAAATCTTTAAAAAGTTGTTAAAACACTTTTATTTTAATAAAAGTCTCTTTTGAGCTGTAAGAGAAAAATTTTTTTAGAATTTTTTTTTCTTTTGAGCTCACTCAATATGAAGAGTGGTATCTCTTGAGCTCATTCAATAGGGGTAGGGGTAAAAATAGCAGATTTGAGCTCTATTTGGGCCAAATTTCCCATTAATTTTAAACTGTTTAGCTCATCAAAATATGGAACACTGTGATGGCCTGATTTATAGAGAAAATATATAATTTTTTTGGATGATTTTGTCTCATGTCATAACTTCAATAAATTGATAGCCCGACTCAATCACGAAAAATTGTTTAATAACTTCTATTTTGTTAATTTTCAAAACTAGATGGTTAATTAAAAATAATTGCAACTTTAGAACATTTTGGAGATTTTTAACAAAAAAATTAAAAGGAGTCAAAAATATCTAAAACTTTAACACAAACCGGATGTTGGACAGTATAAATACTGTAAAGGAATTGTAAGTAATAAATTAGGTCTGAAATTTTTTCTCAAATGTTAAATAGAACTTTCTTAATAATTGGGTTACTCCTAATCAAAAATGAATAATGGTTTTATTAATTTATTTGCTTGTAAATATTTAAAAGCCAATTGGCGGATTGTCATAGAATGTAGAAAATTAGATCTTTGCCATTTTGGTCAAACGCCATCTATCTAATTATAAAAAACTATAAATTATTTTTTATTTATTTTCAAGCCTCCTATCGACGTCATTTTAATTTTAAATGTTGGGACTTAAGCTCTAAAAATGTCTTGCATCTCAAAATCTTAAGGATGAATTCATCAAGTTTTGGTAAGTTAATTAAACAGTCGAATAGTAAAAATTAAACTCAAACTTCTTTTTAGATCTCCTCAACCAATTATTACATTTCCTCTATTAAGCCTAATCCTCATCACAGCTTTAATTCCTTTTTTTGGACAAAAAACCACGCGTTCAAATGCGACTCTTTATATTTTTTGCACGCTACTATTTTTTAATTTAAATTTATGACGGGCGGAACTTTTTAACCGCAAATTATGAGGTTTTCGTGGATTTATTATTGCTTGTGACGGCCAAGAGAAAAGAATAAACACTCAAATCTTAAAAAAAAGACCATATGAAACGACACAACTATGCGTCCAATCACGGTTTATATACCTTTTAAATCATTTTGACTCTTATAAATTTCAATGAAGATCCAAAAAAACAATGTCAAATAAATTATGTATTTAATCTACATTATAGTGTCAAAAGAGAGCCCGCCTATAGTAAAAAATTTCGGTTCGGGCCAGTTTAGCTCTTTTATCCCACATGCATATAGAGTTTTTATTTTCGTTTAATTTTTAAAATTTCTCAAAATTTTATTTTGTAAATGAACGCAATTTTTCAAAAAAAGCTGCCAAATTTATATGCACATAAAATACTTTTTCTGGAACAAAATATTTTGTAAATTTTTAAGATTGTACGAAATGAAATATTTAAAATTGTAGGAAATAAAAACCCACTTTGTACGTCTCGTTATTTAAAATTTAAGTCCCCAATCTCGTGAACAAATTCTATAATTTACCACTTAATTAGTGTTTATTAATAAAAAAAAGGTAGAAAAATATTGTAAATTTATTTTTTTTTAAACTAAAATAAGGTAAAAAAATCAATTTAATTTTAACTAAAATAAGGTAAAACAAAGAAAAGATGAAAAATATGAACAATTTAGCCTAATTACATGGAATTTCAGCGCAGTCCGTTCAGTTTTCTCGATATAGTTTGCATTACATGTCAACATAACTTACTTTATATCGCTTGCCCCGGATCTTTAAGCTATTATACCATTATAAGTCCTAATTATCACTCTTTTTACTGTTTAGCCAAATCCCCCCCCCCCCTTTATACACACAGAGCCGTAGCCAGGATATTAGAATAGGGGGGGTGCATTCTAGATTTTTTGCCGCCTTCGGCGGTTGCTTTGTACACTGGTCAACAAATATCAATGACAGAAAAATTAAGTTTATGAAAACATAAAAGCATACATCCCCACGAAGGCCTTATCTCCTATATTTCTTCCGTTTTTCGTAGTTTACGCCTTCGGCTCCTTTAATCCGTCTATATCAAAAAAATGGCCTTTTTTAACCAAATTGTCTTTGCGACCTTTAAAATACCCTAAAAAAATTCACAAATCTTTTTTTTATATAAAAATTCCTTGCACTGAAAATCATCATCTCATAAAATGAGGGATAAAATTTTTTCATCATGCTCTTAATCAGCATTTAAATAATACAAAATATTTCGCTGAAAACTTAAATACTACACGACATATTATCGGTTTTTAATATTTATTATTTGAATTTTAAATTTAACAGTTTAATCGTTGTAAATATGCAAAAAAAAATACAATCTTTTTTTGTTTTTGTTTCTTTTGTTTATTTGATATTTTTCTGAAATTTTCAATGTTTATAGCTGACTTACTAAGTTTTATTAAAACGGGAAACGGATTTAAAAAAATAAAACCCCTAAGATGGCAGGTTTACTCTGTAGTTAGCTCATAGCTTATAAAAATTTGTGACCTGTGTAATTTCTTAAAGTATTATTATAAAAATTTGTTTTTCAACTTAATACCCATTTGCACTGTTTATTATTTTATTTATTTGTTTAATTCCTTCGGCGTTTGTTGTGAGTCTAAGCAACTTAAATTTAATAAGATAGCTAAATGAGGTACAATCATTGATAAAGAAAAATTTGGATAAAAAATTAATATACTTGACATTTAAAAATTTATATACATAAAGCATTTAAAAAGCTTTATTAAAAATTTTCATTCATATATAAAACTATAATTTATAGATAATGAATTAAATAGATAAATATAAAATAAAAGTTTATTATTAAAAGTTATTAAGAAGGTTTTAACCTTTGAAATATCCAAAACAATGTTATTTATATTCGGAAACTATTGAGCAGTGAGAAATTTTCTAGAATTAACAAAGCAGGCATATAAATTAATAAATTGAATTATCTAAGCTGTTAAATAATCCACCAACCATGCGCCTGCAACTCTTGATAGTTTTTCAAACATTTATTAATTAAACCGAAAGAGGAAAATATTTTCTTGAAACGTGATTTATATGATTCAATATAACATCCTTCGAGAGTCTGATTTAAACCATTCTAAGGTTTTTTTTAACGAGAATAGCTTTCTCGATTATATATGTATGATGTATAAGTATAAATCAAATAAACGATTGGTAGCCATTGTTGATCGCAAATAACATTTTATACATTACAGTGTACCGAGCCAAACCAATTAATATTAGATCTTCGTCACCATTAAATTAACTTGCATGGCTATAAAGCTCTTTAAAGGCAAGTTTTTTGTACTGTTTCCTTTTCCCAATGTTCTTTCCATATTTCAAACTCATTTTTAATGTTATCTAAGCTCATTTTTCTAATTCTTTACCCAAATTATCTTTAATTTGCAAAATTTAGGATGGATATTTTTAAAAAATATTTCGTGCCTCCCTAAATCTAAGATTTAACGTGAACTTAAAGGTTGAATACTAATAAACAGTGAATCGGTAAAATGTGTCAACGTTATCGGTTTGATAGTTAGCCCGACATATTTGCATGCGCGTTCTTGGCTTAGTTAAGGGTGTAGATAATCCAACTTTGGTAGTCAAAGTCTCTGTCTCGGCAAACATTCGTGAAAAATTTCTTCGGCATTTTCTCAATGGCGTTGTAAAACGCCAATAATATTATAATTACAGAATCGGCTTCAATAAAATCGATGTCACGTGTTTAAGTTTTTGAATAACTGGCTTTAAAAAACTTGAATATTTATCTTAAATTACACTGGTCGACAAATAACAACTTTATGTCGGCGACCAATTATAAACATATATATTTTGATAGTGTTTTTTGAGTACATTCCGAATATCTTTTCCGTTTTTTTTGAATAAGTCTAATTTTTTACCTAGATGGGTTTAAAAGTACCAAAAACTTCAATATGTCCTATATTTATAGGCACTTTTCTTGCCTTTAAAATAAAAATAAATAATAGAAAAATATATTTTACTATTGAAAAACTCTTATATTGTTATATAACTTTTTTAGAATTTAGTTATTTCATTTACTTTTTTAAATATTTGATTTTAAAAAACTCAAAATTTCCAAAAAATACGCGTCTGAAAGTCTGTGCTTCAAAATTTTATATATTAAAAAAGGGGCTACTAAATACACTACACTACATCAAGCAAGATTTGTAAGTGTGAAGGATTGGCATATAATGCCAGTATTAGTAGCAGCGCGTACTAAGCCACATTAGTACCCCTTTTTTAACATATAATATTTTGAAGCACAGAACTACATCAAGATATGTAAGTAAGTGAAGGGCCGGCAGATAATGCCAGTATTAGTAGCAGCACGCACTACAATCTTTAAGAGTTTAGTAGCCCCTTTTTTAATATATAAAATTTTGAAGCACAGACTTTCAGACGCGTATTTTTTGGAAATTTTGAGTTTTTTAAAATCAAATATTAAAAAAAGTAAATGAGATAAGTAAATTCTAAAAAAGCTATATAACAATATAAGAGTTTTTCAATAGTAAAATATATTTTTCTATTATTTATTTTTATTTTAAAGGCACGAAAAGTGCCTATAAATATAGGACATATTGAGGTTTTTGGTACTTTTAAACCCATCTAGGTAAAAAATTAGACCTATTCAAAAAAAACGGAAAAGATATTTGGAATGTGCTCAAAAAACTCTTTCAAAATATATATGTTTAAAATTGGTCGCCATTTTTTGTCGACCTGTGTTATCAAACATAAAATGAAAGTTAGATCGACAAACTTTATATTAATTTGCTTGCTGAAGTTCGAGTTCGCAAATTCAATTCTAATTTTTCAATTACACAGGTCGACAAATATCAATGTCAGAAAAAACAATGAACCCATAATGGCCTCATCTCATATAAATTTTTCGTTCGTACTTCTTTCACCTTCGGAGATTTTGCTGCGTCCATATAAAAAAAAATGACCTATTTCGACCGAATTGATAGATTTTAAGGCTTCGAGAATAACTTATGAGAAAAAATTTCAAAAATTTTTTTTGCATATTGAAATCACTTGTAACATATATTTTTTTATCTGAAATAATAAGAAATAAAATTTTTAAGTATACCAAGAGGCTTTTACATCATTTAATAGAGAAAGTTTAGAAACTCAACCAAAATAAGACAGAACATATTATCGGTTTTTAATAAAATATTTTTTGAAGTTTGAATTTAACAGTTTATTGTTGTAAAAATACAAAAAAAAATTTAGATTATTTATGTTTTTAAACCTTTTTTTTTAAACATTTTTTAAAAAATTTTAAACTTACAGAGTTAGCTTAAAAAAAAGGTAAATGGATTTGAAAATCCCCCAGATGGCAGGTTTTTCTGTAGTTAGCTCATAACTCTCACAAATTTGTTGATCTGTGTTATTAACAAAAGCTTTATAAAAACTATTAATAATCCTAAATTTATCGATGAATCTAGTTACTCAGGAAGAGTTAAATTTATTTTAGTCTTTCTCAGAGAACTTGACCGACAAAAATTAATAATTTCTTTGATATATATACAACACTATTTTGGATATTAAGAATGTTAACACTTTCTTGCACCGCCACAATTTGTGCGAGGCACCATGAATAAAGTTCATACCTTTATATATTGAATTTTTCGTATCTAGCGAATTTGCTGATAAAATCAAATAAATTATTTATCATTCAAATTTATTTTAGTAAAAAAATGCTCAAAAATTGTTTAAATATAAATGGCCAAAAAATTAGGAGAGCATATAAAAAAGAAAAAAAAATTGGAGTTAGAGTAAGTATTTAGAGGAAAATGATTGGTCAAACTGAGAGAAAACAACAAGGCAAAATGTTGAAAAACAACTTGTGCAATAATAAATAAACGTGGTGGGGCAAAAAGAGAATAAAATAATAAAAAAATATAATGGAATTTGTGTTTTTAAAACAAAGGTAAAGAGTAGATCTAGATTTGGGAGATATCTTTGTATAATTAAGAGTAAATCAGGTTTAAAGGGGGACCTGAACACCTACAAGTTGACTCGGTTATTATACTTTAGGTCCGATCGGTTTTAAATTACAAATAGAGCCGCCACACGATAAGCAGCGTTGAGTCTGCCTAGAATTAAATTGGTAGCCGTTAACGAATCCCATCCCAAAGCCGTCTTTTTTTAAACCTAGGCAAGCCTAGGTCACCGGCGCGCATCAAATCTCAAACTCTGCGGAGCTTGCTGTTGCGTTTAAAGTGGATAGGAAAAAGTTCTGGAGGAGATTACATTACAAGATTTTTTTTAGTAATTTTTTTAACCTTATTAATGGCTAAAAATAGTACAATAATAGAATGCTCGTTTTTGATCTTTAGTTTTAGTTAGGATCAATAATAAGGGTCAGCAGAACCGGTTCAATTATAAGGGCAATCCAACCAATGCTGGGAGTCAAGCTATTTTACTAGCAACTAAGGTTTTTTAGCAAAAAAATACTCATTTTAAGCTAGAATCAGTTGACTAGAGGTGAGGGTCACGAATTGGCTTTGACTAAGATAATTTAAATAATTTATCTTATATGCATGCGCACATTTTTCTAAATTTGAAGCCCCAGTCGTTTGTAGCTGCTAACCTGGCAAAACCTAATTACCTATGGGATTAGGGGGGCGCGTCAGACAATTTTTATCGAAATTACCAATATAAATGAAAAGTTTTTCGGAAAAGGGGGGTCCGAGCCAGGTTTGACGCCCCTGGCTACGGCTCTGTATACACATATAAATAAAATTGGTAAAACAGTTTTTGCGTATTCAATATTTTACTTTACAAGCAAACTAACTAAAACATTTCCTTTATAAAAAAGTTTATAATCTAAAATCTTAACAATATTATAGGGCCTTAATTAAATAGTTAAAAAACTAATTTTGCATTAAAATTTTGTATCTTTAATAACTCCTATGTAAGTTTTAAAAAAAAATAAAATTAATTTGTTTTCTTAAATAACATATTTGTAAATTATATGGACCGATAAAATAAAACAAAGATTTTTATTAATATTTTTAAAAAAAATAAGAGCTAATAAAAAATAAAAATTGGAAAAATTATTACTCTAGATTTTAAAAATTATTTTAAAATAATTTAATAAAAATAAAAAATAAAAAAAAAATTAACTACCAATTTTTTAAATTAATATAATTTGCTTGTTTAAAAAACGCTTTTGGGCGCGTTTGTTAATTACATTTTCAAAACTTTGTCGTCAAGCGTCGACTGCGCAAAAAAATTGTCGTAACCGACAATTTAAAATTATCTTTAACAGAAATTAAAACTTAATTAAATAATTACAAAAGTCAAATATTAAACTTTTTTTAAGTTATTCATCATCAAAATACCCACATAAAAGTAATGATCAGATTTTCGCAAAAATCTTACAAATACTATCAACTAAAGTAAATGTTTAACTAAGCTAAAGTTAGTAACGTAAAATTTTTTTAACTGATTAAAAATTTTAGATTTTTATTTATTTATTTGTGCTTCAATCGCTTCAATTAATTTTGCATGCACCCAACACGTCTTTATAGAAATTTCATAATTAGTCATTTTTAGTCCTACATTATGAATTATTCTTCAATTATTTTTACAACTTCAGCCTGTCATAAACATTAAAAATTAGTATAAGTGGCTTATAATGGCACACTAAGGCGACCTCACAACTCTAAAACATATAAACATCTAAAGTATGTTTACTCATAAACAAGTTGATTAAAACTTAACGATTTTAGAAAAATACACTGGACAACAAAATTCGGACGACCCTAAGCATCATTTATGGCAACTATGGTCTTTGGTCAAGTTTTTGGCGCTGATCACGAATATGAAATCAGAATTTTAGCCAATGCCTCAGATTTTTAGTTATTCGGTGTCAAAGTTGAGATTTTTCAATTTTTGGGGTATTTTGGGCTTCTATATCATAAAACCTATGGGTAGTAACAAAAGTTTAAAAATATATTTAGATTACGGAAACATTCATTATTAACGTAAGGGGTTTGATTTTTTTTAAATATTTAATTTTTATTTTTATAAAATTAGTGGTTTTCGTCATAAAATCCGTTTTTTGATCCTAAATAACTTAAAAATAAATTGCTAATAATTTTAGGTAATAATTTTTTTTAGATATGTTTTTTATAAGGAATCTGAATATGCCAATAGATTTTTTGTAAAATTAATAGTTAAAGAAATTTTGTGAATTTTTTTCTGATCTTTGGACGCGGTTTAAAAAAATGGAGGCATTGGAAAAAAAACTAACCCGGGATCGTTATCGCAAGAAAATTCTCTACAAAACCCTCAAAAAATTGTTTATGTTGTTTTTTTTGTTGTCCAGTGATATTTACCTAATTTGGGCATTGCAAAAGCCAACAACATTAATGCGGGGAATTTAAATAATATATTTTTATTACTATAAAAACTAGACCAAATTTAATTTTGATTTGAATTTTTAAATTGTTAAACCTCAAAAAATTATTTATTTTTTTATTTATTAAATCTCGATGCAAAGTGTCGTTTTTTTAAAGATATTATTTTGATGCGTAGAGAAAAAATTTATTCGGCAAAAGAATCGAAAAATGGGGATAAATAGACATGGTAGCAGTATTAATTATGCGAATTAACCCCGATCTGAGGATTTGAGATATAATATTTTCTGATAAACTGAGTGTAAGAGTAAATCTGTAGCCAAAAGCATCAAAAAAAATAAACCTAAACAGACCATTGTTTAATAATTTTACTAGATCAAAAAAATTATTTAAGCCTCACAGTTAAATCAAAAATTCTTATCAAACATATAATTGATATTAACCCCTAAATCTAGTCAACCAAGTTTTAATTTAGTAAACAGTTAAATTTAAATAAATTTAACTACAACTTAGTTTATTCTTGAAAATTTAAATTACACAGGTTTAATTTTATGATGATGTAAAACTGACCTTTACAAAACCTTTTTTTATTTTTTTAGATCAATTATTATTAACCCGCTAAAAACATTATGGAATATGACAAAAGTAACAATTTTTTAGTTTAAATTAAAAAAAAATTTGAAAATGTTTGTGAAGTAATTAATATATCCTTTTTAGTCTGAATTGGATAGGTAGGCTCCATTTGAAGAAAAAAACTTAAGCTATTATTTAAAATCCATGGACAAACAAAAGATTAATTATACAATTAAAAAATATAATAGTTCTTAAAAATTATAACCCAAACAGTTAATTTTTTAATTTAAATTTTTTATTTTTTGTTACTTTTGTCATAATTTTTTGGCAAGCTACGGAATTTTCGAAAAATAAAGAAAAAACAAAAAAATAATAATAAATATTTTGTTTTTTTAAAAATCTAAATTGAAGGCCTGAATTGATCATTAAAAACCTGTGTTGTACTCAGAACATATAGGCAGATTTTATTTATATTATTTTGTGAAAAAATTTGAAGAAACCCAAGTGAAGTTAATTTTAGACATTCTTTTTGCAAAGATATCGAATTTATATTGCTCTGGCATATTTCACTCTATTAAAAACTTCCATTAATAAGCCATAATTTTACTAAAATCCTGATGGGTAAATTCCCGTGAGCAAAGGGGGCCGTCGAATGGATTCATTAATTTAATACACCACTCATTTTTTGATATTCAAAACTTAGGTTTTTCCGGCCGCTATACATCTTGAATGTACTATTTAACTTTAAGTAACACTTTAAGCGACACATATCAAAAAATCTCACTGACCTACAAATTAGTTTTTTAGCAGATATCAGACACAGGAATTTTGTCAGCTATTAAAAGATAGACCATTATGATATAACAAAGCCTTTGTTTCCCCTTTTAAAAGTTTATTTTAGTCTTAATAATTACTACATCTATACCTTTAAAAAGTAACAATATTCCGTAATCTTGTTTAACACCCAAGCCAAAGTTTTTTGAATTTTGGCTTGCTATTGACCTCTCTAGATCAGTAGTATATTTTAGCAAAAACTTATTTTAGGCAAATTGTTTTTAAATAATTTATTAATTAATCACGAGGACATTTGGTATATCAATCGAAGGCAAGGGTCAAAAAAACAAAAAAAAATTAATTATTTCCACATAATTTAGCATACCCATAACTACTTGTACAAACTTTGTCCAAAAATTACATAAAGCCATTCACCTTTAATTATTTTCAAATTTAAATTAAAAAAAAAATGGTCTGATTTATCGACGATATTATTTAATACCTTTTAAACCCGTCCTTAAAAGTGATGAAGGTATATCATTTATCTATTTTTTAGGATACCGTCACCATTTAATATTTAAACTAGCATTATTTAAGTTTTGTTGTAAATGTAAACTTATTTAATTTAATAATGCAAAAAATGGAAAGTTTTAATGGAAAATTTAAATTTATTATTTTCTCTCGCCTAAAAAATGTTGTAAATATGTTTTTTAATATTATATTTGGATTATTAACTTTTTATTAAACAATAAAATTTGCCTATTTTTATTAGATTTTAAATTTATGAAAAATTTATATGGAAATTATGTTTATCTTCCTCGTCCTCAGAAACTCTTTTACAGTAAATACCAGACCTGGGGAAAAAAGAGCCAGCCCTTAAAGAGAATTTTTTAGAGGTTTCTATCAAAAAAGCTCGTAAAAATGGGCCTTTAAGAAACCCCATTTTTTTAGTTATATGGAGCTTTTAATCTAAAATGCTTTAAGCTTTTTAATAATAGTGATAAATCTCAATCCAACTTCAGATTAAAGAAGAAAAAAATAAAAAGGGCCTTTGAAAAGGGCTTTCTCCCCTTCATTCGGGTTTTTTTTTGTTAAAATTTAGATTTGTTCCCCTTTTTTGGCTCCCCCTTTGGCCTACAATTTTTTCAACATAAACAAAGTATAAATAAAACTGCAAGTGAATTTTTTTTATTATTTATACTTTTAAGTTTTTCAATTTGTTAAAGACATTTTATTTGGTCTAAAGTTTGTGATAATTTTTATTTACTGAACGTTTATTTGTATTTTTTTAGCAAAACTTTTTTATCAAAATAAAAATAAAACCACATCTAAAATATACACAATGTTTAAAATTTTTGACAAAAAACTTTCAAACTTTTAAAAATTGCAGGACTAACAAAATATGCCAATTTTAGTCTTCCTAAAAAATTGATAACGGCAGTTTGCTTTTAAAGAAAAAAACAGATAACTTATTAAAATAAGACATTAAGTACTATAAAAATCAGGTATGGTTTTGTTATGTGAAATTTTCTGACATGTATATTATGGCAGCACTATTAATTTAAATTAAAACGCACTCAAATATTTATCTTCCAAGGGGTTGGGAGGGGCATGCCTTACAATACCTAAGGCTCGGGCTAGATGTTACACTTTTTAGTGGAACGGCAATACGCCACTGTAAAACATCATAGGGGAATGCTAAGTGCACTCAGGACCCTGTAATTCTATACTAATTTACTTTAATGAAAAAATTTATTCAATTTTAAAACGGACAGGAAAGAGTTTAGTTTAATAATGAATTTTTACACCACGCGTTTTATACCAGGAACAATGCTTTTCTACCTGCTACACTTTCAGAAGGAAGCTACCTTAAAGCTTGTAAAAAAAGATGAATCAAACCCTCTGGCATTTGTGTTTATTGGAAAATAGGGATGTATTAGGGGCCAAAGGAAGCAATTTGAAAGACTTTTTATTAACTTACAAATCCTAACTAATGTATAAGGATTAAAATGGAGGGTGTAGGGACCTATAAGGTAATACTATTTCACTCACCTTAATGCTCGCCTTCTCCCTTTTAACTACTAAGTGCTAAATTAACAAAGTCATCAGATATGTGTATATGTTAAATTAAGAAGTGAACTGCCTTTGGATAAAGCTATGTCATTTGCTTAATACTGTTCTTTTCCGTCATTACGTCGAAACAGCTAAAAAACACTAATTATAATCTTTTTTTAGAGACATTTTAAATATTAGTAAAATTTAATATTATGCAAACATTTAGCATCTTTTAAGAGTACTAGAATAATGGCATAACATGAAACATGGAGAGAAGGAGTATGTCATGCTAATGCATCGATTAAAACAGGATATTACGCAAAACGTATGACTTAACATACTAATCCCTTTATATTTATAAAGTATGCCTCTCTACCTTCTTTTCGCAATCACGGGTCAAGCTTACAAACACTAAATTTTTTCAAAAATTAACGACGCTATTTTGTTTTTATTTAGGGGGCCAGTCGTTTCATTTTACTAAAAAATTCTGAAAATTCAAAATTTTAAAAATTTGAGTTTTTACATAAAAAATTATAAACCATTATTTTTACAATCTAACACTCGAATTTGTTTTATAATTAATTTGAAAATCTTGATAATATTTATCTAAATCTATAAATCATTTCAACAAAAAGGAAAATTCTAACCCGTAACAAATTTTAAACATCTAATTTTTTTTAAAAAATTTTAAAATTTTAAAGAAGCTGAACGCGCCATTACCTAGTATAAATTTTTTTAATTTTTTTGTTTGGCCATTCATAAATAGTAGAATTTACAGAATAGGATTTTTTTTTAAGTTTCACCTATTTTTCAAACAAGATGCAGATTGAAGGTTTGAATATAATACAAAAATTTACCTCCGGCCTATTATCATTGACTTCCCTTTTGTAATCAGAAACAATGCTGTGGTTTTTAGTTCCAGCAAGTGGGCTTGAGCAACCAATGTGGAACAACAGGAAAAGGGTGATAGCCATGAACGACCCGTTTTTAATACGGACAATCACCGGTGAACTTGAAAATTTTACGGCAGAGCCCGACTTGTTCTTTCCTTGAATATGGTCACTTTTGGTCATTATCCTTTGTTTGAAATCGTTCTTAAATCTGGAATAAATAAATAAAAGATTAAGCAACCAAACTTTATTTGCTACAATCATTATACAGGTCATTTACATGTCCTAAAAATAAGGATTTGGTGATAGTACCAGCCTTGAACTTAGCAAAATGATACAAGCAATTTTAAATTTAAAATATCTCATATGCATTATTTATGTAATATTAGCATAAGCATTATCACGACTTGGAGATATTTTAGATGAACTAATCATGATTATCCAAAACAATTTATACTAAACACTATTTTAAATTGCAAATTAATATATGTGCACTAACTTTATCTACCACACCATTTAAATTCTCAAAATTTTTAATATATCATTATTAAATTCTCCAAATATAATAAATACTATCATTGAGAATCAGAACCGATTCTTTAATAAGGGTAACCCAAGCGGTGCTAGGGGCCTACCTTCAAGAAATTTTCAACAGTTTCTAAAGTTTTAAAGGCGAATTCGTGCTATATACATTTTGAAACAGTTTGTAGGGGCGCATATAACACGGATTGAACCCTGATAGGAGGAATATGCAGGGCAAAGTACACATTATAAATTGAATTGAGCAAAATAAATAGGTAGGGCTTAATTTCGCCACATGTCAAAACGTTAGATTTACTTTCGAGTCATCTAGCCTATACTTTTTTATTAAACTTATACGGCCAAGCGTCAATTGGGGGGGGGGGGGGGGAGGCGGGAAAACTGTTGTTTCTGGTACCAGTATTAAAAACTTTGATAAATAACTTTACCCTACCCCAACACTAAAATATAAAAATTCAGAACTTTTCTCCCTATTAGGGGACGGCTTACCCGTTAGGGCTTTGCCTCTTTTAACTCAACAGCAAACCCCCCAAAGTTAAATGAGATTTAACACGCGCCGGTCACCTAGGTTTTTTAGCCTAGGCTCGAAAGACGGCTTTGGCATTTGTGGGCAGTCTTTCATCCAACTGGCTCAACGTTGCCATCTTGATGTGTATAACACAAGGCACTAAAAGGTGATCACAGGAAGGGGCAAAATGTTTGTAAAAAATAGTATGCCAAAATTAGATAGGTTTGCATCTTTACCTTTTTGCTTTTAAATTTAGTTACTTGAAGAGTGAAATTTGTAATTGCTCTTGATGATTTAAAAGTTATTTTCTGCGCTTATGTACGAATGGACTAAAGTCCAATCCGCTGGATCTATGTCTTTGTATGTTCCTGTAAAAGACCTTAGGTACTTACATATGTTTAAAAACAAAGTTGTTAAATAAATCCCACCATCCCCCACTCCTTCCCTGAATATCACAAATCACGGCACGGGCCTCTAGTCCATTAACAATTAAAATTTACTTGCGAAGCTTCGAGTTGTAAGTTCGGAATATGTTTTCAACTAAGTATTTAAGAGCCAAATAGATAAAAAATAAAGCCTGAAAAAATATTGAATGCACTACAGGTTAACTCAGAAATAAAATATTATAATTTTAAAGTCTCCTTAGGTCTCTTATATATGTAGCACAAATAACAAAAAAAAATAAAAAGGTTTAGTAAAAAATAAGGCTCTAGGAATCGTCATAATATTTTAAATTTACTAATAAGAAATATTATTATAATTTTCATATTTTTCTATCGATTTTTATCGCATAAAAGGTAAGTGACACCATACATTAAATTTGACTCAATCTGAATTAATCAACTAATTCAAAATTAAACAAAACCGGCTGAGTTTGGTATATGATCTTGACACTACGAGTATTACAGTTCACCTAATCAATATCCAGGTTCACACCCATAGAAGATCTGCATTTCCAAATGTCGTAATAAGGCGTATTCCGACTGGTGCAATCTTGTAAAATATTAGGCCATAATCATAATCACATCGGCAAAACTTCGGTCGATATAATGATTACCCATATGCTTTCAAAATCAATTATAACTATAATTCATATTACGTTAATTTTGCAATTGTGGTCAATCACATATGGCTTCAATATATGTTATGTTAACATGCGCCATCCCAAATTTAAATTTTATGGCCAGACTCTTTAAATTGTAAAATATATTTTTTTTGATTCTTGATTTTAGATGTTTTCTTGGTTAATTCAATTAGATGAATTAATTTTAACAGTGCAACATAAAATTAAAAACATGCACAATTTATATAAAAAATAAAAATTCGGAGTTAAAATGGGTGAGTTTTAAAGTCTTGTATATGGTTTTTTTGCCAGTGATTAAACCCAAAAACATATTGCCGGCGTAACACAATTATAACACATATCGACAAAAAGTTTCATAAAACAAAGTAAGCTCTGTTTATATTGTTTTTTTATCGTTCTTATTTTTTCTTCAATTGCGATCAGGTCAAATTTCCGGTATCATTCTAAGTCAAAGTTGAAGGAAGGGCAAAAATATACATTCACCGAGTTGCAACGAACCCTGCTTAATTTTTAAAATTGTAATTTTTCTTGCTCATTTGACGTCAAATTAAAAAAAACTTTCTTATGGCCGTTATCTTTTACATTTTGTGCACTAAATAGTGTAAATATCTACACCTAATTTATAATGATTTAAATGCATAAATAAATGACTTGGTGTCGTTAGAAAAATTTCTTTTAGGGTAATGTTAGGTACGGTAATAGTTCTAAAAACATTTAAAAAATATTTTATAATTGTTAAGGAAAAAATAAATAAACATACTTTGGAATATTATATAAATATAAATGTTTATTATCTGTTTCTTAAATAATATAAATATGTAGAAAAATTTTATCAATTTAAAATGTTCCTATCTTTTGTGTGTAAGTGTAAGCAGTGCTGGGAAAACAATGAGCCAAAAAACTTTGGATCATTTTTTCCCCCAAAACATAAAAAAAGAAAGGGGGCTACAAATAAAGGGCCAAAATAAGAATTCAAAAAAAGCCCTTACTAAGAAAAGGGGCAAAAAAAACCCACAAAAATGGCTCTTAAAAAACGCCCCCAAAAAACCCATTTTATGTTTTCCTTATAATAATTTCGAAAAATTTTGATTTTTTCTTTGTAATAATGATGGGTGGGTTATTTTTTCTTAAAGCTCCTAGGAGTTTTTTTTTTGAAGAAAAGGGGCTTTTTTTAAACATGCCCCTTTTCTTTAAGCAAGAAAAGGGGCTTTTCTTTTGCCATGCCCACGAGTTTGTGGGCATTTGGGAAAAAAAACTCAAAAACTTGTTAAAAAAAACGCCCATTAAGTTTTTTTTCCCAGCCCTGAGTGTAAGATATAAATTAAGCTAGGTTGTCTAAAAGGGCCTAGGCTAGGTAGCCTACATTTAAAGTGAAATATATTATTCTCAGCATAAAAAATTGAAAATTTATATAAATAACCATAAACCATATATATATGTCGCTAAACTTAAATGCTTGAAACGACTCAAATTGGAAGGCGCGATAAGAAAAGTATTTAAAAAAGAATTGCCAGCATCTTATAAAAAAACCTTGTGAAGTCACACCCTTTCCAAAAAAAGTTGTATTGTGCACTTAGAGTTAGCTACATGATAACTTTAAATGCTTAATTACAAAATGGAGTTTGCCTTTCAAATAATAAATTTTTACTGCTTGGTTGCCTTGAAACTGCAGTAATATTTTCAATCATATCCTCTAGGCCCGGAGCCCAACTAACAAGTCCGAATTTTAAAAATCAGGTCAGGTCTTGTGCTCGCTTGAATCTACTATTAAATTAAAGAATTTGTTAGAAATGGTTTCATTTTTCCTAAAATTATAGGACGTCTGGCCTGGTCTGCTTGACATGTTTATCGACTTGTGCCCCGCCCGAACCTGCGATTACGCCCGAACCGAATATGATTCCTATTTTGTGACCGGCCCGAAACGAATGAGAAATTTGGTATTGCAGCTATAATTTTTTTGTAATATAAAATACAATGTGCCGAGGTATTACCGTTTATAGTGTGATAATAAATATGTTAATAGTTAAAATTAATAATGAGATATTAAAGAACGGCCTAGCTTTTCATATTTAAGCACGGCTATTTTAGGGCGGGCCGATATTCGAGTCCCTAATCTCTAATGCACATATTCGTTCGCGTTTATTATTATTGTCGGGTCAAATGGTGAGACTACAGCGTATCTTATAGTTTGAGCATCACTTTAGGAAATATACGGCCTAATCATTAAAGTCCATATTCCAAATTAAATAAATGTTTGATAAATAGGTATGAAAAAAATTTTATTTGGAAAAAGGCTAATTCCATCTATTCTTTATATTTATATTAATGTTGTTAGGCTGAAAGGTTTTAATTTTTAATTATAAAATACAATTGGAATTTTTATACCTAGTTTTAAAAATCCTACTAATGGCACTCAGTTATTATGGCCTATATTGCCAAAGAAGCACCTGTTAAGGGCGACTAAAAAATTTTTTCTGGGGGCGCAGAAGGCCCTGCTGACGCTTAAGGAAATTTTGCTTGGAGACACGCCGAGATTCTACCAACCGGCCTGTTCGTTAGTAGTTTTTTATGTTGCTTTGGGTCTCACACTATTTATAAGTTTGATAGTAATAAACTTGTCGAAAAATTAGAACTCGTAATATATCATATAGGGGCGCGTTCAAACTTCATTCAAATTAAAAGATTTTAAAAATTATAAATTAAAAAAAATTGGTTTAATGTTGGAAGATGGCATTAGAATTTTTCCAAGATTCTTGTTGAAATGATTTAAGCTACATTTAGATAGATATAACTTTTTCAAGATTTCTAAATATACTTAGACAACTGCTCCGTGTGTTAAAAAATAAGGTATAAATGCAGGCCCGATTCTAACTTTTTCAATTTGGGGGGGGGGGGCAGTTTTTTTGCCGCCTTTGGCGGCAGAATTAGCGGCAAAAAATATACATGTACACCAATTAAATACAAGTTCAAACTTTTTATTATTCAAAGGCCTCCAACTCGACGTTGAAGAGCAAAATAACAAACCTATAGAAAAAAATGTCAAATAAATTAGGAAACGCAATCATATAAAAAACAAAATCATTAGTAACACATTCTTTGTAATTATTATATTTTTTATTAAGAATTTTTTTGCTACGTTAATTTCTTTAAATAAAAAATTTTTATTAAGATTGCTTATTTTTAAAAGAGGCTCTAATTTTCTAAAAAAAAGGATAATCAAATTTGTAAAGGAAATATTATTGGTAAATCTATTATGAAAAGAATCAATAAATAAAACAATAATATTAAAATAAATACTTTTTAGTTTATTATTAATATTTAAATTATTCTCAAACTTATGAGTAGAAAATAAATAAAAATCAGAAAAATATTTAGGTTTAGTTTTTCTTTTATCTATAAATAAATTATTGTCATTTAAAAAAGTATTATATATGTGAAAACAGTTTTTAAATAAATTTGTAAATGTATTTGTATTTCTTATTGTTTAATTTCTAACAAACAATTGTTTATTAAATCAAAAGTTTTAGAAACATAAATCGTTTTGCATTATTAATTATTTTTAATAAATAAAATAATTTTTCAAATGATAAAAAAAAAAATAAATTGATGATTACACAGGTCAACAAATATTTATGTCAGAAACGTGAATTACCTAATCTCACATATGTTTTTCGCTTTTCTTAGTCTTCCGTCTTTGGCATCTTAGATCCGTCTATAACGAATGGCCTTTTTTGACCAAATTGACAGATCTAAATATACCCAAAAGAAAAAACTAAATTTTTTTTGCAAAATCCCTTGTAACTTATAATTTTAATCACAAATAATGGAGAAAATTTTTTATTTATATATCAAGCTCTTACATCGGCATTTAGATAAGACAAAATATTTCGCGTTTAAACTTAAATACGACATGATATATTATTGGTTTTTAAAAAAAACATTATTTGAAGTTTAAATTTAATAGTTTAATTACTTTGAATATGCAAAAATAAAATTTTAATTTTTTTTTCTTTTTGAATCTTTTTTGGTTTTTTAACCTTTTTTTTTAAATTCAATGTTTATAACTGACTAACTAAGTTTGATTAGGAAAAACGGTAAACGGATTTGATGTTCCCTAAGATGGCAGGTTTGATCTCTGTATTTAACTCATAACTCTCAAAAAATTATTGACCTGTGTTATGTTATTCTCACAAAAAAAGAGATTACACAAAATATGGTAGTTATTTAGCATTTAAATCACCGTCTCGACGAGACGTAAAAACCTAATTTTTTTGGCTAATGTTATATTCTTTTGCAATAGGACGCAGCTACATATGGGGGAATATTGGCAAAAATATATGTATGCTTCAGAATGTAATATTTTTATATAAATCTAATAATGATTCAAAAAAAATCAATTAAATGATTTAATATTTTTTAGACTATCTTACAAACTTTCATAATATGGTTCACATTTGAAATAACAATCATAAATTAGTTAATTTAATAAAACTAATATATCATATCAGGGCCTTGCACAAATATTTTTTAAAAACATGATTATATTAAGCTTTAATTAAGTATATGTAGAAGATGACTCAATCGATTGAGGAGTCGGACGACCTTGAGTGCATGTAAACTTTGTTGTGTTCTACACTCAGGTTGAGGAACGTTGAACTTGGTTGGTTATTCAATGCGTGACTACCAACAAATCCAAAATCCGTCAACTATGAGAGCCTAGGCTTAAAAACCTAAGTCACCGGCTAGTGTCAGATCTCTTTCTGCGGCCTTCCGTAGAGTTAGAAGTTACAAAGCCCTGACCATTTAGTTCCTTAACGGGGAAAAAGATATGGAGAAAGCTCCTACCATAGGTTTTTTTTTCAAACGATAAAAAAAAATTTTGAGCAAATTTTATTTTTTATTTAGCCATATATAGGGCTTTGGAGTAGATAACCTCCCCGCCCCCCCCCCCCTTTCCTGAATGCTTAGAAATAATTAAAGATTTAAACAATTTAATTATTCTAACGAAAATTGAATCGAAAACAGGCGTCATCCTGACCAACATTTTATCTGCTGTAAAATATTGGTGGATATAATAAAATCTATGGACGTACCTAGTAAGTCAGGTAAAAAAGATCCAAGGCGTTTATAGAAAGCTGTTGGATCGAGGAGCATGCCTACCAAAAATTCTGTAATTAATTTTTTCTGCACATACTTTTTGAGTACATTATACCAAAAAGAATGTAATTGACCTAATTGATATTCCCTTTATACATCTTCTAAGAGAAAAAAAATGGCGATCAATTGACTGAGTGGTGCGTTTGTAGGTATTAATAATGAAAGTTAATTAAACATTACATATCATCTATTAATATTAAAAATGCATAAATAATACGGCACATATAAACACTCACTCATTCTGGGAGCTGCCAGAACAGTAATTAATTTTTCTGAAATAACAAAAAAGGGCCTTCTCATTTAAATTAAATGTATTCATTCAGCAAATTAGCACTTTGTTTATTGAAAAGATGTCCATATCCTGACGTATTTTATTAAGAAAACCGATGTTTTACTAAGAGCCGGTTCGGGCCTTCAGTTATTAAATTTATTTTAATATTTTATCCCGGGCCCTTTTTACGAATTGCTTTTGGCACCGAGGATGGCGATAATTTTTACTACTACCCTCCGCAAATTTAAGTGAGTCACTTAATGTTCTGGCAAGTAACGACTTATGCCTTACCATCCCTATATTATCGCGGTATGATGTGTAAAATTATCAGCTCCTTAAATCATATATAATTGAATTTCACCACCCTGAAATTTTACTCCAGAGGTTTGGACTTGATAACTGAACTATGTCAACAATAAATTATTGCAGTGTGATTATTAATGAAAAATTTATTTTCCTTCCGGACCATTAAGTAAAAAGTTGATTTGTTCACCTTTGAGACATCTTATTTGACTTTTACCCCCAAAATTAGGTATTCTAAACGCGAAAGTAGTAATTTATACCTCCTCATATTGTCAATTTATCCAAGTAATTAACTTTCAAAATTATTGTATAACTTTTTAGGTCTCGGTAAAGCGAAATAAATAATAATGGATTATGCCATGCGGCGTTACAAGAAACATCAGCTTTGACCAAATTTTGTTGACTGATATAATATGACAGTCTATCTAACTAATGAACTTAAGGCCAATATTGAACATATGTTCAAATGTAATTCACTCTTGTCAAAAATTTATTAAAATATGAAATATTGGATATCAGATATGTATAGAGATTAAATCGGGTCTTAAAAGACCCCGGCCAGGGGGCGACGGGCCTGAATTGTAAAAAAAAATTACGAGCCGAGGGCCTAATAAATTTCATATTGCCCTATTTTATAACCATGGCGCCGGTCGACAAAAATCAATGAGTGAAAAAAAAAATTATGACAATTGAAAAAAACGATCCATGATGGCCTTATTTCATATATTTTTTTCATAAGTTTCTTCAGCTCGGCTATTTCTTAGATTTAAAGAAAAAAGGGCCAAATTTGGCCACATCGACAGATTTTGCGACCTTGAGAATATCCTAAAGAGAAAACTTTAAAAAATTATTTTTTTATTTTACTTGTAAATTATATTAATATTAAATAATGAGAAATAAATTTTTTTAGTAAGCTCTTACATCAACATTTAAGTCATACAGAATATTTGGCACCCCAATCTAAATAGGACACGATATATTATATCGATTATAGAAATATCACTTAAAGTTTAAATTCAACAGTTTAGCTCTTAAATATAAAAATGAATTTTTTTTATTTTTTTGTTTTTTAAATATTTTTTTAAAAATTTTCAAATGTTCAAAAAGCTTGATTAGTAAAAAACGGAAAGGATTTGAAAATTTCTAAGATGGCAGGTCTTTCTGAAGCTCATAATTCTTGTGGACCTGTGTTTTTAATAAAAACTAAACATGATAAATTTATTACCACACGATGAAGGGTATTATTTGCTATTTTATTTATAATTTTAAAACAAACATTTTTTAGCTTGTAATATAAAAAATTCGGGTCGTATTTTGGCGGGCCGGGCTTAAATTAGAAAATGTGTTGTGAGGGCGGAAATATTACGGCTCGGTTTGAGTTTTAATAGCAACCCCGTCGGCTTAATTGAGGGCTAAGGCAAGTCAATCAAAAAAGTTAATTATAGCTTTTTATAGTTAAACTGATTTTTTTTTTGATCACTAAGTTAGTTACCTTTATAAATTGTTTTACTTAGTTAATAATTAATTTAATTCTTTTAAATGCAAATAAATTTTATAGTAGTGAAAATTAATAAAATTTATTTATGTTTTTAATATTTAATTTAATATGTATTGACCTTGCATGTGCCATTCCAATATTTTTTGATAAACTTAATGCTTAAAAATTTTTATATTTAGCAAAAACCAATAAAACATTGACATAAGTAGGCCATTGTTTTAAAATTTTATTAAGACTTATAAAAACTTAACCATGCTATTTTCTGAAACAGGCAATTGGTGGAATTTAAAAAAAGCAAGGGTATTTAGATTGGATACAAGCGGCTTTGACTGGTCATAGTAAATCACTGGTTGTCCTGTGGTTTTTTTTCTTCACTGCTAAGCTTTGCATGAATTTAATAGCATATTATTGCATAAATTACTATCTTTAAATACGTGTGAAAATGTATTGCTAAATAAAATTTTAGGGCTTTCTGATCAGTAATTATAAATATAATTAAATAATGTCATTGGCCGGAAATTCTATAGCTCGTGGTCTAAAAAGTGATTGCCTAATAACCGACAGGGCTTAAAGAGGTTATGCCCTGCCGGGTATGCCGTCTCTTTCAAGAGATGTAAGGCAAGGGGCGCATTGTTTTAGCAGGTGAATGACTCTGGCCTTCAACTTTTGCCATATTTGTAAAGCGTGCATGCATGCTGAATATTCCGGAGAATGCGGCGTCATTTCAATATCTGGTGTTGGCGAAAAGACGCACTTACTAATGACCAAATAGGTTATGAACGTCGCTAGCAATTTCAATGCTACTTACCCAAAATAATAGTTAAATTGTTTTAAACTAAACCCTAGTAAAAAGTTGGTTAACTCTAACACTTTAGCTATGTTATAATTTAAATAAATCTATATAACTTAGTTGAGTATTTGAATTACCCCATGCTTCACAGTAGCAGATATGATGTTAAAATACGCATAATATTTTTAGGTCCAAATGCTTGATAGAAAAAATTATAGTTGTAAAGAATTTTTAATTTTAAACATTGGTAAACTTTTTTTATCGCAATTCATATATTTTAGACGTTATAACTGTTAAACGGACTGACTAAATAGTTTAATTTGTTAAACCCTATTTTATTGTTAAAAACCAAAACATTCCTTGGTTTTCTATTTTTGTGATTCAATATGTATGTGTATTGACAATTTTATTTCTAACTAAAATAGTATCAAAAATTTATGTTTAAAACCAAAATGAAAAAAAGAATATAAAAATTTAATACTGGTATATATAATCATTTAAATTAATTAAAATTGCATAGTAATATAAAAATTAAATATCAAAATGAATAACGGAAAAGATGGAGTTTATCTTTAAATGTTATCAAATAAAATAAAAATTTCTAACAAAATGCAAATTCGCTAAAAAGATATTGCAATAATTAAAAGTTAGCATTACAATTTTTTCGATTTAAGAAAATTTTAAATTTTGTATAATTTTGATTTAGTTGTCAAACAGGAAGTTTCGCTCTCTTTGCTTCCGCTGCCATTATTAGACGTTGGGTTATTACTATTGGAGTTGCTGATTTTGTATATGTTTTGAAGTGAACGAACTCTACTAGTTTGTCCTGCATTGCTAATTTTAACTTGACAAATTTTGTTGTTCTCCTGCTTTTTAGATGGCGTTATAACTTTATCAACCTTATGCGTACACGTATTTGTAGTTGTGTTTAATTTTGTGTCCTCTTCTCTATCTTTACTACCGTTAAAAAAGTTCCGATACCTTGATTTTACTAATGAAAATAGAAAATTTCATATAAAAAATAACTTAACCTGCGATTAGCACTGTGGGGTCCATATGGACCCCGGTCATTTTAAATTGTGAATATCATCAAAAATATTATATATTAAGGGCTAAATTTTTGTGACTTTTTTCTTAAATATATAATAAACAAAACCTAATCAAAAGATGGCCAAAGTCTAATAACAATTTTTTTTAGAATTTAGAAATATTGAGGTCCATATGGACTCAAATGTTTGCCTCTATTTATTTGAATTAATTAATTGCAACCTTATATTCCAGTTATTTTTTTAAATAATTAGTATACAAAATGTTTTTATTGTATAACAATATGAATTACTTTACATATTAATTTAATTATGAAAAATTAGCTAAATATTAATGAGGTTAATGCCATTTAAACACAAAATACAATTTCTCTTTAAAATATCTAGTTTTTATGGTAAATAATAGCTAAAAATAATTTTTTATATAAAAATATTTATTTTAATCAAACTCTCTTAATATGTTCTACTAGACGTAAAAACACCATTTGATCAATCATATTGTTACATTTAATTTGTTGACATGATTAATTTAAGGTAATATGGAAAAATGAAAATCAATTTTTCATATTTTCTACTTTGTGTCAAATAAAATTTGCAATATTTATTTGATAACTTATATTAGTCTATGATTAAAGAGCACGTATTTCTCTTCAAAATAATGAAAAAATAAAGATCATAGCTTTAAAACTCTTGAAACTATAGAGGTTTAAATACGGACCCCACCATAGCAATCGCGTTACAAATTTCTCACCCTTCCATTCGCGGGTTAAATAAAATTTTTTTAAAATAAAAACAGCAAAATATTTTAGAAGGTTATTAAATTGTGGGTCCTGGACATGAGAAGAAGGTCAAACAAATTAAAAAAGAGAGCGCAAGATTTTAATTTAATAATGTATTAGTTATAATTATTTATATAGAGGTAAAATTCGTCAGGTCTCATGCTTTTTCATGCAATATAAAATGAAATATGCTTACATTCAGAAACCGTTAGATTAGAAGTACATTTAGACGATTGAGCCAATACTTTGGGTTGGTAATGACGGTGGCTAGAAGCATTTGGTGATATTTTGTTACTGGTCTGAGATTCAATGACATAATTTGCTGGCTCAGCAATATAGTTTATCCGATTATCTTCGTTAAGAATAACTCCAGTTTGATTGGGCAACAAACCAGGACTCGCCAAATCGTTGTGGTTATTTAGTAAATCCATAATGAGCGCTTCTTTCTTTGCCACGCTAACCTTCAAATTTTTGATTCTGAGGCATGAAATAAATAGATTACATAAAATAATATAATTTACAAAAATTTAATAAGGGGAAATTGCATACTGAATTGATTATCACCTAGTTTTTTTTCCAGGTTTTCCATTAATTCTCCAAACTTGACCCAATAAATTTAAGAAAGTTAAAAATGGTAAATAAGAGCATAACTAAAAATGGGCAAATAAAAATTAATTAAACTATTTCAATCATCGGTCATTATAAAAAATTTACAAACATGTCGAGGTGAACAAAATTTCCTTAAAACCTTGAAATAAAATAAAACTTTTAAGCATTATTGTGAAAAATTACCCCGAAATAATAGTTACGCTGCCGCAAAAAAGTATTTGCCAACCCTTAATTTTTTTTAATATATGGCATAACTTTTATTAATTAAGTTATTAGACTAAATTTTAGAGTTATAAAATGTAGATTATATTTTATAATTATGAGCTATTGAAATAATATATCATTTTTACAATTTTCGCACCTTAAAAGATGGCGCATTTATTACCAAAAAATTTAGATTTTGGGTATCAGGTTTATTAATTCATTTCCAAAGCATTTGCTTGCTCTTTTAATTTTTATTTTTTTTCCTCCATAAAATGGGCCCCATATTGCTAAAAAACTGCTTATTTTACATTTTATTTCAATACCGTAATGGCAAAAGGTTGTAAAACTTCAGCCAACAGAAATATTTATTTTTCGAACCAGCTTTACTATTTTTCTAATAATAGTTGCCAGAAAGGTATTAAATTTTTTTTGTTACATAAAAGTGAATATAATATTATGAAATTTGTAATTTTCTATATATAAAACCTGACCTGATAGAAAGCAAAAAGACAATATGCGATAATTTAAATTAAATATTAATAACATCCTTTTGCATCAAAAATTTTGGCTTTTTAAATTTGGATAAAATAAACGCAGCTAAAATCCAAGATGTAAATAAGCCTTTTAAAGCAGGTTTGCCCTCGAAAAATTAGGCATAAACAATAAAAATAAGCTTAGAAGAGGTAAATGGTCCAAAGACACTAAAATTGGAGCACTGTGACAATAACAATGCCTTACACGATAATTAATTTAATGTCAAAATTTTTGCATCAATATAAAAAAAATTTGTATCTTCGTTAAAAGAAGGAAAGACGTTCAAATGTCGATCAGCTCTAATGATCGAATCCATAGGACAATCGATTATGATTTGAGAGTGTTTTAGGCTGGGCATTGAAAGTGACACTTTCATATTCATATAAATATATAAAATAAAATAGGAAAACCTAATTTTATAGCATTTTATGCCGTCTTGAAAGAGTGTGGTTGGAAAAATATCTTTAGAAACCGGAAAGATGAATATGGACCAGAGTAAGTTGTAAAATAGCAAAAATTTGTTGGTTTTGCGACATTTCGAGGTAATATGCTATAGGGCTTGGAAATTTAATTAAAATGGTTAAGCCCCAGATTATTGGGGAAAAAATTACAAATGTAAAAAAACTGTTTTAACTCAACATACAATATATAATAAATAATTTTAGCAGCAAAAAAATATTTTATACTTCTTTTGATATAAAAAACAACTCAATAATCATAGGTGCAATAAACATTTTATAACTTCTTTTAAAATTATCAAAAACTGTTGAAACTCCGTATGTATATGAAATAGTATTTATAATACTTATTCAAATTTCAGCCCGATAATTAATCAAAAAAAGTTTCAAAAGTTGGCAAAGACTTTTGAGCGGCAGTGTAGAAGCTTTTAAAAACGAGGTTAGACGGCTAAACAACAACGATCCGTCTAAACTAATTTTTGTATTATTATTATTCTTTATAAATTAAATAAGTTTTTCTAAAAAATAATTAAGCCAGTAAATCCTCAAAATACGCCCCCTTCTTTAACCACATGTACCCTTTCGTTTTTAATATTCTAGGCTATATAATAACTAAATACCTTAAAACTGTTTTCAAAAAAATTATTGGTCGTTGCATAGAGAACAGTGTGCCTCTTGAGCTCCTTGAGTATTAATTTTATCTTTTCTTTTATTAAATGGAAACTATAATTTTTTATACGTTATAATTATTCTCTTTTACAATGTGAATGTTTATAAATTAAAAAGATGATTAAATTTATTATAAAAAAAGTAGAAGATTTGATTTTATTCATATATTTTTTCTATATTTAAGAGTTTATGTCTCAAAAATGTCAATTTTAATGTTTACCAAATAGGTTGAGATTTTGCCAAACATTAAGATATTAAAATAACGACATATATGAGGTAATCTAAAGAATATTCTTTAAATTTGTTGCACTGTATAATAATTATGCCAATGTATAAAAAAATGTAAAATAAAAATAAATATAATTAAGTTATTATGACAAAGTTTATATTAACCTTTCAAGCAGATCATTATTATCGTAATACTGGGCATAGGAATAAGGCATCGATTCCTGAGAATTTCCAACAGCTGTATTCCTGCGAAATGCTTGTAAGCCATTTTCAGTCATTACATTGGCAAAAGGTGGTTTCTGTGATAACACTAATATAATTTTTTTTTATTATTTTCACAGATAAGGGCTGTTAAAAGTATATCCTCATATTTAACTTTTATTTATTAAAATCAAAATTCATTACAAAAAAATTTTGGTTAAATTTACAATTTATTCTTATTAGATGGCACTATCTACCAACAAAATCTTAATTAAAAGCTTTAGCAAAAAAATATAAAATAATACAAGTTTTCATTGTGGATTCATCAGTCGTGTTAGAGCCTTGGTAACGGTTAAGAGTAGTGTCGGAAGAAGCGTTAGGATATACTCTGTGGTAACATGAAATATAGTCTTAAAATGGCATCATATAAAAAACACGTAATGTCATTCAAAATTTGTATAAAGACCAAAAAAATTAAATTTTTTAACCCATTTATCACAGCTAAAGCGCAAAATTTGGGGTCTTAACATATATTTTATTCAATAAAATATCAAATACGATATATATACTTATGGTCTAAATCAAAAAATGACAAAACATTAAACCTTGGCGATCCATCAATGTTTGTAGGCGGGTGCAAAAAAGCTGATGCCTCACAAGTACCTTGGCTATACCGTTCCAAATAGGTCCTGTCAGGATAATCATGTGGCTCATTGTTATTAATAACCCGGTGACTTTGCATCATGGTATTAATATTGCTTATGTTTAGGTCATGATGAGAAGGTGAGTTAAGACAAGTACTCGAGGCAACGATGTTGGTGGAAAGAGAGTTAAGGGAAGAGGCTGAACTAACAACAGGAATAGACAGTTGATCCTTAAGTAGTTTACGGATGAACGGAGGAAAATGATCAGCCAATGATGATATCTATCAGATAATCATAATTTAAAACCCTTTTATTCACCTTTGATAAAACCTATGACATAGCTTGACAAACATTGAAAATTATGATTTAACTTTAGAGACCAAACTTGATATTTTAGATTTTTCAATCCGTTTACCGTTTTCTAATCAAATTTTGTATAGCTAGCTGTAACATATAAATTTTTGAAAAAATGTTAAAAAACAAAAAAGATTCCCATTGAAAAAATAATTTTTATATATAAATAAAACAGCTAAACTGTTATAATAATTTCAAATAATATTTTTATACCAAAACCAATAAAATATCCTTTTTATAGAGTGTTAATCTGTTTAACCTATATGTTGATATAAAAGCTTGATGTAATTAAAAATTTCTCATTATTTGAGATGAAAAATAGAAGCTTCAGATTTTGGTATTCTTGAGGTCGCAAACCAATTTTGATTTTTATCTAGCAAGTTAGCCAAGTCTGAGAAAACAGAAATATATGAGATAAGGCTATCATATAAATTATTTAAATGAATCGGTGATTAATTAAAAATATTGGTCGACATGTAATTAATAACACAAAATTTTAACCTTCCACATATTAATGTTCGTGTTTATAAACCAAAAAATAATTTAAAATAAATTAAAACTGTTTTTTTTTTCAATTATAGTAGGCATATAAATTAGAATTTAATTCGCAATCAGCATTCTTATGGCTATATTTTATAGGAAGCATTTTGGCCGGTGACTTTGCAGCCAACCATCAAATTTTAAATCATGATTAATAGGATGCTAACTATTTCCTCAAGCCTCAGGACGTTGGTTTGGGCTTGAAGTAGAGCTTTTTGAAGAACCTCCAATTGACTCGATTGTTCAGTCAGTGTATTATATTTAGCCGCAAGATCCAAGTCCTTTTTCTCGTTCGATGATAACAAATCTTTGTCTAACATGAATGGGAGAAACAATTATTTAGGGCACAGGCAAAGTGAGTTTTTATTTTCGTGAAATTTTCAAAATTATGAAAAATTTTATTTTATAATAAAACACAAATTTCTAAAAAGTTGCCAAATTTGATATATGCACATGAAATGATTTTTCTGAAATAAAAAATTTTTGAAAAAAAATAAATTTTAAAAATTTTCAGAATTTTTAAAATTTCAGAAAAAATAAACTCTCTTTGCACGTGCCCTTAAATAAAAAAATTTAAACAAAGTTACAACTGTGTTTATTAAATTATATTTTACCAAAATATCACAAGCGTTTAAAAAGATTTTATTTTAAATTTATGTGTAATTATATTTGGCAAATTTTTGTAACAAGTCGTTTTTCCACAAAATAACATATTCAAATATAAATAAAAAAAAGTTCATTTTGAACGTGGCCTAATATAAATTTATTTTAAATAAAAAGACCTAAATTAGTACAAAAATTTAATATGTAAATAATTGTTTTACTAGAAATATGTATAAATTATATTTCATTTTTAATAAATTTGGTATTTAAAGGCTTGTATAGTTGCAAGAAATATTTGTTGAAAATAAAATCTAAAGAAAGAGTCAAACTTTGCGCAATGAGTTGCGATATAACAACATCTTTTTTATTGAGCTGGGTAGTCAAACTTTCCAGCATAGTGGTTTGTTGCATATCAACAGCAGGTGGATAATTGCCTAATGAAGGGTTTAGGCAGTTTGTAGGGTTCAAAGTACCATAGATATTTAGATTACTGCTATCAAGGTGGGGAGCTAGACTTAAATTACTAGTGTTTGGATTGGTAAAATAGCCCACACTGTTTTCACTACTATTAAGATTGTTGTTGTGATACATGGTGGAATTATTAAAGTAGGCAGGAGGGCAATGTCGAGAATCATTTACACTCAACGTATGAAGTTTATCTAATAAATGATAAAGGAAACAGAGATTATAATTTATTAAATTAGCCAATCAAAACTTATAAAAAACTAAAAATTTCAAATGATTGTACAAAATTTAAAAACAAAATTTTAATTTTTACTTCTAATATAATATAATCAATTTGCAAGTTCCCCAGGCCCTTGTTATTGCCCTATATTGGATAACAGATCTACCAACCAACCAGCCAAAAAATATAATTATACTTTGTACAATTACATTCCCTATCTTTAAAAATAAATTAATTAATATATGTTTACAGCAATATTAACATATTGAAATATCAATGCACGTCATTTTTCTGTTGTAACTCTATAATTAAAAACAAACCTAACAATCTACAATTTTGGTCCTTTAGTTTATGGATTTCTGCTTCTAATTTTGTCCTGACCAGTTTTTCTAATTGCTCTCTTTTTTCATTTGCCTGAATGAGAATATCATGACCACGTTGAGTATTTTCCAGTGCAACTTCAAGCTAATTATCCAAAAACATAAAAATAGTTTTACACAACTAATAAGGAGCAAACACAAGAAACTATATATATGCAAAAAGCATGCGAAATCTAAATAAATTTTATTATACATTTTGTATCTGTCCCAATTTTTTCTCAAATTGCTCAAGAGTTTTTCGCAGGGATTCATTTTCACATGCAAGCATATCAACCATTTTTGCTGCTTTTATTGCTATCGCAGCCTCAGTATCGCAAATTGGAGGTGAATTTTGTTGTTTAATATTACTAATTTGTTGCATGCTAGTTACAACTACTTTATTGGTTCGATTATCATCCCAATAGTTTTGATATAAGTCAGAAGCAGGAGATGTATTAGAATTTTTGAGTAAATTATTTAAATTATTCATTAGGATAAGAATTTATTTTTATTTCAATTAATCAAGCAAAAATAGAATTTGTTAAAACTGGTCACTTTGGATCAAAAATCATGGTATAGCACTTTGAGCTATTTAAATTTGCTATAATTTTCTATATTCAATAAAGAGTTGAGATAATAATCAAGTTAATAAGGAATTAGACAAACAAATAAAAAAAACATGTATGAATTTGTTTTACAGTTCCATGAGTATATTTCACCTGACTAAAACAATGTTAGGGCTTGTCTTGTTATATTATAATTTTTTTTTTAAATTAGCTAAATCAAAAGACGTGTTTATAAAGCAATGCAAAGAATCACATAAAAAACAGCTTCATGTGACAAAAGAGCCTTATATTTCGCATAATTAAAAATAGATTTTAATATCCAAACGTGCAATGCACTTTATATTGCTCGCAGCACACTAGCAACAAAAATATATATAACCAAAATTGGTTAAAATTACATAAATTATATTTATACTTAATAAGTTAAAACTCAATTAAATTTAGTATATTAATAAATATAGGTCTACTGCTTACTAATTTTAAATTTAATTACAATGTTTGATTGGCTATGGCTAATAAGCTAATACTTATTTCAAAATTGTAAAGAAAATTTATTTAAAAAAAGTTTGGAAAAAAAAATTATATTTTTTTACACTAGCCACCTTAATGTTAATCAACACATATTTTCTCTTCAAAACTTTTATTTCACTAGCCGCAGCCAAAGCTTTTTTTTAAATTACACATTAAAAGTTTTAAATTTTTACTTTTTATATTAAATTACATATGTATGCAAAAAACATCTTTAGACAAAATTATGCATAGGTAGTTTTTTTTTCTAACTTTAATGACAAAGGGTAAATAATGTTATATATTATGTATAGATGGTTAAATTCGTAGGGTTTTCTGTAACTCATTTTAACTTAAATAAGTTAAAATTTTAGATTATTTTAATAGAGAGTTAGCAAAATCAGTATTGTCTTCTGATATAAATTTAATTAAAATGATAAGGGCTAGTTACATTATATATTGTGGATTGTAAATTTATTTTATTGATATTTCATATATTATATAATATTTGTGATTTTTGAAAATACAACATTTATGCACAAAACATTTCTAGGCTAAATTATGCCAAAATTTATTATAATTAGTCTGCCATTCATTAATATTTTATTATTTAAATAATACTCTTCATGCACATGACCAACCCGCATCCGTATTAAGTTGTTATAAAAATTAGTATATGTGCTGTTAAGGTTAAATAAGAATTGGGCAGAGGTTTACCTAGAAAGGAGAAGGGGGGGGGGGGCGGGGGGGGGGTAATATAGACATGCAAAAAATTCGGGCTGAAATATGTTGTCATAATTCAATTGCATAAAAAATTTACAAAAATAATTATAAAGCAAAGGAGATTATAGATCCCCGCCCCCCTTCCCCTCCACTAGGCATGCTAATGTATGGGAAATGTAAGTCATAGGTTTTATGTTGTGTTAATGTATGATGGTTTTAGAGGCTCTCTTGTCATATCAATAACAGTATAACTTTATTCCAAATAATTTAGTTAAAAACACACGGCGATTGAAAGTCGCGTTAGCAAAAATCAAATTATAGGACATGGTAATCTCACATGTAAAGCACATGTTAATTTATTTAGGGTTCAGATGCAGATAAAATGTATGATATTTATCTATACTCCTTTGTATTCTCTTGTGCCGTGGGAATAGTTGGTCTCTTGCCCCTTTTAGTATTTTGTTCTGGATTTAAAAAGTTTCAAGTGAAGTTAGGTATGAATATATTATACTATAAATATTTAGGCGAAACAATTGTTTTGTATAGGTTGTTAAGTTTTGCTGTTGGATGTCTTTTGGGGGACGTATTCTTTCACCTGTTTCCAGAGACATGGGTCAATTATAATAAAACTTTTAAAGGTATATACAATTTATACACTCAATGTCACCTCTCAAATATATAATAGTGTTAGTATTTTTTTGTTTGCATATATTGTTAATTAATATTTTTTTATTTCTATATTTTGAATTTTTCTTTATCTTTAAATTTTTGTTTGGTGTTTTAAATAAACAAAAGTAATTTGCAATAAAATAGACTTTTTTTGCTCTCAAATATTATATTTCTTAAGTTATATAATACATGAAATAATTTTTCTATTTAAGGTGGCACTTTTTAATGCATTCAATGATTAATCATTTTATTTTAATAATTTAAAACTATTCTAAGAAAAAAATTATTTGCTTAATGTTGATTTTTTTAGGGGCTAGAATAAATGTATTGATATGATTATCAGCTATGCTTATTGGAAATTAAATATTAGTGAAATTTCTAAATATTAAATTTCTGGTAAGAAAAAGTTAAAAAAACAAACAATTTTGTACATTTAAATTTTGAGTTTTTAAATTTAAAAAAAAATGGTTCAATATTGAAACAATTTAAGGGTTACAATTTTGCTAAGAGTCTTGTAAGAATGATTGTCAGCTATGTTTATATATATTTAGATATAAAATTATCAAGATATCTAAATATAAGCAACTTCCAAGTGAAAAATATCTTACAATGGTTAATAATTTTTGATGTAAAAAACTCAAATTTAAAAAATTTTTATTTTAATTTTTACTATTTATTTAAAAAAGTGAATGAAATCTGAAGCGCCTTTCAAAATTTTTAAATAAAATTTTTTCAGACGTTTTAAAAAATATAGAATTTTTGAAATTTTGAAAAATCTAACCCACATTAAATGTTGTGCTTGCAGAATCATATGATTGTTAGACTTTTTTTAATATATTACCAATTTTGAGGGTGCCTTCAGATCATTCAATTTTTAAAAATTTTTGTAAATTTTAAACTTTATTTTGACGTAAAATGCTTTTCATCAAAAATCGCCAATCGTTATTATGAGCATTAAAAAAACTTTTTTTTTTTGAAAAACGCATTCAGACTTCATTTAAATTTTTAAAAATTTTTAGTCTAATATTGAAAAATTATCTAAGGGGAATAATTATTCTAAGAGTCAAATTGAAATGATTGTCAGCTATGTTTATATAGATATAAATATATGAGGACTAATACACAGAGCAACTGCTTTGAGTGTTAGAAAATCTTGTAAAAACAATTGTTGTAAAAAATCTAATTTAAAAATTTAGTAAAATTTTTAAAATTTTCTGTAATAACAAATATAGTCTGAACGCGCCCGAAATAAAAGTTGTCAAGAAATTCAAAATTTGTTTTTTTAAATTTTTTGAATTTTTTAAATTTTTTCTTATAAAATGAAGTCTGATTGTGTCTTATAATGGGGACTTTCTTAGGCTTATGGGCGTTCAGCATAACCTCTAATATCAGAAGTATTTTAATGCCAAGATTGGCTCTTTTTTGTTAAAATGCGTTTTATGTGAAAGTATTTTAATTTTTAAAATTTCTTTTTTTTTTGAAAAACTGAAAAGTCTGAACACAATCTCTATTGAATCTATTTGAAAAATGTTGACATGCCAATCGTTTTAAACATTTATTCTTTAACTTCACCTTTTAAAATATCTACCTTAGTATTTTTGCAATTTTGTGGAAGGATTTGTTTTTAAGTTAAATATTTTGCCACATAAATTATATTTTTAAGTTAAAGAATTTGCCACATAAATTATATTTTTAAGTTATTTTATTGTATTAATTTTAATTTTTTAATTAAACAATTTTTATTAAATACCATATTTTATAAATTTACAAAAAGGGCAACAATATTTAATAATTGCTTATTGCAGTTCCCATCAGCTTGGTGCCATGTTGTAAAGAACGGAAAAAAATGTTAGGCTGGGTAGAAATAATTAAGCTTGCTGACTAACAATTTAAGTTAAACTTGATTTAACAACATTTATTGTGTTTATTTATTTCAAAACTTGTATAGCTAAAATAGCTAAGTTTAACATATAGTTGTATAGATTAAAAGGAAAGAAGTCTCAGAGCGCTAAATTTTCTAAATATTCTGGCCCTGCCGTCTGTTTTTTGGCTTTTATATAGGCACATGGCCGTAAAAATAGATTGCTAAAACGTTTTTATCAAATTACAATATTTACCCAAAACAGCTCCTCATTAAAGTTTAAACCGGGCCGTGATATTCCGGCCCGGCCCTGTTTTTCCATTTATGTCAGGCCCGGCCCAGACCCGTTTATCGGGCCTTTCGGGTCACGACTTTGATTTCTACTCCTCATTCATTAAAATCGAATTTTTAGCCCGTTTTGTTTTGCGAATTATAAAAAGTTTTAAACTATTTATTTGTTTTTTAGAATCGTTCCTTATTCTTAAAAATTAAAATAGTGCCCACAGAAATTGCGATGAGTTGCTATTAAATGGGTGAGTTCACCACTCGGAGCTTAAAAATATGAATTAGGTGAACAGCGTTAACATCCCAATAATGTATCTCGTATTTTAGCCGAATATCTTGAAATTGTTTTATCTAAGCTATTACCTAAACACAAGGTTGATTTGTACTAATGAACAAGGCCAGTTGGCTGGTAGTTAAAGTTTAATAGTCATTATTTGACCTAGTTTTTTAAGCAATCTCATTTCCTTTTCACAACGTTCGAAATAATTAAGGTTGTTTGTTTTTTGACGTTTATTCACCTTTGTCTTTATCACAAAACATCAATTTTTTTCCACCAAACGTGATGATAAACGTCACGTAATCATTTTGAAGTGATGCATTAAGCATCATCTTTTACAATAAATTTGGTCGTCATCATGATATATTGAACTCTTTGGGAATGTGAAAATGTATTTTTTTTTTTAAATTTAATTTTTGAATGTTTACACGACGATATATACGCGAAAAACTCATTTTTTAATAATAATTTTAACAGGTTTCATGCCTGTTTTATTTTACCAAAATAGAGGGCTTGGTCATTTTGGGTTACAAAATGTTTTAACTAATTGGCTTATTACACAAGTTCACTAGAATTAATAAATATTTTTAGAGGTCTGTAAATCTGCTAGAGAACTCTATATAATGGCTTTATCCATTTATTTTTTCTATTCGCATCCTGGGACAGAGCCCACAAGATCTTGTACCATAGAAAAAATGGCCAAATTTGAATTGACTGATTTTGCGTCCTCGAGAATCCTTAAGAAAAATTGTAAAAAAAATTGTGTCAACTGTAACTTTAGTTTTTCACCAAAAAAGGATATTAAAAATTCTAGTTTAACAGTTTAACTGTTAGGGCACGTGCAAAGTGAGTTTTTATTTTCGTGAAATTTTCAAAATTTTGATAAATTTTATTTTGTAATAAAACGCAAAATTTCAAAATGTTGCCAAATTCAATATATGCACATAAAATGCTTTTTCTAAAATAAAAATTTAAAAAAAAAACTTAAAAAAAAAATTTTTTATAACTTTTAGAATTCAAAAAATTTCACGAAAATAAAAACTCACTTTGCACGTGCCCTTATGTAAATAATTTAGATCATATTTTTTGTTAAGTTTTTAAACATAACATCTATTTTTTACGTTTATAGCTGGACAAAGATTGAGCAGAAAAATTGTAAACTGATTTGAAAATTTTTAAGGTAGTAGTTTTGATATCAGTTCATACGTCAAACTGTGTAATAAGTGAACTTAAGTACAGCTGTTTGCATCGAAATTCTCTATGATATTTGCCTTACTTCTTTTTAATCAGGGATAAATAAAATTTCGTGCAACAATAAAAAGGGGCAAAACAAATTATACTTTTTTGGAGGCAAACTAAGACTCTAAATATTGCTAAGTCAGCACTTTATTACTACTTAGATTTAAGATATAAACTTAGACGTCGACAGGAAAAACGGAAGCCAAATCTAAAATTTGTGTCCTAAAAAATATGTTTTTAATTTTTCCGAAAAAATGAGGTCTATTTTGTTGCACAACATTATTTGTTTATAGTCTAGTCTAGGCCGTGTCTTGTAAATGGTTTTGTTTTTTTGTAAAATTTTAAACAATGGGATTTCCTCTCAATTTAGCCTTTTTAACGCATTCAAGTGTTTTTTTTCTTCAATTTTTAATGAAAATTAAAAAAGACATGGCCACAACTTGAACTTGTTAATTTTTCTCGTGCCTGCATTAAATCTCTTATATCTATACTAGTACGAAAAAATTTGCTTCATGACGAGGGGTCCTTCAATAAACCCGAAACCTGGATCCTAATTGGCACCTTTTCCTTTTTCCTGATTGAAAAGCTGTTTTTCACCCTCTCCTCCCCTATCTTGTCATCTACTAACAACGCTAAAGCCCTTTGCGACTGCGACAATAGGGTAAATCTTAATCTATATTACTAGGCTTTCCCTTTTTTGAACTACTGTTTGATTTTATCCTTTGTTTAACTATGACTCTTATCTATAAAAATTTCAAATTACATCTATTAAACTCATTTTGTGTTAAATTGTAATAAGCCTTGTTTTAACTGGTTTTTTTGGCATTGTCGCCTAAGATAATTTATTTTAATAAACGAATTTGGCCTTGTTTCAGGGGACAATTTAAACAAACAATATTTTATTCTGTCAATATTTGGCAGTTTAATTTGATGATTTCTGCATCTACATTGTTATAATTTTTTTAATTACTTTAGTTTTACAATATAATTATAGGTAGGGCATTGAGCCATGGGTGTTTGGCTTTATGCCTTATCTTGGTAATCGGCCGCATCTAGTTAATAATTAAATTAAACTTTAGATTACCCAGCTCGACAAATTTTTTCATAAGAGCCAACTTAGACCATCAATGCCATTTGGATTTTCAAATCCGTTACCGTTTTTTCTTCTTATAAGCCAGTTATAAACATTGAAAATTTTTAAAAAAATGGTCCAAAATACAAAATTACAAACAAAAAATATAAAAAAATCATTTTTTTATATAAAACAGCTAGACTCCTAAATTCAAACTTATAATGTTTTTATTTAAATCCGATAAAATATCTTGTTACATTAAGTTGGAGTGCCGAATGTTCTGTATTACGTAATATAACTGCTTGGCATACTTAAAAATTTTATTCCTCATTATTTGAGATGAAAAATAAAATTGCAGGTGAATTTAACAGTTTCTTTTAGAATTTGTCGAGGTTGCAATAGTTAATATGGCCATTTTTTCGATATATATCTAGCAAAATATGAGTTCCGAGCGTAGTACTGACGGAAAAATACGGCAATATTTTAGATAAAGCATTGTGTAAATTATTGCGCAGATATTATAATTTGCGGCGAACACTCATTGATTTTTGTAGACTTGGATATATTTGAAAAATATTAATTTTTTCCGGTTTAGGCAACTTTAAAAATTGATAAAAAAAAATGACTTTTTGAATTAAAAATTTATTGGAAGTATACACTGAACATTGACTCAAGACGTAAAAAATCACTATTTTGAGCTTTTTAGGTCACGTTTAAACGCCATAAAAATAAAATTTTGTTCTTTTTTTTTCAATTTTGTTATATAGGGCACGTGCAAAGTGAGTTTTTATTTTCGTAAAATTTTGAAAATTCTAAAAATTTTAAAAATTTTATTTTTTCAAAATTTTTCAAAAAATTTTTTATTTCAGAAAAAGCATTTTATGTGCATAAACAAATTTTGGCAACTTTTTAAAAATTTGCTTTTTATTTCAAAATAAAATTTTGCAAAATTATGAAAATTTCACAAAAATAAAAACTCACTTCGTGCCCATATGAAAAAACTTACCTAGTTAATTAAATGATTCTTTGCATTGGCGGATAGTGGAAAAAGTTTTGACGAAAAAATATCCCAAGCATATGAATAACATGGAAACGGCTAGTGTGAAAAATTTTTAATAAATTTAAAATTTTTAAAAAAATATTTTTTTGATAAATTTTTTGTTAGGCATATCAGTGCTGGGAAAACAATGAGCCAAAAAACTTTGGCTCATTTTTCCCCCAAAACATAAAAAAAAGAAAGGGGGCCTACAAAGGACCAAAATAAGAATTTAAAAAAAGCCCTTACTAAGAAAAGGGGCAAAAAAAACCACAAAAAGTGGCTCTTAAAAAGAGCCCCAAAAAGCCCATTTTATGTTTTCTTTATAATAATTTCAAAAAATTTTGATTTTTTCTTTATAATAATGATGGGTGGGTTATTTTTTCTTAAAGCTCTTACGAGTTTTTTTTAAGAAAATGGGCTTTTTTAAAACATGTCTTTTGCCATGCCCACGAGTTTGTGGGCATTTGGGAAAAAAAAACTCAAAAACTTGTTAAAAATAGCCCATTTAGTTTTTTCCCCAGCCCTGAGGCATATCCTAAAACGACCAAAAAATCTAAATTCTCATTTTTTGATATTAGCCGCTAAAATTTTTTTTATTTTAGAAATATTTTTTTTACAATTTTGAAAAGAGTATTAGCCGCAGCTATTGATGTGAAAATAAAGTTTGTAGAAAAAAATGAAGGAAATTGATCATTAAAGTGGCTAGTAAATAAAAATTTAAGGAATTAAAAAATTTTTTTGATAATTTTTTTTTAATTTTTTTTTGTAGGCATATCCTAAAACGGGCAAATTACATTAATATTTTATTATTTGATATTAGCCGTCGTTTAAATATTTTTTATTTGATCTTGAAATTGCACTAGCCTCATCCTATAGTATTAAACAAATAATATTAATACTTTTGTTCTATGCCTCTTGGTTACAAACGGCATTTTGTCGAAATTATAAAACCACTTTAAATGTATTATTCTCCGTGCACAAAATAATTTAAAAAAAAACAAAAGTCTATTTTAAATATTCCCTTAATTACATATTTTGTTTTTCATTTTTTTTTTAAAAATATGGCATTATATAAAATCATTTGTAGGGTAATTGGTCGGAATGGTTTTCTCACCTCGTGCAATATATTAAATCCTCCGTTTTGTTTCCCGAACCTCAACTCCTCAAAAACTTACTCGCTGATCCGATCTCTTCTCTAACCGGTCTTGGTGTTTCGTCAACACCGACGCATAACCTATCATTTCGTCTTGAAAAACCGGCCAAAAAATATGGAGACAATAATTGCCCGCATCACGTTTCAAAAATTGATCAGGCCAATCAATGTAAAAAATTAAAAACTCTTGGTTCAACAACTTTTCAAAAGGTAATTTTCTTTTCTAAATTTTGCAAAAAATTCCTTTAATTTGTCGAACGGCGAATTTAAACTCTGAAAAAAATGCTATCTTTAAAATAAGTTATAAAAGTGAGTGGAATTTTTTAAGGTTCTTGACTATATTTTTTAAATATTTCTTATTAACATTGAAAATATGTGGTATATATGACAAGGAGAGTTTTTTTTATAAAACATCAGTTTTATAACAAAGGATTTAAACGTCCCTTTTTCTCACTCACACCTGGTCAGGGTGGTGCCTGGTTTTGGTTTTCGCTTTTTATTTCTAAGGTTTAGGGGCTCGATTGATGATAGCTCATTCGAGCGATCTTAAGAATTTTTATTAAATAACAACTATTTTAACCCTCGAATGGTAGGGTGATTTGTTACACGAATGCTACAGTGGGGTCCATACGGATCCCAAATTTAAACTTCTATAACTTCAAAGTTTTGAAGCTATGGTCTTTTTTTTTATTATTTTGAAGAGAAATACGTGCTTTTCAATAATATAAGTTATCATTAATGAATATTGCAAATTTTATTTGACACAAAGTAGAAAAAAATTTGAAAAAATGAAATTTTTTATTTTTCTATATGAAAAATTAAACCTATCAATATTATTGATTAAATCGTGTTTTTAGGTCGGGTAGAACATTTTCTGAAAAATTCATGAAAAAAAAATATTATGAAATAAAAAATTATTTTTGGCTCCTTAAAAACTAGATATTTTATAAAGAAAATATTCCTATCATTATTATACATTAGGGCACGTGCAAAGTGAGTTTTTATTTTCGTGAAATTTTCAATTTTGAATAAAAAAATTTTGTAAATAAACGCAAATTTTTAAAAAGTTGCCAAATTTAGTATATGCACTTAAGGACGCGTTCAGACTCTGTTCGTTTTTTTGAAAAAATTTTACCTTTTAACATTGAACGCTTTTTTACAAAAAGTCGCCAATTTTTGTAATTAGCATTTTAATAGTTTTTCTGAAAGAAAAGTTTTTAAAAAATTTTTAAAAAAATTCAAAAAATTCGAAATTTTTAAAATTATTAAAATTTTAAAAATGAAATGAGTCTGAACGCGCCCTTATTAACTAAGTCTTAAAATCTTGCTCTTTTTAACGTGGGAATATGGTGCCCGTGAAAGTATATAACATATAAAATTTTAGTTGTATGCGGCTATATTTATGTAATTTTAGAAAATATCTTTATTTTTTAGTAAAAGTATCAAATAGCAATGGAGTTGAGAATTTCTTTTTGTACCTTTACCTGAATAAGGATGTGTATTTAAAGCTTGTCGATTATGGGTGTTTACCACCATATAAAAACTATTCTACTCCCCCCCTCTTGCTCTTCTGATTTTTTTTGTAAGGCTTGGCCAGCTTTAAAATAAATTTAATTATTTTTTCAAAAAAAGATATTATTGATTTTTAGACATTAATTTAAATAAGGATTTGCTAATATTTATATGCCTACTTTTAATGCTCGGTTTCCCTAAACGTCTGCAGCCTTATTCGGGGAAGGTATGTGAAAAACCTCAAATTTAATCTGTTATAATTGAGAAATGTTGCCTGCTCTATAGATTAAAACTACACTTTTTTTAAACTTCGGTTTAATAATAAAAAGCTATTTAATTTTTTTTACAATAAAATGATTATAACTTTTCCATAAACTAGAAAAGGGATTTTTTTTACTAATATCAAGTTGTTGTTCCTAGTTGGGTTTGAACAAATGTTCTGCAACAAAGCTTTTACATGGAGTTTTCCAATCTAATTAGAAAGCCAAAAATTGTTTTGAGTTAAAGTTCAATTAATTTGTTTTATAATTTTTTCAATCTATGTTTTGTGAGTTCGTGAGTGTAGATGTCTTAACTTTAATGTTTATAATTAGTAGACTAACACTTATTGATCTAAAAAGCGAGAAAAGATTTGAAAGTAGGTCGCTTTGATATGATTGATTGCATTTTTCTCTCAAAATATTATAGACCTGCGTTATCAAATATATACATTATATTTTTCTAGTCGACCGGTTACCTTAATCTCTTGGCAAATTTTATTGATAACTTTACGCACGGGCTGGCCATCGCAGCCAGCTTCTCCACCAAGATTCGAGTAGATTTTTTTTTATAAATTATTTCCATCAATCAGATAATTAACAAAATTTAAGAAACTTGCCTAATATTATTGTTGAGTGTAATAATGTTGAGGAATTATTTTTTGTTGCTTTTAAATCTTTTATAATATTTTTAATATTGCTCTAGATTGGTATAGTTACAAGTTGTGCCATATTTCTCCACGAAATTCCACATGAATTTGGGGATTTTGCTATATTACTGAAATCCGGTTTTAATACCTGGGAAGCGATTAAAGCACAAGTTTGAATACATCTTTTCTATATGCCTGCATTAAGAAGGCAGCAAGTTGTTTTGGCTTGGTTGAAGAAATTTATTTAGGTCAACAAGTATCAATGTCAGAAGCGTGAATTTTATGAAAACATAAAAGAATGCATCCACATGATGGCCTAATCTCATATCTATTTTTCGTTTTTCTTGGTTTCTTCCGTCTTTGGCTCCTTAGATCCGTCTATAACGAAAAATGACCTTTTTTGACCAAATTCACAGATCTAAATATACCCTAAAAAGAAAAAATTTAGAAATCTTTTTTGCATATAAAAATTCCTTGTAACTTATATTTTTAATCACAATTAATAAAAAATAAATTTTATTCATATAGCTCTTACATCGGCAATAATACAATATATTTCGCGTCCAAACTTAAATACGACACGATATATTATCGGTTTTTAATGTAAATATTATTTGAAGTTTTAATTTAACAGTTTAAATAGTATGAATATGCAAAAACAAAATTTCAATTTATTTTTTTTAACTTTTTTTCTAAAATTTTCAATGTTTATAACTGACTAAGTTTGATTAGGAAAAACGGTAAACGTATTTGTTATTCCCTAAGATGGCAGGTTTGATCTCTGTAGTTAACTCATAACTCTCAAAAAATTGTTGACCTGTGTTATATTAATATTATTTTTACATTATTATATATAGATGATTACATCGGTCGGTTGTGTAATTGGCGCCTTATGCGGTTTGCTTCCCACTTTGTTCTCCTCAGCATTAATTGGTATAGCAATTTATATTAGAGTTTTAATCGACTGTGATTTTTCAGCATGGCCTGCCCGGCATATTTTTCAAATAAGGCCCAGCCCGGCCTAACCGAAATTTGGTTTTTCAATTTAGTCTTGGCCCGGTCAGAATTTAAAAATATGGCCATTGTAAGCTGTAAGTATTTTGTTCTAAATTATATATGTCGACAAAAATTAATGTGTCATCGATGACACTTTATCAAAATAATCCATTTTATGGCCTTATCTCTATTTTTTCCGTTTTTTTAAAGTTGCTCAGATGTCGGTTAATTTGCTAGATTTAAATCAAAAAAATGGTAAAAATTACCAAGTTGACTGATTTTGCCACCGCGAGAATACCTAAAGAGAAAAAATTTAAAAAAGTTCTTTTTATATTTAAACCACCTGAAACTTATATTTCAAATCTCTAATAATGAGAAATTTTTTTAAGTATACCAAGCTCTTTTATCAACATTTAAATTATACAGAATTTTTTGGTATAACCTAATTAACGTTATATTATCGATTTCGAAATAAAAAAAATTATTTGAATTTTGCATCTCAATAATTTGTCCAGCTGTGTTATTAATATATTACTTAGTTTATAATTTGTCGGGTGATTTTATCATTTTAACAAAGTGAGATATATAAAATCGGCCCGGCCCGGAATTTGTTTTATTCTGCTCGTTTTTAATCTCGGTCCCCCTCCCAACTTTGATCATATATTATTGTGTTATAAATTATAGATTAAATGCATTAACCTTTATAAAGAAGAGTTAATTTTTATAAAAATATTGAAATTTTTGCATTATTAATATTTTATTTTTTTTATTTTTTTAATTTTATTTGACATTGTTAATGTTTATATATTTTTTTAATTATAGAAGAAAAATTATTGCCAAACTGAGACATTGATTTCCCTTAATTTTTTTTTGACACATGGGCGCGCTCAATTTTGTGATATTTTTTAATTAATTTAAATATAGATTATGCAATAAACAAATATTATGTGTTTTTCATAAAATAATTTACAAGGGTAACCTTGAAAAATTAAATTTATTTTACATTGTCTAGATTCATTCACATACAAGATTCTCGCATTCACGTCCGGTGGATTCATTCATATTGTATTGATTAAAATTCTTCCAGAAATAATGCGCCATTCTTATACTCTCTGGTATTTTTTAAGTTAAAATTGTTTTCATTACATTATGTAAAGATGTCTTAATGCGGCCAATTTTTTATTTCATTAATTTTTTTGTAAAATTTCAACTCTTAAAAAATTGTTGTAATTCATTTTTATTTTTAGTCGTTCTCATGGAGTTTTGACATTAACAAAAATATTGAAGTTTAAATTCGTAATTGATGAAATACAAATTTATATAAAAATTTGTATTTAATAAAATATAAGTTCGTTGATATTGGTTTCGTAGATAATAGATATTTCGTTAATAATAAAGGCCAATTTCGTTATAAATTAATTTTAATTGATAAAGGCTTACGTTATTAATAGGCCACTTTTGTTTTTCACCAGTTAGATATAGGCCAATTTTGTTTTGAAGTTTTAAGTATTTTTTAGATATAAATAAAAATGAATAAACTCTGAACGCGCCCTAATTAAAATAAATTATTTAATATAGAAAATAAAGTTTATAAATAACGAAGTGAAAAACGAAATTGAACTAATAATGAAAATAAAACTTATTAAAAACAAAAGTAGGTAAAAAACAAAAGTGGCCTCTTAATAAGGTAGGCCTTTATCAATAACGAAAATAAAATTCATTAATAACGAAACCGGCCTTTATTATTAACGAAATATTTATTATTCTACAAGATTCCAAAATTTTATTGACAATTTTGTATTATAAAATTATTTTTATTGATTATGAAATTGATTTTTATTTATTACATATATAAACTTTACTAATAACAAAAAATTTTTTGTTAATGACAAAATTGCATAAGACTTATCATGCAATATTAAAAGAGTTTTTTATGGATTGTTATATTTATTATTTACAAATAATTGAATTATTACCACAGCCCAGGTCAGAAGATTTTTTGTTTTAAGTGAGTTATTTTTTGTAGGAAATTATAGAATTCTGAAAATTTACAAAAATTTATTTTTTCTTTAAATTTTATCAAAATTTTTTAAGGCAAAGATGTGCTTACAATTTAATTTTACAATAGTGGAATATGGGATAATGTAAATATCTCGTTTATTTAGGTAAATTATTAAAATGTTATATTGTGTTTTAACAAAAAATAAGCTATTATGTAAATTTAAGTAATCAATTAATATATTTAAAGTAACATAGCAAACTCCAAAGGCCAAAAATATATCAGCAAATTTAAAAAGCAATCATCCAAACGGTCAATTGCATAAACTTTTAAGCACGACTGGTGAATTATCTATAAACTAATTGAATATATATTAAGGTTAATTAACCAAAGCCAATTATAATTAATTGTTTAGTCACTAAAGACCAAAATAACCAGTAGCAATTTGCTTTTATAAAACTAACAGGCAACTCTTTGTAAAAATGTATTTTTTACAATTTAAAAATTTTAATTGATTTAAAAAGTTCTTCTCTTTTTTAGAATTAAAAATATTTGCTCTTTTAACATTGTGTTACATTAATTTAGCCTAGGTTAAAATTTAAAACTGGCATTTTAAATATATCATTATGGCAATTCTTTTCAAGATAATTATAAACCATTTTTGTTGCCATTTAATTTGCAAAAAGAAATATCTTGAAATAATTTTTATGATGTTAACAGCTGTAGAAACATGTTTTTATTTATTTTAATTTTAATATAATTAGGGAAAACTTAGTTCAATCAATTTGTCTCATTTCGGGCATTGCTTTTATGTATATGGTCACACTTATCGAATAGAATTCTTAAAAACAAATCGGCAAAGTCAGCTATTGCATATAAAAAAACTTTATATTTTCATATATTTTTAAACTTATTTTTTAAAAATTTTTACAATATTTATATATTAATATAATTTTTATCAGGTTTTTAGTATTATCCTATTTTTTAGAAAAATCTCGAACTTTTTATTATTTATATTATTTTTTGTGAATTTATTTTATTAGTGCTTTTTATTGATATCATTTACATGACACATAATAAATAAATAAGCCACAGTATTTTACAGGTGTACATTAAAACTATTCAACTCTCTTGAAATATAAATTATTTAATTGTTGGTTGTTTACCAAAAGTTTCTATAATTTAGCTTATCATTTTCAAACAAAACATATTAACCCGTGATTAGCACTGTGGAGTCCTTAAAGACCCCAGCACATTTTAAATTTTGAATGTTTTCAAAAATATGGTATATTATTGGTCAAATTTTGGTGACATCTTATATAACAAAATTAATGATTAAAGTTTGGTCTAAAATTTATTTAATAATTACAAGTCTATTGGGTCCGGGACCCCACAATGGTTAACTTTAATGTTAAAAACCATGATATTGTCTAAATGTAAATTTTAACTGAAAAAATTGCAACCTTATTCTTAAGTTCTTTGATTACAGTTATATTTAATAAGTATATAAATTGTTTGTATTGTATACTAATGTTATTTAGTTTTTAAGATGAGTAATAGTCAAAAATAATTTGTTATTTTATAATATTTTTATGTATAATTTTTTTTAAATGTTTTAATAGACCTAAAAACATAATTTAATCAATAATATTGATATATTTAGTTTATTGACAAATTTAACTTAAAAATTTTATTTCTCATAATTTGAAAAAAAATATGTGTTACAAGTAATTTTAATATGATAAAAAATTTTAAACCTTTTTTTAGATTATTCTTTAGGTTACAAATCTGTCAAAAAACGGCCATTATTCGTGGGCGTAGAAATAATAACCGAAGGCGGAAAATATATATGAGATAAGGCCATCACGGGGGTCAATTAATTTCAATTTTTATAAACTTTTTTTTTGACATACATTGTCGACCTGTGTAATGAAAGACCACGTATTCTTCTTGATATTAATAAAGTTCCTGACTTAATCTAATGATATATAAAAGTTAGGAAACGAAAGCCCGCTCGGTCGAGTGCCGGTCTGTTAATGCCTCCCCCTCCCCTCCGTTCAAATGGACACCCCGATTTTTTCATTTTTTCACTACCTTATTATTTTTTTTATATATAGTTTGCAAGGACTTAAATTTATAAAGTTATTATAACGTAATGTAAGGTATTACTTACATAGTGTATAGTATTATAAAAAAATTTAAACGTAATTAAATATTCTTATTGAGAAAAATGAATTAGAATAGAATTGCCAATTTTGTAGTACTTTTTATTTAAAATTCAAAAATTCATAAAGCATTATTGTTAAATTTCTCTTCTTAATTAAGGTTAAAGTCGGGACATCGTAGATAACTTAATTTCCTATCTTTAACATTAAAGTTCTGTCTAAAGAGAAGTTGAATTTTTATTAAATGAATATGGTAAATTTATGATTCTCCAGTTTAACTTATTAAAAAAGCAAAAATTGTCTTATTTTATGTAAATTACGTTTAAAAAAGCCCATATGGCCAAAAGTGATTATAAAAGTTCATATCAATCGATCCTTCGCCTGATTAGCTTACAAAAACTAATTTGCATTGTATTATTTCAGCCACTCCTAGCATTTATTTATATTAATTTTCCATTTTTTGGCTAGTGTTTTGAAAAAAAAATTTTAACATCACAACAAAATATTTATCTAGCATTGTGTATTTAATTAATGAACTACCGTGTTAATTAAAAATGAAGTTAGCTGGATATAGCCTAAAATAAGTTTGGCCGAAAGTTGAATTTATATTAACCTTTCTAAACCTTATCTCGTCTTTTCCACGATTCCTCATCTATTCCGGGTATTAAAAAGAGGGATCATATTGTCATTATTTGATGCCCTACATCTGTGACTAATTGTGCGGATTAACAAAAATGTAATTTGCAAATCAAAGCACATCTTGGGCTTTAGGAGTTTTTAGATTGCGAAGTTTAACCTTTTTAATTTATTGTTAAAAAACTTGAAAATTTGGGCTAAGGAGTTGAAATATTTAGGAAATAATTAAGTTAGTCAGGCTTTGTATTAGATTCAACCCGAGCCCTAAATATATCGGCTGGGTTCGTCGAAATTTTTAATTTATATACGCCCAAACCTGTATATAGGAAGCCTTACATATGTTACCAATTGTTTGATTGTAAAGCTCTTTGCTTTTAAGGTGAAACACACCAAGCTTTTATATTAGAAAATCACCTTATTTAATTGTAAAAACTTAAATATATTTGAGAAAATAATTACAGGGTTAATCAGGCTTATGATAAAAATTCAAACCGAACCATAATTATTCCGGCTTGGTCCGTGACATTTTTAAATTATCGACACACCCTAACTGTGTTTTTATTTAGCTTAAATCGGCCCGCCCGTGCATAACCATATATATTATTCTCATCATAAAAATTTGAGCATGGAGAAAAATAGGATAATTTGAAAAATTTAAGAAACAGACCAAGCCTATATCGGGCCCTTTAAATTTAAAATCAGCCATATAAGTCCTGACAAAGTTATTATAATTAGGCTGAGCAAGGCAGAAAAATATTAGATTATTGGCAGACTGGGCTAGATATTAAAACATAAAAATATTCAAATTGAGCTTAACCAATCAAAATCTTGTGTTGAAATTTAAAATTTGGCCAATTAAAAAACTAAATTTCCAAAAAATTGTGTAGAGTACCTCACTCCAACTTTTTAAAAAAATTTGTCATTTGAAAGATCTGAAGATTCAGACAAACACTATCAAATCCGTTTTACCATAAAATAAAAATTTAGAGCTCTATAAAATCAAAAAGAAGAAATTTTATTTTTACGTATGTGAAAATTTTAAATTTTATTTACTCTTTTTCAGTACTCTACACTGCATTTCACTAAACTTGAGGACAATAAGGCTGAGTTCATTATAATTAACTGCATCAACTTAATCTTGCTGGGAAAATGGGGGGCTTTTTTAACTCGAACCTAAAAAAAGAAGGAAAATAAGCTCTTTGTAAAAGAATAAAAAACAACCAAAAAATAAATAAATGGCCTTTGGAAAAAGAAAGAAAATATTACATCTTGAGATCATACTACTTTGCCTATTTTTATTCTTTATCCCAAGTTTTACTAATTTAAAAAATGTGTTTTATATATATAAAAATGCGATAAGTTTGATTCATAGCAACTTTTGAAGTTAGAATTATAAATATTCTACATAACTAAACAAGTATTAAATTAAGTAGGTTAGGACACGAAAGAACACCTGGCCCAATGCCGCCTCCACAAAATGGGTTGGGCAAGGCCATAGTTTTAAAGCCATGCTTAGATTATTATACAAAATTTCAAGCCAGTCTAGGCCAATTTTTTAATATAGCTAATGTTGGTCAGGGTATAAACAAATAAATTATCACATTATAAAGGATATTGCCTCTGTAATTAATTAAAAATTAAAAACCAAAAATTTATAGCTTTTAATATAAGTTTTTTTTGTATTTATATTTAGTGATCAGGCCGAGTCAAAAACAAACAATTTCGGGCTAATGGGGCCGACCTTTTGGTACTAGAGAAATAAGACAGGCTGGGCTGGCTGTATTTTGTACCCACCCCCTCTAAACTAACAATCAATTGTAATCAATGTTGTTTTAGTGAGACATCAATCAATCAAAAAATCCCTCTAAGTTCAACTTGGTTACGACTGTTTACCCAGTGGTATATGTGCTTGTCTTGGACACTTGTGTCTCACTGTGGTCCAGGAGATGACTAGAAAAAAAGCGTAGTAATAAGCATTTGTCCTGGCATAAAACTAATGTCATGTGACCAGGCCCGATTCTAGCTTTTTCATTTTAGGGGGGCAAAAAAAACTCGTGGGGGGCAGAAAAAAAATTTTTGCCGCCTTCGGCGGCAAAATTGGCCGTGACCTTCGGTCACGGCAAAAAATATACATGTACAACAATAGAATCCATGTTCAAAATTTTTTAACAAATTAATAGTAATTTATCATATTTTTAAATTAAAAAAAAATGAGTTTATAAATTGAATATGTGAATTAAATTAATTGTTTTCACTAAAATCAATTGCTTAAAAAGATATGAGGTTTGAATTAATTGTAAGTATAATTTTATCATTTGGTATCATTGCGCATGAAAATTAAAAATATGATATATATGAATGATAAAAATGAAATATATAAAACTTTGGATTTTAGAAAATGAAAAGTGAAATAAGATTGATTATCATGAAAACAAAATGTATAAGTATGCTAATTTGGAAGAATATATATGAAAAAACACTGGTTATATATAACTAGTTATTAATATTAGAGTAAAAAATTAAATAAAACATGAACATAAACGTTAAATGTGCATAAAAAAAGTTTGCAACCATGTTAAAATAGTAAGCAATAATTAGCTGATTATGAGCAGTCTATTGTATTGATCAAACTATTATATCTTAGAAGATTTTAGTTAAATTACAATATTCATCAAAATTCAACGCCCCTAGTTAATGATTTTTCGTGTTCTAAAAGAACCAAATCACCTTTAAGCAGGTCACTACTTGTCAGCCGTTATTATCCTTCTTAATGAAGAAAATGTGGCCTCACAACTCGACGTTGAAGAGCCAATTAACAAACTTATAGGAAAAATGTTTAATAGATTAAAAAACGCCTCATTGTAATCATATAAAAATTTAAAAAAATCAATAGTAACACATTCTTTGTAATTATTAAGTTTCTTATTAAAAGATTTTTGGCTACCTCAATTTCTTTAGATAATGAATTTTTATCAATATTACTTATTTTTAAAAAAGGCTTTAATTTATTTATATCTAAAATAAAGGTTAATCAAATTTATAAAGGGAATCTAAAGATTTTAAACAACTATTATCGGTAAAAAATCTATTATCAAAATATAAATAAATCAATAATATTAAAATAAATACTTTTTACTTCATCATTAATTTTTAAAATATTTTCAACTTATGAGTAGAAAATAAATAAAAATCAAAAAAATCTTTAGGTTTAGTTTTTCCTTTATCCATAGATAAATTATTGTCATTTAAAAAAATATTAATATCAAAATAATTTATGAATAAATCTTCAAATGTATTTTTATTTCTTAATTGTTTAATTTCTAACTAACAATGGTGTATTAAATCAGAAGTTTTAGAAATATAAATCGTTCTGCATTGAAATTGATCTATATTTTTAATAAATAAAATAGTTTTTCAATTAAATACAAAAAAAATAGATGATTATAAATATGGTCAAAAAACCCCGATTCGGCCCTGTGACCTAAAGATATAAAAGTTTCTTTATATTTAATTTTTAAAAGAGTATTAAATATGTTTGTGTAATTTAAAAAAAAACAAAGGGCAGGTAGTGACCACACCACCAATGGGGCAACAGCCGGGGTATGGTCCCGCATTCACTAACTACCTTGATTGCATCATGTTGAAAAAATTTATGAGGGGAAGAAAAATTATGAAAAAAATCTTTCCCTTCACTTAAAATAAGACAATCTTTTACAACAAGATGCAATCGGTGTTTAAAGCAGTGAATATACGGGACATGGTGTCCAATTTTGCTTAGAAATACTTAAACACCATTTTTTTCCCGGCATTACGTTCGCCCCATCGTAGCATTGTGCGATCAAGTTCTTTGGTTCTAGATTATATTCTAACAAAAGATCGTTGTTAACTGAGAAAATTTCTTAGGCATCAGATTTATGATTTGCTTTCATAAATATAAAGCTTTCTGTAAAATCAAATTTTTCTATATATTTCTGTTAGTTTGATCTCTCTTGCGGATGAGAAGTATTAATGAATAAAAACAATTAAAAAAAGTAAATATTTTTAAGATAATATTTTTTAGATATTTTTGACGGAGCAAATTTAATTATATTATGTGGAAAAAATAAAATTACTATGTTTGGAGGGGCAAATTCAATTTTTTTTGGGGGGGGCAAACATAAAATTACTATGTATTTGGGGGGGGGGGGGGGGGGGGGGGGGGGGGTGGGGGAAATTCAATTATTTTTGGAGGGAGGGCAATCAAAAACTTTTGGAGGGGGCAATGCCCCCCCCCCCAAAAGGGGTCTAGAATCGTGCCTGCATGTGACCTACCCGGCAGTAGGTCCTTAACAGTCATGCCTAGACCTAAAGATCTGACCTCCCCTTAGAGGGCGCGCTAAGTACCTAAACTTTAAACAACCAAAAATGAACACCAAATGCAAGCAAAAACCCATGCTGGGCGTAATCCGCAAGAGACGCGCGTGATGTCTCCCGTTCGCATCAAGTGACCCTTCATGTTATATAAAAATGAGAGCTTAAATATAGATGCGAATGGTAAAAGTGGCTGACATGATAGCAAAATAAATTGATGTTTTCTTTTCGCAAGAAACAAAGTTTAAAAGCAACAATAGGACACGCCTTTAAACTCTAGACAGGAAATAAATCATTGAAACAAAATCCGAATAGTCCTTGCACCAGCGTTCCAAACAGAATCAGCGACAGGATAATTGTGATGATGCTATTGAAAGCCAATGTAGTCACCTTATCGCGCCACAAACTCCATTAGTGAGGATAAGGAGGCGTTATGGGAAGCATTAGATGCATTAAATCCTTATAGAAAAGCGTGTTATATGGAGGAAATGGGGTTGTGCTTAAAACTGATTTTGAAAGGCTACAGAATGGCAAACACATTTTTTTAAAAAAAATCTTACATATCTTTTGAAAGCGAAGAAATTCACAAGTCAGTTATTTTATAATATAACACAGGTCAACAAATATCAATGGCACAACCGTGAATTTTATAAAAACATAAAAGAAAATATCCCCATGATGGCCTTATCTCATATATACTTCGTTTTTTTAGTCTTCCGGCCTTGGCTCCTTACATCAGGCCATATCGAAAAATGGCCTTTTTGACCGAATTGACAGATCGAGAACACCCTAAAAGAAAAAATTTTAAGAATTTTTTTTTTCATATAAAAATCCTTTGTGACTTACAAATAATATAATGAGAAATAAAAATTTTTAGTATATCAAGCACTTACATCAGCATTCATATAATACGAAATATTTCGCTTTCAAGCTTAAATACGACACGATATATATCTGTTTTTGATAAAAGTTTTATTTGAAGTTTGAATTTAATAGTTTAGCTGTTGTAAATATGCAAAAAAATTTCAATTAATTATTTGAATTTTTTTTTTGTTTTTTTTTGGCATTTTTTTCTAGAATTTTCAATGCTCATAGCTGACTAACTACGCTTGTTTAGAAAAAATGGTAAACGGATTTGAAAATCCCTAAGATGGCAGGCCTAATCTCCTTAGATAGCTCATAACTCAAACATTTTTGACCTGTGTAATAAGACAAAGGCTAAAGGTTGTTTAAAATTACAATGTCATTCCTTGATAAATAATTGCAGCTCAGCATCATTTAATGGTCATGCTTAAACACCTCAAGACAGCATCTCTTAAACCATTAGCAACAGGATTTCAACCACATAAATAAGCAAAATTTAAACAGAAATAAAATTGCAATCGACCGCGAGACATAAATAATCTGTGTTGTGGTGGAATATCAAGCTCATATTGGTGAGCATGAAAACTTTGAAATAGATATACAACTAGAATAAGCTCGGTAAAAATACGAAATGCAATGCAAACACAGCGAGTACTCAGAATTATTTGGGGGGGGGGGGGGGGGGTGTAGGAAATTTGAAGTGACAAATAATCTGGGAACATTAGGCTGGGGTATGTTGTCATATAGGACTAAATTTTTTGCATGAACATTTACAATAATTAATTAGCGAGAGGGGAATGCGCATCATGTTATTTTCCCGCTCGGTATGGCTAACAAACCAAATTATGACAAATATATGACTAAATTAACGAAAACAAGCACTCCAAGGATGGTTAAAATATGGTCTACAAAATGGATAAGCAAAGAGAAAGAAAGAGATGGCAAAGGTACTGAGGGAGTGATAAAATATATTACAAAAATAAAGGCAAATTTTAGACCTATTACGTGTCTTATAACAATGGAATACTTAAGAACTTTTAAACAGCTCAGAAAAGAAATTTGAGCTTGAAGAGGACATACCTTTAAACTTCGACATGCAAGGGCGTAGCAAGTTGTAAAGCGGGGGGGGGGGGGGGGGGGGGGGGGGGGGGGGGGGGGGGGGGGGTTTCAAAAAATTTTTGCCGCCTTCGGCGGCATAAAAATGGTTATATTCAAGTACACAACAAATATTAATGGAATATGCTTTTATATTAATGCTACAATTTGGTATTTTAGTTGGGGGGGGGGGATTCATCTCCAAACCCCCCCCTCCCTCTCCTACGCCAATGTCGACATCATCAAAAAATAAGAGCTAATAAAACATTTAAGTAAAGTCAAAATGCAATATACGGGTCTAGACCATACCAATCGATGCTTAGAAGTGCTTAGGGAAATAGGGTTTTAAAGAATCAAATATCCTTTTTATCACTATTTTAAATGAGCAACACTTACCATGGGACAACTAGATAATATCACTCTTCAAAAACATGGGGGACGCCTTCATTTGCAAAAAATACCGTGGTAAAATTTATGTAACCTTCAAACTTCTAAAATTATTGAAGTCCGGCTTTGAGATATAATGAATATTGAATAGTCAAAATTTAACAATGCCATTCATGCGATTAAAGTAATTGGTGAGTGATACCCATAAAAAGTTAGCTCTTATACGTAATCATCGATGTTAAAAGGCATTTAAAAGAGTCCCCAGAAGCTGTATGGTGGGCTTTAAGACAAAAGAAATACCTGATTTTAACTTCTCACCCAAAATATGTATCATAACAACGTCATGGCAACCTGGCTTAAAAATCCACAAAGGTGTGCATCAGTAATCAGGCCTTTGTTTCTTACTCTTTGTCACTCTACTAGGTGACATTACAAGTAGATAAAACAGTTAATTAACCTTTAGAGAACCTGCACTATGCAGATGACATATTTTTCATAGCTGCCAATATCCTTTACGCCCGATCAACACATGGAATAGAAGAAAAATACGTCTTTGAAATAAACCAAAAACAAAACCGAGTTAGTTATCAGTGGTGAAACAGGTACACCATAATAGTCGATTATGAATCAAATTTAATTTTCAACGAATCAGCAAAATATATGAGAGCAAGGGCGTAGCAAGTTGTAAAGCTTGGGGGGGTTCTAAAAAAAATTTTGCCGCCTTCGGCGGCATAGTGCGAGCACGACCTTCGGTCGTGCCATAGTGTTTTAGTTTGAAATCTACTGATTCTTATGATTGTTACTTAATTTTGCTTTTTAAAAATCGAGTAATCATTAAGGACTTTTATAATTAATGTTTATATAAACAAACATATATGGTATTTAGAAAATTATATTATTAATATATTATATGCAATAAATTTTTATATTTGCATTGTCAAATATTTTACATAGTGTATTTAAAATCCGTGATTTTTTAGCATGTTAACAAAAACAAGCGGCGATTAAATCTTCAACCTACGCTGTTAAATTTTATATCTAATACGCCAATGATTTGGTATTTTAGTTTGGGGGGGGGGGGGGGGGGGGGGTTGATATGCACTAAAAATTTTCAATTTGGGTGAGGATATGGCATGCTTGGAGGGAATTTTATCCCCAAACCCCCCCCCCCCTCTCCTACGCCAATGTATGAGAGCTACTCGTAACTCTTGAAAAAACAGAATTAAGAAATAAAAGACAGAATTATTAAAGGGATGAATAAAATGGTGAATTATATGAGGTAAAATTTTTTTGTAAAAACGAATGAAGCCTGCGCGTCCTTATTCACGTATTCCAATTAAACTAAAAATCAAAATATATGGATGTATAATTTAGCCTACTATACTACAAACTTTTCTAAAAACTGTATATACCAGAAAAAACGACCAAAAACTTTATCTCTAGAAATTATAATAATAAGGTGATTTGCAAGAATCTTTAGAAAAAATATTACATTTAAGGGAGTTTAAATATAACATCTATCATTCCCACATACTATATCACGCCTAAGGTGGTACGGTCACATAAAAAATAAAGGCAACTACATCATCCATTTCAGCAAAAAGTCTATAGAAAAATAAAAAGCCGCGATGCGCATAAAATTAGAACCAACATTCAAGCTCACAATCCAAACAAGCATAATTTTACAATGAAACCGTGCAGGAAGGTGCGGACAAGTTTAACTTGACAAATAGGTTATTGGTTATTAATGATTTCTAGTTATTTTTTAGCATAAGCGAATCCTAAAAGTTTTAATTGTTTTATCAAATTTAACCACAATTAATTACATAAATAAATAATTTTAAGCCCAATAAGCCTAGTTAGTTTTTTTTATAAAAATATTAATTATTGTGCCATATTTAATGAGCTTTTTTTCTCATTAAAAAGAGTGCTGATGTACAACCTGCTTCGGATGTTTTTGAGAATATATAAACATAATTATGGTATTTAAATATTAAAATAGCGTAATCAAATATTAAAAATTGTTAACCAATGATAAAACTATATTACACCCATTATAATATCTTATATATATTTATTTTTTTTAAACATCTAAATCCATATAAACATAGTTGATGAGTAAATTTTTTAAGAAATAAATTAACTTTAAAAGCCCAAATTTTGAAAATACGATTAACAATAATTTTAATAGTACATTTGTACAGATGAGAACCGCATGTGTAAATATTTAATTTTTTGCCGGGAAATATGAAACTTTACACTCCAGAATTATCTTGGCATGATTGTCAAGCTATTTATACGATAGATATTGATCCAATTATTCCCAAAAAGTTTTTTATATTTGCCACTGGTGGACTAGATTCTTATCTACGAGTATAAATATATTTTTAAATTTTTTGAGATATGGTATATGGAAGTTAACAAGGAAAATATTACAATTAAGTTTTTAACAGAATATGATAGGCACCAGAAGCCAATTAATGTACTAAAATATAGTCTTAACGGAAAATATCTAGCATCTGCTGATGATGATGGAAATCTTTTAATATGGTACAGAAATATTAATGATATTGAGGCTCAAAATGAGGCATTTTATAGCTCATGGACTGTCTCAAAAAACTTACATTATCATAGTCAAGATATATGTGACATTGCATGGTGTTCTAATAGCCAATATCTAATATCTGTTGGGCATGATAATTTAGCTATCACTTGGGATATAGAAAAAGGTTAAAAATATTTAATGAATTACTAAATTAGGGTATGCTCTAAATCATATATTCAAAAACACATTTTTCTGTTTTTTTACATATGACAAATTGTATAAAAAATAATTTTGTTAGATAAATATTAATATTTAAATGAACAATTAATTAATAATGATACTGTTGCATATCCTTTAGTTTAAAAACAACATTTGAGAAAAATGACCTTGGCCATATTTTTTTGTTTTATTTGAATACTTAGTAAAACTAAATTTGAACATTTTTTTGCAAAAAATCAACATTTTTTTGAACATGGCCCTAAACAAGTCAATAGATATAAAAGCAGAGTTAAATATTTTTGAGATTTTTTTGCCTTGTTTTTTTATACAATTTTGATAGCCTCTAAATATTTTGCAATAAAGATATGACTCCATGATTCAAAATATTAAATATAAAAATTAGGTGCAAAAAATGTGAACTTTGATCATTCAAAGATTTGATGATTTATACAATAATTATTTTAGTCATAGAAATTTTTTTTATCTATTTTGTTTTAAAATATTGATCTTGCTTTTCTTGATTTTATCATCTAATTAAGATTTGGCTTACAAGAATGGATCTCAAAAAATAAAAGATAATTAAATTGGACAAGCATTAGTCTATCTTATTTTAACTTATGCTAAATTTTATTGACCTGTGTTGTACTTAGCCATTTAATTTCACTGAATATAATCTAGGAAAGTATAATCACATTTATAATGGCCACAAAAATTTTGTACAAGGAGTTTGTTGGGATCCCAACAACAAATATGTAGCAACTATCAGCAGGGATAGGTATCTTAGTCAGCTTAAATTAAAATTATAGAACTTGCCACGTGACAAGTATAGATACTAAAGTTGCATATAAAATCTATAAAAAAGACATTGTTTTGGATTATTCAAGTGATTTTATTAGTCTTAAAACGGTATATTTTATATGTTGTATAATTTTATTTCTTATTTCATAATTATTGAGACCAAATAGGTATTTTGTATATTTATAATATTTTATAAATATTCCCTCTTTACATCATGTTTTTTTTATTTAAAATCTTAATAGGAGCCAATATCACATTTGATTCAAGATGAAAATATTAAATCTTTTTTCCGCAGAATATCTTTTTCACCTGATGGAAATTTACTTGTTGTGCCATCAGGCTGCATTGAAAATGAAACAGATTTTTTGTCAGTTACACATATTTTTGCAACAAATCACCTTGCAAAACCAAGTAAATTTTTTGGTCTAAATATGCTTATCAAAATAAATTAAGTGGAAGAAACAATTTTCACCTCATAATGGTGGTTAAATTAATCTTTTCACAACTTTGCAGTTGAGCTCTTATTTGTTAACATTTTGGAAAGTGTTATGATTATAATGAGCATCAAATTTTTTGAACACAAATATATTTTAAATAAATACAAGAGATTTGGAATATTTAAAAAAACTTTAAATTCTGAAAATTGTAAAATTCTACTTCTTTTTAATTTAATCAATAATTTTTTATTTAAAAAAAAAGTATTTTTTTTTGCTTTCTGCAAAAATGCGTTTCTCAAAAAATAAAATTTTTACAAAACTTAAACAAAAAATTAGTTTTTATGGGGTTACTCTCAAGCAAACAACTGAATTCAGCTGTGTTTAATGGCCTAAAAAATTTTGTTTATGCCTTTATAGTGTGTGAGTTCTCTTTGTTGTATCTGTTTAAATTTTTTAATCTATATATTTTAAAGTTGCCAGCATACCTTCCAATAATAAATGTTCATCTGTTGTAAAGTTTAATCCAATCCTGTATAAACTACAAAACGATGATCATCAAAATGGATATATAAAGTAAAAACAATTATATTACACAGGTCTAAAAAATTTATGAATGTTTGACAAGTTTGATTAAACTCTGGCAAAATAATATTTATGACCTTGTATCTCAGTTTTTATTGTTTACCAAATCATCCATTTCCACTCGGCCAACATTAGTGGTACCTGCCGGGTTAAATTTATTAGTGAGATTTGATTTTCTAAGTTATTTAGGTACATTTATCCACCAAGTTACCCCCTATCTGTCAATAATTAGGGTAAATAATTTTTTTTGTTTCATAAGAATATTTTATAAAGATTAAGCAAAATTTTCCTCATTTTTTCTCAGACTTACTGCCTTTTATACAAATTTTTTTAAATGGCATTATTATTTTCTTGTTTTATATTTAAAAATTGGCGCCAAAGATTAAGTAGATGGCCAAGCTGGAATAATTAGCTGAGAGACTGGACCAAGATCGAATAAACATTAGAAAGGGGGTTGTCTTAGGTTGACGAAAAATCTTAATCATGCCAATACATATTCACACTTAATTATTGTTAGATATTGATATTTAATATATGTAGCCTTCCTTACCGCATGGTATTTGCAATAGCTTGTGAAACTAACGTCTATATATATGATACTCAGCAACTTTCCCCCATTTTTTGCTTAAATGATCTACATTACTGGTGGATTAGTGATATGTCATGGTTAATATTTACTACTTTGTTTAAATTTTATAACAAAAATTGATCATTTACTTGAACTTGAAAGTAAATATGAATTTTATAGAACTGTATATTGAATCTAATGGCAATATTAGATTTTCCTAAGTAATAAAGTTGAGTGAGATATTACATCTCGAATAAATGTCTATTTTAATCTTTAAACACTAAATAACGGCCTTATATTAAAAGAAGAAAAAATATGGATATAGAACTATAGGAAAAACCGCTATTCACGTTTGCTACTTAAAATAGTAATGAAAAATATCAAAAATGAACAATTAAATATTATAAAAAAATTTGTGCTCCATCTGTGGCCTTAGTCTGAATCATACATATCTCCTTTTTTCTACCTCGCGCCTTTAACAAAGGTCGGCAAATATCATTGTCAGCATAAAAAAGTTTTTGAAAATTGAAATTTGTCCATGGTGGCTTAAATGTTTCCGTAGTTTTGCCTTCATTTGCTATGTCTATATCACAAATGGCCATTTTTGACCATACAGATTTTGCGACCCCAAGAATACCATCAGAAAAATTTCAAGATTTTTATTTTTATATTAAAATCAATTGTAACATATATTTTCTATCGTTAAGAAATAAAATTTTCAAGTATATCAAAAGCTCTTACATCAACATTTAGATAATATTGAATATTTGGTATCTCAACCTGACACGATATATTATCGGTTTTTAATAATATTATTTGAAGTTAGAATTTAACAGTTTGGCTGTTTTGAATTTATAATAACAAATTGAATTAATTTTTATTTTTAAATCTTTATTTTTTTCAAAAATTTTCAATGTTTATAGTGTAAACGGATTTGAAAATTCTTAAGATGGTTTTGTATAAAATGGCAGAAAAGGGGTTTTACATTTTTTCAATTATATTGTATTATTTTAACCATTGGGTAATAGGAAGCTTTTCCCACATTTATATACCAATTTTTTAAAAGGTATAATTGGTGTGAAAATATAATTGAGCATTTTTATATATGTGAGGTGCATAATATCAAACCTTGTTGGAGAAATTCGCCATCGTATTCTCCATAAAAAGCTCTATTAAGCAAAAGCATTTTTTTAATTATTTATTAAATTATTTAATTTTATAAAATCTTTGATATTGATTTCCATTGTATATTTATTTGTTAAATTTTAGTATCTTTTAATTCCCTTAGGTCTCGCAATGGTAAGATATTGGTCATCGCATCAACTGATGGCTATATTAGTATAGTCACATTTCAAGAATATGAATTGGGCGAACCTTACAAAGACAATAATACATTAAAGGCTGAATTATAATGTTATAAACTGTATTACACTACCTTTTGATAATAATAAATAAAATTTTGTAATAATAGTCTAATTTTTATCTTTATAATATATTTCGGTATAGCCATTTTATAATATTTTAACTACAAATAAAATATATTTGTTTACCCGTGTCCTTTTGAAACATTTATTAATAAGTAAAAAAATATTTTGTATTCAAATTTCAATAAAAATAAGGCTTTATATTGTAGTAATATATATTAACATAATAAAAAAAATCAAATATTAATTTGCTAGGCAACTAAATATTAAATAAACGAATTATTAAAAGAAAAAGTATATTAATATTATGTAAAAACTAAAAATAACGGTTTACATAGGCTAAAATTTTTTGATATATAAAATTTCAAAATTACTAGCACATGGAAATTTAAATTATGACTGAGATTTTATATTAAGGGACATCATGTAACTCATATAATTGTTTTATGTCAGGGTAAGAGTATATTTTAAATTTCACATAAAATTCAAACTACAAACATTTTTAATGCTATTTATGGTCCATGAAAAACTGTTGAGCTATAGAGTTATGAAATTCGGGTTCAAATGGTCGATTGTTATTTGGAATGTCTGTTAAGTATATTAACACGCGGGCAATTTGAATTTATATATTATAATTGAAAAAAAAAATGTTCAAATAATTATTGTTTGCCATAAAAAAATACGGTTCTTAACGACCTTAAAGATTCATAAAAATATATGAATTATTTCTTCAATTCGAAGTAGCTGGGCCATTTTGATTACTTTGATTAGTTGCCGCACCTGTCGATTTAGCATCTATAGATATTATAAAAACATAAATTCATACTCAAAAAATTAATTTTCTAAATTGCCAAAAATCTATCATAGGCTTTTATAGCCCTACAATACTTCATTACAACCCGTTGTTCGACAAAAAAATGTAAATACTTATTCTAAATTTCAAAGAAAGGAGAGGGTTACCAAAATAAAAGTTTAATATTTTAAATTTGCAGTCCGGTAAGGACGTATGGGGGCCTGATAAAAACTCTAAATTTTAAACAAAATAATAAAATGAAAGTATTAAATATGTGTTTTTAATAAATTGGGTGCAATACTTAGGCATATAAATAACCAAAATCGCAAAACCCAAATCCATCTATATTAAAATTGTTATAAGTCTTAGTCGTCAACCATATTTTTCGCTAAACAAATTTTGTATATAAAATCAAAAATGACACTTTGCAACCCAAAAATCAAAAATTTGATACACATAAACAATTTAAAACTTGAGCTTTAATATAGAATCCATAAAAAAATATAATAAGAAAGCAGTCAAAAACGCTTTTAAATTTGGACGCAAACCTTAAAATCTGTGAACATGAAATAACTTATTTCAAAAATACATAATTTTTATTAACCTTACAAACTATATTTGCAAAAAAATAAAAATTATGTAGGCTAAGATGGTATGTTAAAAAAACTTTTTGCAGTACTGTGAGCACCACTGTCCGCAGAATCGTCATCTGCACCGCCCCCTTTTTGACCGCGGGGGTAAAACTCGTCGAGTATGTTTTCGGGTATACGTTTTAGCATTTCTCTAGGGAAGATTCGCATAAGTTGCCACCCAATATCGAGGGAATCGAAAATGGTACGATTTTCGTAGCGGTCTAAAACAATATATTGTTAAATAATGTTTAATTTAATAAACTTTTAAAAGGTCCAACAGACTTACAGGGTAAGTCCCTATTAATTGCTCTATGCGCACGTAATAACTGCTTTATAAGTGCGAATTTATTAATCTAGGCGCACCAAAATTATTATGTGCAAAATATGCTATAGGCTCGATATATAGCCTATTTTTTAGTATTGTTGCTAATATTATTCCACGTTCAAATCATTAGTGATAAAATTTAAAAGCAGTGAAAAAAATTAAGGAAGGGCCAAATTTAAAAAAACGGGAGTGGACCGGGCCGGGCATGTTATAAATATATTTGGTGGGGCCTTAATAGCAGGGGTAGAAATTTGCTCCATACTACAGTAAAACCCTGGGCCCGAAATTTTAGCGTGTAAGCCTTTAAAAATATTCATTTCGACTAGGCTGAAAATATATAGCAAAGATCCGGACCAGACTGAACTGAAGCGCTAATTTAAGCGGGAAAATGCCGGGAGGGCCAGGTCATAATTAAAATGCCTAAATAGCATGGCCTTGGCCGCCAGGTTCGATTTACACTGGATAACAAAATATACACGACCCGAAGCATCATTAATGGCAACTATGGTTTTTGGTCAAGTTTTTGGCGCTGATCACGAATATGAAATCATAATTTCAGCCAATGCCTCAGATTTTTAGTTATTCGGTGTCAAAGTTGAGATTTTCACAAATTTTGGGGTATTTTGGGCTTCTATATTATAAAACCTATGGGTAGTAACAAAAGTTTAAAAATATATTTAGATAACGGAAACATTCATTATTAACGTAAGGCGTTTTAAATTTTATATAATTTTTTATTTTTTTTTATTTTTTCATCTTTATAAAATTAGTGGTTTTCGTCATAAAATCCGTTTTTTGATCCTAAATAACTTGAAAGTAAATTGCTAATAATTTTAGGTAATAACCTTTTTTAGATATGTTTTTTATAAGGAATATATGCCAATAGATTTTTTGGAAAATTAATAGTTAAAAAAATTTTGTGAATTTTTTTTCAAACTTTGGACGCGGTTTAAAAAAAATTGGAGGCATTGGGAAAAAAACTAAACCCGATATCGGCTAGAAAATTCTCTACAATATCTACAAAACCCTCAAAAAATCGTTTATGTTGTTTTTTTTGTTGTCCAGTGTTATCATTTATATTTAAAAAAATCCTGGATGCAAAAAAAGGTGGTGTAGTAGGCCCCTAAATTATTTTCGGGTCGTGTCGGGTCCGCAATGATATTTGTTTCAGTGCGCAAACTTAGGTGGGTACACCTGAACGGGTGGGCCTGGATTAGGTAAAAAATATGTCTAATGGGCCGAGCCTATATCATATTTCCTGAAATGAGAGAAATTTGTGCCATAGCTTTACCTGTTTCAATAATTTTATTTCTGTCATAAATTTATAACATACGCCCGGCCAGACCTTTTTTGATTTTCGGCCCGGTTTAAAATATTTTCATAGACCCGTTTATGTTAAGCCCGGCCAACCTGGTCGAACTTTCGAATGGGGTGACCGTAATGCAACGGCAGAGTTTGAATTTTAAGGATATAACTTTGGCGCAAATTTATCTAATGTCACAAGATTTAATATTTTACAGCGGCTCAGTTTGTATTTTAAACGGACCCGCCCGTTAATGAGTATCCGCTTAAATGTGAATTTATTATCGGTCGGGCCCGTATGACCCGAAAAAACTGTGTCTAGGATTTTACCTGGCGACAAAGGCCCGGCTTGCCAGATTTTTAAACTAAAACCCGGTTCGCCAGGGCACATGTTCGCCCAAAATAGCGGGCAATAATAAAATTTTCCACAATACTATAAAAAAAAATCACAAGATTGTGTGTTGACATCCACAATGTTTAATTAGCAATTAAAAACTAAAATTTTCATTCCTTTTAGCTTTATTTGTTTAAAACATGATGTAAAAAATTATGAAATAATTTTCATTAAATTTTTTAAAAAAAAGTTACCCTGAGAAATAAAATTTTTTTCAAATTTTGTAAGAAATTCGAGGTAAAGTAAATCGTCGGAGGTCAAGGCTTCCTCCCCAATAACCGATTTCATGGCTTGAGTATCTTTGCCGATAGCGTAATTGGCATACTAGAAAGATTTAATAAATAACTTGTTATAAAAAGTTTAGGCATGAAAGCAAGAATATGAAATAAAACTTTAAATATATTTATAGATATAATTGTCAAATCAAAAATATAGTTTTTAACTTTTTAATGACTTTTAACATTTAAGCGAAGTTTGAACCTGCAAAATTTAAAAAACGAGAAATTAAACTATATGCAAAAAATCGTTGTATCTTTAATTTTATAAAATAAATTTGTAAAATGCTTTAAAAAAAATGTAATTGCAATATAGTATATTTAGGATCAATAAATGAATAGTTTTACAATTATATCCAGCTAAGCATATTATTTATTTTTCATATTACACAATGTATGAAAGTTTGCATACAAATTATTATGTTATTAGCAATTTAAAATTTAAGAAAAGAGGGGGAGGGGGGTTATACATTTTAATAAAAAACATTATTACCAATTGATTGGATAAGTCCGCGTGATCTTTTCGTGTCATATTTTCCCCAATGGCGGATTTCATTAAACGCGATAAAGAGGGAAGCACATTAATAGGCGGGTAGATCTAAAATACACAATATACATATGTAAATGTGATAATATCGAGCACCTTAGGGCACGTGCAAAGTGTTTTTTATTTTCGTAAAATTTTAAAAATTCTGAAAATTTTAATAATTTATTTTTCCATAATTTTTTCAAAAATTTTTTATTTTAGAAAAAGCATTTTAGCATATATCAAATTTTTGCATTTTATTACAAAATAAAATTTTTCATAATTTTGAAAATTTCACAAAAATAAAAACTCACTTTGCATGCCCTTATAAAAAAAATATTTAGGAATTAAAATTTAAAATGACAGTATGCTCAATTATTAGGTTAGCATGTCCATTATTCAAGGCTAAAGGATTCAGTAGGTAACTTTTTAATGCCACAATACAATCAGGGCACAATGTTGGTGAAATATTAATCAAACTAATATTTTAAAAATTGCATATAAACCTGGCGATTGTGCATTTGTCGATCTACGTATATTTGACCTTCGGTGATATACCCCGTTAAATCAGGGATGGGGTGAGTAATATCTGATAAGGTTAAAAAATTTAAGGTTGAATTTTTATGGAAATATAATAAAAATAAAACATTGAATCAAAAATATATCAATGACCAACATAAATGTTTATATTATTTTAAAATTCGGCGAATACAAACAAATTTAAAACTACACCTATTTTGAAAAAAAAATCTGTTTTTTACCATTTTAATTGAGCCTAGAAAGGAAAGAATTAATACTCATTAAAACCTTGTTATTTTACTAAAAAAAAGGGGTAAAAAATGAAAGTTATAACCATCGTTTGGCATAGTAAGGATTGGAATTTGTGTAATTGAGCCGCTTCGGCCTTCACATCGCCCGGCCCTTTCGTAAATGGTTGCCAAATCGGTGTACATGTAACCGGGAAAACCTCTACGTCCTGGGACTTCTTCACGCGCTGCTGATACCTAGGGACAAAAATATCAACATAAGGGCTAAATATAATTCTGTAAATCAGATTATTTGAGGACAAATAAAATACAAACGTAGTTATAAATTAATAATAAATGCTGCGTTCGTAATAAGTGATATATTTTATGAGCAAACAAGGAAACCTATGAAAACGGCGAGGTATTGAGCAAATAGAGCTTGGTTTTCAAATTTAAAAATTGTTGGAAAAAAGTTAACATGTTTTGTTTATTTAAATTCATAAAAAATCGATAGATTTGTTAAAAAGATTCCTAAAGTTTGTAAAAACATAATTAAACAATATTTTATGTTCTATTTTTTATTGTTTAGGGCACGTGCAAAGTGAGTTTTGATTTTCGTAAAATTTTGAAAATTCTTAAAATTTTGAAAATTTTATTTTTTTTCAAAATTTTAGAAAAATTTTTTTATTTCAGAAAAAGCATTTTATGCGCATATACTAAATTTGGCAACTTTTTAAAAATTTGCGTTTTATTTCAAAATAAATTTTTTCAAAATTTTGAAAATTTTACAAAAATAAAAACTCACTTTGCACGTGCCCTTAATAACACAAAAAGTAAAATCTTATATGTAAAAATAAATGGCCACGCCAAAATTCAAATTTTCGCCTTAGGGCACGTGCAAAGTGAGTTTTTATTTTCGTAAAATTTTCAAAAAAATATTTTGTAATAAAACGCAAATTTTTAAAAAGGTGCCAAATTTAATATATGCACATAAAATGCTTTTTCTGGAATAAAATATTTTTAAAAAATTTTGAAAAAAAAAATAAATTTTCAAAAATTTTCATAATTTTACGAAAATAAAAACTCACTTTGCACGTGCCCTTATAAAGAATTATCAAACTTCACGCAAAGCTTCAGCATAAGCAGTCATATCAGTGAGTATAACTAACACGTGTTTTTCACACTGGTAGGCAAGAAATTCAGCAGTTGTCAGAGCTAACTTGGGTGTAATAATACGCTCAATTCTAAGATATTTTAGGTAAATTAATGTAAATTATAAACAAAGGGAAAAATAAGAACCTCTAAATGTTCGGGCACGTGCAAAGTGAGTTTTTGTTTTCGTAAAATTTTCATTTGAAAAATTTTATTTTGTAATAAAACGCAAATTTTCAAAAAGTTTCCAAATATAATATATGCACATAACATTCTGATAAAAAAAAATTTAAAAAAAAAATTAAAAAAACAAATTTTCCAAAATTATCAGAATTTTCAAAATTTTACGAAAATAAAAACTCACTTTGCACGTGCCCTTCTATAAGCATTTATTTGAAAAGAAAAATAATGAAAAAAATTCATTAATAAGTTTTCAAAAATAATACGTTGGATCATTGGCCAGGTTCATGAATAGACAAACACTTTCCATAGATCCATTTTCTTCAAAATCAGTTTTAAAAAATCGGGCAGTTTCCATGTTAACCTAAAAAATATTAAGGTAAATATGTGGCTAAAAAATATATAAGTTGGTGACGAAGAAATCTCCAAAATTTATTAATTTTATGCTAAAATATACTTAAATTAATATAGAACACAATTCTGTATTAGGGCACGTGCAAAGTGAGTTTCTATTTTCGTAAAATTTTGAAAATTCTGAAAATTTCAAAAATTATATTTTTTTTTTAAATTTTTTAAAAAAACTTTTATTTCAGAAAAGGCATTTTATGCGCATATAAATACTAACTTTGACAACTTTATAAAAATTTGCGTTTTATTTCAAAATAAATTTTTTCAAAATTTTAAAAATTTTAGAAAATAAAAACTCACTTTGCACGTGTCCTTAACAAATAAAAAAACAAAATTAAAGGGTCAAATAACTTACTCCCATAGCAGCAAACACAATGGCAAAATTTTGTTTATCGTCATCATTCACAGATTTTCCAGGTAAATGAACCAAACCAGCTTGACGACAAATTTGTGCGGCAAGCTTAATAATTACACATCATTATTGTCCAATGAGATTTTTAAATATAAAAACTGACTAAGTACACAAAGGCTACTATCATTAGAATTTTAAATACAATGTACTGTTTTCTGGTCAAATTCGTAAGACACTACAACTTCATTTGGTCCTGAAGCCTTGAAAATTTTCAAACAAATTGGTAAACTAATTAAAAATAATTTTTATTTCACCAAGTTTTAGCATAAGGCAAAAAATTTCCATAGAAATTTTGAAAAATAATTATTTTTTATTTAAAAATACGTGGCCGGAAGACTCTAAAATTTAGTAAATATAATATTTTTATTATTTTTTATTTTTTATTTTTTTTAATTTATTTTATTTACTTCTTTCATATATTACATTTAATATACCACCTGTTTATAATTTATTAATTATATTTAACATTGTTAATTTGATATTATAATATATTAATGCTGGAAATCTCATAAATAAAATCTTTTTAATTGTTATAAAAGGTTAATAACACAAACTAGATTTGAAAACCATAAAACAATTTTTCTTTATATAAAATAAATATATTAATCTTGAACTTAAATAATATTTTTATTCTATTGTGTAAATCGTGCCGTTATTTGATTTAAAGCGTAATATTTTGTGTAACCAAATTGTAAATGTTAAAACTGGATATAATAAATTTAATACACAGGTCAACAAATATCAATGGCATAATCGTGAATTTTATCATAAAAGAATTTATCCCCATGATGGCCTTATCTCATATATATATATATCGTTTTTATTAGTTTCTTCCGGCCTTGGCTCCTTACATCCGTCCATAGCGAAAAAATGGCCTTTTTGAGACCGATTCATAATACCCTAAAAGAAAAAATTTAAGAAACTTTTTTTCATATAAAAATTCCTTGTAACTTATATTTATCATCTCAAATGGCTCTAATGATACCGCGTTTACGTCGTGGGGCTAATAAGAAATAAATTTTTTTATTATATCAAGCTCTTGCATCAGCATTTAGATAATACAAAATATTTCACGTCCAATCTTAAATACGACACCATATATTATCGGGTTTTAATTAAAGTTATTTGAGGTTTGAATTTAACAATTTAGCTGTTATATGCAAAAAAAAATTCAATTTATTTTAGTTTTTGAATCATTTTTGTTTTTTTTTGGCATTTTTCTAAAATTTTCAATGTTTATAGCTGACTAACGAAGATCGATTAAAAAAAACGGTAAACGGATTTGAAAATCCCTAAGATGGCAGGTTAAACTCCATAATTAGCTCATGACTCTCAAAAATTTGTTAACCTGTGGTATATTATAACAAATGAAAAATTTAAAAAGATTAAATTTTGGGATCAAAAAAACGTGCAAATTTTACACCTTCTTGACTTTCTCGGATTTGCAATGAACAGAATAATAACTGGAGAGAGGGAAAAAAACGTTAGAAATAAGTTCATATTATAGAGACAAGAGTTAACATTACAGAACCTCCATAAATTTTTTTGAACCTTGTATGCTATATATATGAATAAATTGTAAGAAATGAAATAATAATAATAAATAAAATAATAATAATAAGTATATTAATAATAATTATGATAATATAAATTAAGTATATAATTATTAAAGAAAAATTCAATAAAATTAATAAATAAGCCTAGAAAATTACTTCATTGTGTGGCAAACCAGCAGCTGAAAAAATTGGAATTTTTTGACCTCGTGCTATGGAATTCATTACATCAATGGCAGAAATTCCTGTTTGAATCATTTCTTCTGGATATATTCTAGACCAGGGATTAATAGGTTGACCTGTTTATAAAAAAGATTGCCTTACAAATATTGTTTAAAAGCTTGAGAATTATGTAAAATAACAAAAACTAAATTTTATTTAATTGGTAAAAAAGGACCAATAGATACATCACCCTATACAATCTAGATAATATATATTATATATCTATGTGTATTTCATTCTATGATAACAATAAATAACAAATGTCTATTTCAAAGCTGGAGCATTAATTAATTCAAAGTCTTATTTTTATGATCCTAGATGCTAAATATAAATGTAAAATGACAAACATTATTAAAACAATTTTGTTCTTTCAAAATGTTTACACACACATGATTTGTGGTTTCAATATATAATTAATACATATAAAAAATTTCTCTAATGTTTAAAGATGGGGAAATAAAAAAAATAAAGAATTACAAAAAAGACTGCCATAGCCAGCTTGATAAAAACATTTTTTAAGTTCAAAATAACTTAAACATTATGCTATGATTTACACAGGATGCATAAACTTAATTATTTATAAAAAAAATAAAATAATTAATAAAATAACACCAAAAAAATTATAAATCTTTACCCTGAATATCCAAATATTCCTCTGCTAATATGGGGGGACCTTTATCAATTGGCTTACCAGAGCCATTAAAAACTCTTCCTAAATTTAATTGAAAAATTATTGATTATCATTTAATATATATTAAAATATTTTACCCAACATGTCTTCTGATACAGGAATTTTTAAAATATCTCCAGAAAATTCGCTAGTAGTATTTTTGGCATCAATACCAGATGTTCCTTCAAATACCTGTATTACTGCTTTGTTTCCAGAGACCTCTAAAACTTGCCCACTTCTTTTTGTTCCATCAGACAAAGTTAAATAAACAATTTCTGAATATTTTGGAAACTATATATTTAATTATTAAATCAAATAATTAATATAATTATTGCAAATTATTAATTATCCACCTTAACGTTGTCTAAGATGACTAAAGGACCATTAACTCCAACAACAGTTTTATAAGCTAAAATAGATAATAAATCATATACTTATTCTAGGTGTAATATGATAATTTCTGGAAACCGCCATGGCATGCTCACGAGCAGCCTGATTAGAAGACATTTTTCGATTAGGGTCTTCAGTCTTAATTTGTGTCATATTGATTAATAAAAAATAAAGGTCAGTAATTTAAACGAATGTAGCGCACTGGCAAATCCCACCTGTTTAAAAGTCGTCAATCTTTATACGTCGTAATTTTAGCCGCAGCTTTTCTTCTAAAAAAAAATAGTTTGTGCATGGTATGAGGCTAGCACATTAGAATTGAACCATTTGTATCTAATTTTTTTAAAAAAATATTTAAAACGCGAGTGGTAGGATGAGAAATTTGTAACGCGAATGCTACAGTGTGATTCATACGGCCCCCAATTTTAAACCTCTATAATTTCAAGAGTTTTAAAGCTAATCTTTTTTTTATTATTTTAAAGGAAAATAATTGCTTTTTATTCAACTAACATAAGTTATCATTAGGGAATATTGCAAATTTTATTTGACACAAAGTTGAATAAAAATTAGAAAATTAAAGTTTTTCATTTTTCTATAATTAAACATATCATGTCAACATTAAATTATGTTAATTTTATTAATAAAATCGTGTTTTTAGATCGGATAGAACATTATATGAAAGATTCACGGAAAAAATATATTATCAAATAAAAAATTATTTTTGGCTATCATTCACCTTCAAAACTTAAATTTTTAATAAAAAAATACTATCATTATTAACAATACAAACTTTTAATAATATTTAAAACTTCTATAAAAGACTACCTATATTACATGGAAGCAATATCATGGCTTTTAACATTGAATTGAGAGCGTGGGGTCCATATGGACCCCAATAGAATTTCTAATTTATAAACGAATTGTTTCTAGACTTAGACCAAATATTAATTACTAGTTTTGTTTATTATATATTTTAGAGTCACAAAAATTTGGCCCATAATATATACTATTTTTGAAGATACAAATTTAAGAAATGTTGGGGTTCATATGGACCCCACAGTGCTAATCGCGTTAAAAAGAAATAAGTGTACTTGACAGGCTGCGGCTAATAATCATTTCAAAATTGTAAAAAAAATTCCAGAAATAAAAATTAACGGCTAATATAGAAAAAAAGAACTTAATTTGGTCGTTTTAAAATATAACAAAAAATTTGAAAAATAAAATTTACCTTACCCGCGAATGGTAGGGTGAGAAATTTGTTGCGAATGCTTTGGTTTAAACCTCTATAATTTCAAGCGTTTTAAAGCTATGGTCTTTATTTTTTTATTATTTTGAACAGAAATACATTAACAATTATAAGTTATAATTAATGAATATTGCAAATTTTATTTGACACAAAGTAGACAAAAATCAGAAAAATTGAAAATTTAATTTTCTAACTTATAATTAATAATTAAAATTATTTAAAAAATTAACTAGAACATAAGATTGCAATTATTTAAGTTTAAATTTAAATAGAGGCAATAACATGGTTTTCAACATTAAATTGAGAGGGTGGCGTCCATATGTATTCCAATTTTTGTTATTAAATTTAGACCAAATTATTAGTTTTGTTTTTTATATATAAGAAATAAGTCACAAAAATTTAGCCCATATTATATAATATTTTTAAGATGTGCTGGGGTCCGTTTGGACCCCACAGTGCTTAAACCCCACAATGCTAATCGCGGGTAATATAGAGGTAATAACATGGTTTTTAACATTAAAATTGAGATGGTGGGGTTTATATTGACCCCAATTCAATTAAATCGTAAATTTTGTTTAGACCAAATTTTAACTACTAGCTTTGTTTATTATATCACAAAATTTTAACTAATAAATAATTTTTAAAGATATTCAAAATTTAAAAAGTTCTGGGGTCCGTGGACCCCACAGTGCTTATCGCGGGTTAAAATTGGGGTCCGTAATTCAACTGTAGCATTTGCTTTACAAATTATTCCTAGCACTAGAAATAAACAGAACAACGACAAATTCTAATATATACTTTAAAATTTTGCATTTTTTTAAACATACCCTGTATACTAGACACTATCTATATAAATGTTTTTTAATTATTCAAAAACAAAGTAAAAAAAGCTTGCTACTAATAATTTGAGATCTTATTAATTATATTCTATCTAAGGGCACGTGCAAAGTGAGGTTTTATTTTCGTAAAATTTTCAAAATACTGAAAAAAAAAATTTTGAAATAAAACGCAAATTTTTAAAAAGTTGCAAAATTTAGTAAATGCACATAAAATGCTTTTTCTAAAATAAAATTTTTTTTTAAAAAATTTTGAAAAAAATAAAATTTTTGAAATTTTCAGAATTTTCTATATTTTACGAAAATAATAACTCACTTTGCACGTGCCCTAATCTAAAGTATCTTTTACTCTTCTTTGGCAATTAAACGAATAAATTTTTTTGATTGAGCAAATAGAACAATTATTCAAAGGTGCAAAGTGAGTGTATTGTAATAAATATTGTAAATAAAGCCACTCAAAGTGAGTTTTTATTTTCGTATAATTTTAAAAATTTTACAAATTATTTTTTATTTTTTTTCTGCAAATTTATAACAATTTTTATTTTCAGGAAAAATAATTAATATACATAAGGGCACGTGCAAAGTAAGTTTTTATTTTCGTAAAATTTTGAAAATTCTGAAAATTTATAAAAAAAAAATTTTTTCAAAATTTTTTCATAAATTTTTTATTTTAGAAAAAGCATTTTAAGTGCATATATTAAATTTGGCAACTTTTTAAAAATTTGCGTTTTATTACAAAATATTTTTTTTCAAAATTTTGAAAATTTTACGAAAATAAAAACTCACTTTGCACGTGCCCTAAACCAAAAATTGCATTTTTTGTGTTCATTTACAAAAATTTTTTTTTAATATTTTTAAAATTTACGAAAATAAACTTTAGTACTCTGCACTCTCTTATAAAGATGACGTCATTTTGTACAATGTCTGTGCGTACAAATGTGCATTTATTTGGTACAATAACTGTCATCCTAAAAAAAATTTTAAAATCATATACTATTATGCTATATTTGAAATATGTAAACTATTTGATTTGGTTAAAAATATATTTGCTGTATTTTAAAAATTTATTTCTTGCGCCATTTTGCTTTATAGAGCAGAAACACCCCAATTATAATCTTTGTGGGAGGCCTACCAAAAAAATATTTTAAATAGGACACGGCCATTGACAGAGGTGACACCAAACATGCACGAAAATAATTTGATTGGTCAACCAATCAAAAATTAGCTTGGATATTTAATCCTTAAACTAACCCTAAATTAGTCCAGCGTTACCATTATGCTAATTTCACTCTAACCTTAAGCTAACTACATTGTTATTCTAATCTATTTTTACCCTAACACTAGCCTAACCTCACCCTAACCTTAAGACTAACTTACCCTAACCCTAACTAAACCTCACCAAAATCTTAAGCAAATTTCATACTAAGCTTTCAAAATTTTACCTCAACCAAACGTTAAACTAACCCTAATTTAACTTTGCCATAACCTACTAGTCACAATGTTAGCATATTTTATGGATTTTCGTTATTTTATGGATTTTTGTTTCGTGCCACTTTGGGTCCACCTTGATAGACCCTAACTATTTAGCGAATGAATGGCTTATTGAATTTTGAACTTCGTACTTAATAATGCTGAATTCCAATGAATATCATATACCACCATCCAGACTTGAAGTTATTATTTTTTTTAATTTATATATAGGTTGATAGTGACGGAGAAGATGACCAGGACGTTAAACATGATAAGTATCTAAAGTCGTCTGAAATTAATATCTGGGTTAAAAATTATGTTAGTACAAAAAATTTTCCATCATTTTTTAAAAACGTGTCTTACGCTTTGCATTCTGCCGTAGGTGAAAAATCAAATTCAAAAATTAAAATTCAATTTTATTTAAAAGATGGGAAAGGTATTAATATATAAAAAATATATTTCATAGCATTCAATGAAATTATACAGGCATGCTTGATTTATTGTGAGCCAGCTTTAAATGACTATTTTGGATTTAATGAAGATATCAAGCCTATACAAAAACTTGAAATTTTAAACACAATCAAATTTAAAAAAAGGAAATCAATAGTTTATTTGTACTTATATTCAATTTTAAAGGTACTATTAAACATGTTTTAACAAATTCACAATGTGTATGAAATTATTTTTTTTTAGCTTTCTAAACAAATGTCTTCAAAAGAGTCATTGCTTGCCTTAGTCAATCATATTAGAAACATATTATATCTAACTGTTGCATTTCCAAAACTATGCAATAATTTTGTGACTTTTTTAATCTATTTGTGGTCAAGTGACTGTGATGAAACTGTTCGTATTTTAGCATTTTTAGCAATTATAACTTTAAAAAAGTATTTGGATGCTTACATTAAGATGTCACACAATTTTAAAGATAACCATATCCAGCTTTTTAAGGAACCATCTGACTTTTTATTTAAGGTAAATATTTTGATAATTGAAAAAAAAATTATAATTTGAGTTTACCATTTTTTATTTAGAAAACTTACAAAGCGTATATTTTAAGTGCACACTTCACAAGCTTGGACAGTATTCCTATGATCAAATTCATGCAAAAATGTATGATAGAATTATTTGATCAGGATTTAAAAGCTGCATACCAGTTTGCTTTTATTAATATTCAAAAACTTGCAAGAAAACTTCAAGAAGCTTTAAAAACTCTTAATGTAATATTTTGATTATTAATAATTTATTCCTTATTTCCTTTTTATAACTTAAAATATAATTTCATATTAGGCTTTGTTTTTAAACAAGGTAGATTTGCATTTGATTGACCATTTAGTAATATTTCTAAAACCATGTCATATAAATGGATGGTTTTTTGCTGTGTCATTATATTATTGATAAAATAGTAGCCTCTAAAATTATAATTAGCTTCCACAATATGTTTTTACCCTGTGACAGGTAAGATAAAAAATTTAAAAATAAATAGGTATGATAGGGTCATTAAAGACCCCAGTTTAAAACCCTTATATTTTCCCTGGAAAGATTTTTTTTTTAAATGAATACATATACTTTTATAATTTAACATAAGTTATCATTTACAATTTGTAAATTTTATTTGACACAAAGCAGAAATACATTGAAATTGGAGTTTTAAATTACATTAATTAATTTTGTATTATACTAAATTTGTTAATATTAATAAAATTGTGTTTTTATGCCTAATAAAATATTCTAAAAAAACTTAGAGAAACTTGTTGGCTATTACTAATCTTCCCCCTAAAAATTAGAGATATTTATATTTTGGGAAATATTACATTAAAAATTGAATTAAAATATTCAGAAAGAACATTTAAATGATGTAATTTCTCCAATTTAATTTTATATGAGATATTGTGGTGTTTCACATTGAAATTGATGAAGTCTTTACAAACAATATAACCTCTAATTTTTTAACAAAAGTAGTTTATTCATTAGTTTTATTTATTATATATTCAAGAAAAATCACAATATTTAAGATAATATTCCATATTTAAAGAAATATAAAATTTAAGGTGTCCTGGGGTCTGACTGGACCAAACCATACTTGTTCCTGAGTTAAATGTAAAACATTTAGATTTTAATTAACTAATTTAAGTATATTAATGTTTAGGAAAATCAAAAATTAGTACATAATTGGCAATACGTACACTCTGTGGAACTTTGGTCTACATTTATTGCACATACAGCTTCCTCCTATAAGACTGATAACTGTGAGCAAATAAATGAAGCTAGAAAATTAATAATGACTCTGATAAACCCTCTTGTTCAAATTATAACAGGAGTCATCAAGTTTGTATTGTTTTGAAAAATATAATTTTTTTTATGCCACACCACGTTCAAAGTCACTGTTTAAATTTGTATTTTTATGAATTTTTTTTTCTACAAGTATTCTATTGTATACTAAATTTGGTCACCTTTTAACAAATTGCATTCATTTAATTTTACCAAATTTCAAAGATTAGTTCCATCTGCAATTTATATTCCCTTGAGAATCCACTTGATAGCATGTCTCATTGATCTTGGTCAATCGCGCATATTTATACCCGTCATGCCTCTTATTTTGGAGGTTTCATTTTTTATCTATTAAAATCAAAATAATTTTTTTATTTAGCGAATTATTGAAAAAAATTTATTTTGAATAGTTAAATCATAAACATCACGCCTTGTTTTTCCAATATCATATAATAATACATATTAAAGAAATAATTTATTCATTATGATATTTTATGTATTTATGAATTTTATCTTTTTACAGATGCTTGATTTAATCGATTTCAATAAAGAGCACCAGAGGGATGAATCATCTAAGCAAATTAACCTTGATTTGCTATTAAAGATAGCCAAACTGCAGGTTAAGGAGAAAATTATTAAGGTAATAAAGTATTACTTTTTTGTTTATTAATCTTGGTATTTTATAACACAGGAGGTCAAAAATCAATGACTTAAAATAGAAAATTTGAACTTGGGGAAATAATTTGAGGTTTTTAGATACCAGACCTGCCATTTTATATTCAAAACCGTTTGCCGTACTTCTTAAAAATTTTGTGAGCCAGCTATAAACATTAAAATTTTTTGATTCAATGTCAAGAAAACACAAAAATATCAAAAAAAAATTATTTATACATATAGAATAGCTAAATGGTTAAATATAAACTTAATATTTTACTTTAAAACCGATATTACACCGTGTTTTATTAAGGTTGGGGTGCCGCATATTCCAATGGACAGTAAAAAGAAAAAACATAAACGATTTTTAAGGGGGTTTTATAGAGAATTTTTATGCGATAACGATCCCGGGTTTATTTTTTTTCAATGCCTTTAATTATTTATTGCGTCCAAAGTTCATGATAAAATTATTTACTTTTAAGTTACTTAGGATCAAAAAACAGATTTTATGACTAAAACCACTAATTTTACAAAAACATTATAAAAAAAAATTAAATATTATGAAAAAAATTCAAACACCTGACATTAATAATGCATGTTTCCTTAATTTATAAATATTTTTATGTTTCTACCCATAGGGTTAAATCCAAAATACCTTAAAGAAAATCTAATTTTTGACATAAAATAACTAAATCTGAGGCATTGGTTAAAATTCTGATTTCATATTCGTAAACCAAAAACTTGACCAAAAACAATATTTCATAAAGGATGCTTTAGGTCGTCCGAATTTTGTTGTTCAGTGTTCTGTATCCTAAATGTTGATTTAAAAGCTTCACATACTTTTCCCATTATTTTAAGATAACAAACTTATGTTACAAGTTATTTTTAATATGAAAAAAATTCTATCTTTTCTTATTAGGGTATTCTCGAGGTCGCAAAATCTATGAATTCGGTCAAAATGCCCACTTTTTTAATATCGACCTCGCAAAAATGAAGGCAAAAGAAACTACGGAAAATGGAAAAGTTATGAGATAAGGCCATTATAGGGATCAAACCATCTTATTTTACAAAAACTATTTTTGACCATAATATTTGTCAACCTGTGTTATTGGAAAGTAATGACTTGATGAATAAAATTTAATTGAGAAATAATCTCTTACCCCAACAGGTATTTTCGAGGTCGCAAAATTAGTCATTTTGGTAAAATATAGTTATTATTTCTATTTTTATTTAACAAAAAAGGCTAATTTTTAAGAAAGTTCAGAAAACCCATAAAAAAATTTGAATAAAGGCCATTATGTGTATTAGTTTTCCCCAGGCATTATAATTTTCTTTTTTCGCTCATTGATTTTTGTCGTTATGTCATTCAATTTATTTTTCTTCTATATAAATATTTTTTTAGGATGAAGTTATAGCAAGGGTTTACGATCTTACCATGGACTACTTAATTAATTATGCCAACCTAATCGCATTTCCGGAAATTACAATGGTTTCCATACAACAGGTTAACATGAATCAATTTTTTTTTTACAAAATCATGAATTTAACAATTTATTTTATTTTTATTAATTGTCACTATAAAGATTATTCTATTTTAGCTTAAAAAGTTTATTAATAACTGTAAAGTTACTCAATACAAATCCTCACTTAAGCAACTGGTGAATAAATTGCAAGAGAATAATGATTACATTATAAAGCAAAGGGCTCCATTGAAATTATCTTTACTAAAGGATCTCAAAGAAATTGTAATTTTTTTTATTTTATATTTTTGTTTTTTTGTTGTATTTCAAATATGGAAGAAAAGAAATAATAATTATTATAAACTAACAGTCTTCCTTGTGTTTTTAGGAGAAAATTGAGCAAAATATGCGAGAAATTACTCCGCTTTACAAATATTATCAGAGTTGGAAAAAGCTTAGAACACGTGAAATACTTATGGAAATTTCTCAAAGTGAAAAGGTTTGTACCCTTTTTTCTACCCCAAACTCTTTTTGCCTTTATGCCTATAATTTTATTTATTTATAATTATATATAATTTTAAATATATGGCCTAAACTCGTTAACCAAATTTAATAGAATTTGTTATCACAGATATATACACCTATTTCTGCAATTTTTCGCTTTACTTATTACACAGATCAACAAATATCAATGTCAGAAAAATAATTTTATGAAAACATAAAAGCATACATCCCCATGATGTTCTTATCTCATATATATTTTCTTTTCCTAATTTCTTTCACCTTCAGCTCCTTAAGTCGATATTAAAAAATGGCCTTTTTTGACCAAATTCACAGATTTTGCGACCTCAAGAATACCCTTAAAAAATCAAGAATACTTTCATATGAATATCCCTTGTAACTTATAATTTATCTCAAATAATAAGAAATAAAATTTCAGTATATCAAGCTCCTACATCAGCATTTAAATAGTACAGTATGTTCCGTAGCCAAAATTTAATACGCAATATATTATCTGTTTTAAATAAAAATATAATTTGAAGTTTGAATATAAAAATATAATTTGAAGTTTGAATATAACAGTTTAGCTATTGTGAATTTGCAATAAAAATTTCAATTTTTGTTTTGAAATCTTTTTTTGTTTTCTTTTGACCTTTTTTTCCAAATTTTTATTGTTTATAGCTGAGTTACTATTAAAAAAACGGCAAAAGGATTTGAAAACTCTGATGGCAGGTTTGATCTCCGTAGTTAGCTCATAACTCTCAAAAATTTGTTGACCTGCGTTATTAATATATTATAGGAAAAGCAATTTTAGTACATCTAGCATTTGGCCGAGTTTGTAACATAGAATTGCTTAGTTTGTATTGTTTAAAAAATTGATTGAATTACAAATTATCAAATCTAATCCCTTTCTGTAAATTAATAATTTTTTTAAATACTTGTAAATTGTGCATATTTTTATGATTAAACATTATGATTCAACTGAATACCTAATGCACTATGTAAGTATATACGTTTTAAAATTATTGGTTTATTTATGGTGTTGCTTTATCGATCAGATTTCAGATTACGATCACATCCCGTCTCGGTTTGATGATGCGGCTTCTAACTCAGAATATGGTTCTGATATGGAAGATGATGAAGGTGAAACAATTAGACCCACCAAAAAGCGTGGTATCAAATTCAAGACCAATGGTCGATCTACCAAGAAGTTTAACAACAACTTTGAAAAACAACCCTTTAAATTGGGTAAAATAGATTTGAAACAATTGAATATGGATGACTCTAAATTTTTAACATTGAAAAACAAAGTGGTTAAACCTAATGAATAACGGCGTATGGCATTGTTATTTATCATTTAAAACTTTAATAAAATCCAATTGTTATATACTGTTGATCTTCTTTTAAAACTTTATTCTTTATGTTGACAAATTTTTGGACTTTTCTATTATAGAAAAAGTATTTTTAGTGCTAATTATGATATGGCAACTTTTTGTAAAAATATTAAATTTTCTGAAATATAAATCAACTTTTAAGAATAGCTTAATGGTATTGAAACTTATATAATAATAATATTAGTAATAATAATAATAATAATTGCCACTGTTAGTAAAGAACCAAAAAAGAATTTTTATAAGCGTAAAAAAGCGCAACTCGCAATAAGTAGGGTGAATTGTAATTATGGTGGGGTCCATACGGGCACTTTTTAGTATAAAACTAAAAATAAAGAATTTCTAAGGCCTTATAATCTCTGCTTGCGTAAAGTGTACATTATACCTACCTAACAATAAACCTTCAAAAAATCGCTAAATTTGATATTTATTTTCAGAATACCTAAATTCTATATCAATTATTTTAATGTAACAGTATAAAGAAATTACATCCTTCATAACTTTACAATTTGTACGCTCTTTTATCATGCTAAAACAAAAGGCGTGGGAAAGTTATTAATCAATGACTTATTTTTTACACCTGGAGCTAACCATGTTTAGAAATCTAACCAAATTTAGTTATATCTAAATAAAGCTAATAATTATTTTAACTCTTCAACATATTTTAACCCGAAAATTGTTGAAAAATTTTCATTCCTAAGAATCTTGTTCAAATGATTATCAGCTGTGAGATTTACATATAAATTCAAGATTTATATATACTCAAAGCACAACTGCTCCGAGTGTCAGAAGATATTGTAAAAAAAATTCCTAAAACGACCAAAAAACCTAAATTCTCATTTTTGATATTAGCCGCTAAAATTTTTTTTAATTTAGAAATATTTTTTTTACAATTTTGAAACAAGTATTAGCCGCAGCCATATTTAGAAAACGATTTTTTAATATTTACATTTAATCCGCGAATTGGTATGAAGAGATTTTTGTAACGCGAATAATACTGTGGGCCGGACCCCAATTTTAAACCTCTATAACTTTAAAAGTTTAGAGTTATGATCTTTATTTTTTTTATTATAAAGAAAAATACGTGCTCTTTAATTTTAGACTAATATAAGGTATCATCAATGAATAATGCAAATTTTGTTTGACACAAAGTAGATAAAAATCTGAAAAATTGTAGTTTTTTATTAATTAATATTACATTAAATAAATCTTACCAATAAATTATATAACAATATTATTTATTAAATCGTGTTTTTAGGTAGGGTAAAACATTTAATGAAAAATTCATAGAAAAAAAATGTTATGAAATAAAAAATTATTTTTGGCTATTATTATTCACCTTAAAAAAATAATATCTATTATTATCAATACAAACATTTTATATACTTTAATATGTAAAAATATTAACTAAAAAATAAGGTTGCAAATATTTAAGTTTTACCTTAAGGCAACATAATGGTTTTCAACATTGAAATTTACCATGTCGGGTCCATACGGACCCCAAATCAATTCCTAAATTCTAAACAAATTTTTTTATTAGACTTTGACCAAATTTTAATTACTAGTTTTGTTTATTATATATTTAAGAAAAAAGTTATAAAATTTTGGCCAATAATATATAATATATTTGAAGATATTCAATATATAAAAAGTGCTGGGGTCCATATGGACCCCACAGTGCTAATCGCTGGTTAAGAGTAAAATTATAAAGGTTAGATAATGGGATTTACATGAAATTATGAAAGAACGCGTTTTTAGTGTGAATCTATCTATTCTGTTTTGATATGATTTGGTTTATTTAAGGGGCAACTTAGTGTTTGGAGAGCTCACGGTAAAGGTTGTTCAAGCTTGAAAGTTTAGACCGGGCCTTAATATTATTGACCTGGCCCGCCTAACACATTTTCTACATTTAGGCTTAGATTTTTATTAAGGGCCATCTCGAATTCTGTAAAACCGGCCAAATTTTTTTTATTACAAGCTAAAAAATTATTGTTTTAAAATATACAGAAGCAGTAACATGGAGTAATAATAAATTTATTATATTTAGTTATAAGAGTAAAAAAAATGAATGCTTTTAAAACCTCGGCTTTGCGCGACCCGGATTAATAGTTTTTAAATTTGGGCCTATTCCGTTTTAAACTTGGGCCTGGCCGGGACGGACTGGGCTGCTTCGGGTTCCGCTTAATCTCTATAAAATATTTCAGTTAGTTTGCGTTTCTAAAAAAGTAAAATTAGAATAATTTTAGCCCTAAAATTAAAAAAAACAAATTTGGCTGTATTATTAAATACAAATATTCTGTAAATAATTTAACTTCACTATTACAACGGCAGGTCTAAATATAACAAAAGACCGGCTACCTGTTATCTTGGACCCTTGAACGCTCAAACAAGCGTTTATAAATCATAAACTGTATTTTTAAAAGGCTGCGGCTAGTGGAAAATTTTGACAAAAAAAATTTCACGCATTTGAATAACATTGAGGCGGCTAGTGTGAAAATTTTTTGAAAATTTTAAAATTTTGTGAAAAAAAAATATTTTTTGAAAAATTTTTTGTTAGGCATATCCTAAAACGACCAAAAAACCTAAATTCTCATTTTTTGATAACCGCTAAAATTTTTTTATAGAAATATTTTTTTTACAATTTTGAAAAGAGTATTAGCCGCAACGAGACAAGTCAATGCCCGGCTTTACAGCTGTGTAACGCTATGTAACAACAGCTGCTTTACCCACAAATTTTAAATGTTATGAAAAGAAAAAAGCACCTTTGTAAAATAACAGATTTTTTCAAAAGGATACCAATTCACAATCTCAATGAGAATGAAAATAATGGCGTATCTAAATCGTCATTGAAATTTAATAATTCTGAAGAAAAACACAATTTAAATGTAAATATTCATGCAACAAAAGATGTCTCAAATATGGGCCAAATTGACATAATAGATGAGATTAATTTGGAAGCAGAAACAAACCAACCGGAAGAATTTTATACCATAAAAAAGGTGTTATATAATCACACGGAATATGTTTGTACATTAGTAAAAACAAATGAGAAACTTAATTTGCATGGTTTTAGCACTAATAATAGACTCCAACTAGGAGATAAAATATATTTTCAACTTTTGTTTAAACTAGAACTTAATAGGCTGGTTGGTGATAATGTAACCTTGCATGTCATTGGTGATAAAAAATTAGAAAATATAACAGATACAAACATCAATGAGCATTTATTATCATTTAATTTCAAATTTGATGAAAATTTAGAATATAAGGAAGTTGTCATTCAGCATAATAATGACAGCATTATTGCTTATACCAAAAACAATATACATGTATTTATTAACATGGAAAAATTTTTATTAATATTAAATCCAACTCAATTAGTTTCATGCACTAACGTTATATCATCTCTGTCATGCCCACGTAGAGCAATTTTAAACTATAAAGTTAAATCCTTGCTTAAAACTGGTCCGAAATTAGGGACAGGAATATTTAGAAGTGATCTATATATAGGTAACAATTTAAATATTTTTTTTAGCTTTGAGCAAGCAAAATGCAGAGCTTTAATATTATTTCTGAATGTTTAACAATATTTTTTTAATTAAGAAAACTCTAAATTAACACTAAAATATAGAATACATTATTACTTGGACTTAAATTTGTAGATATGAAAACTATTGAGGGATCATTTGAGCTGGTATATGGAAAATTAGCACATAGTTTATTTCAACAATACTTGATGCAATCAGGCAATAAACACCTTCAAAACAACCCACTTAATTCCCCACTCACAAATTTATATGACCCAAAATATTTGCAGCAAGAATTGGATATATTAATAAATACCTTGATCACAGAATTAATGTCTTATGAAACCAATTTAGAATGCATTGTGAATGACATTGTTTTGTCTGATCTCTATGATAAACTTTTTAAACAGATAGAAACTTTTATACTGTGGAAAAATACCTACATGCCTAATATATTAGAGGTTTGCGGTTTGATACATTGATCAATACAAATTTTATAACATATAATCAATTGACGTGTTAAAAAAAATTATTAGTTATTTATATTTGTTTATCTAATTATGATTCTTAATCATAGGTAAACAACGCCCAATTTACACAAAAGAAACTTCACAAAAAGGTTCAGCCATTTTACCCAAAAAACCACCCTTCTTTCTTAAAAAGTTGTCAAAAGTTTGCAAACATGAAACTCATGGTGATTGCTTCATCAACGCCATACATAGTACTGAAAAAGCGATTGAGTCAAGGCGATATGGACTTAGAGGCATAATTGACGTTATTTTTGAGGTTGATACGACCAACAACAGACGTTGCTTAAATAAAGAACCCGACAATAATTTACTCATAGCCGAGCTTAAAACTGGTATGCTGACGAAGTCAATTGAACATCAGGGCCAGGTTATGCTATACAACTTACTTCTCAACGATTCTCTACCTACAATGGACAACCTTTTAGCAAAATTACCTAACAATTACGATACGTCCCCCGTGGATAAAGGCGTCCTCTTGTACCTGGATCATTTGCTTTCACCGATGTTAAAAGCTTTCGGTCTATTTAGCGAAAAAACGCCAAACTCAATTCGTCCTCACGAACCCTCTGATGGTGTGCGGATTGTCGAATCAAAGCTTAAGCATATACAAGGTGACAAATTCATTCATTTATGATGCAAGTGATTTTTTTAT